>CM040975.1:13833960-13878285 GCA_022985145.1 Pangasius djambal | reverse complement strand
CGCTTTTCTTTTTTTTTTTCTTTCTTTTTTTTTTTTGCATACCCGACTAGTGATTCTTATGGGAAGAAACAAAGAACCAAAAATGCCAAGTCAGGCCCAAACGTTCTGAATTTATTTCTGCACCGAGACACAACATTCTCCTCTTGACATCACAGTTTATAGACAAAACACCGCTCTGAGGAAAGAATGTACGCTGACACACATTCATTCCTTTCTGAATATTCCTGAAGCTCGTGTGCATCATCTCCACCTCATTAAGCGCTGCTGTATTCCAGACGCGTTCTCCTTACTCTCTGTCATATTCCCTTTTTAATAAGAGCTCATTAATCTCCGGGCCTCCGCTGAGCGACACACACACTGTGTCTTTGTGTGTGTGTAAGTGTATGCATTAACAGCTAGTCTCAGTCTGCTAGCGCCTTGCTCCCTTTTGAATTAAAACCTCTCGCCTTTCTGAGCGTTCATCAGCATATTGTGATTTGTGAGATACAAGAAGCTTTTTTTTTATGGTAGACATGCTGCTCCAGTTTCAGCTAGACTAAAGAATGGCACACGGCTGGTAGGTTAGAGCTAACATAACACTGAAAATAATATTAAAAATTCTTTAAAAAAAAACATTCTTACCTACAAATACTCCGAAGAACATGGCATTAAGATCAGTTTAAAAGTAAGAATAAAGAGGTCTGGCTCCATCCCAAATTATGCAATTCATTACTAGTTAGTGTTCTTACTCAAACTGGAATTCCACAGATCTCTCTCAATTTTTGGAATTTCTTACTGTCTGTATAGTGTCTGTTTCAGGACCTTGGCTAATTTCAAGGATCCGTCCCAAACACCGAACTCGTCACTAGTTAGTATTCTTACTGCAGTCTGGAATTTCACGGCTCTGTCCCAAATTTTGCAATCTATTTATTGTACGCACTAAAATGTTAGTCCTTACAAGGCTCTGTCCCAAATAATTTTAAAAAATCACTTGAGAATTTGGTCAATTTGAGGGATCTGGCTTCATCCCAAAACGCTGGAATTAGTGTTCTTTTTCCAACCAGAGAATTATAAGGCTCTGTCCCAATTGATGGACTCTTTGTAGTGTTTTTACTAGAAAATTGGCTATTTCAAGTCTCTCCACTGATAAGCAGCAAGTGAAGCGTAGCATCACGGGATCAGATTTCAGATTGCTCGACTCCATCACAAACCCCGAAATTCATCATTAGCTAGTGAACTGGAATCTGGAATTTCCCGACTCTGTCCCAAATGATGGAATTCCTTCCTGTCTATTTTGTGACTTTACTAGAACGCTGGACATTTTAAGGCTTTGTCACAAATACTGGAACTGGAATCTGGAATTTCATTGGTTTGTCCCAAATGATGGAATTTCTCCTCTGGTTTTGCTGGAACACTGGACATTTTAAGGCTCTGTCCCAAGTGCTAGAAGTCATCATTAATTAATGTTCTAATGTTCAGAGACAATTTTATATAATTTCCGTCCCAAAAACCAAACAGCGTGACTTGTTAGTGGTCTTACTCAAACACTGGCGATTTTACGGCTCTGACATGACGCAATTACTTCCTGTCTAGTGAGTGTTGGTCAGTTTGTTCAGTGTAGTAAAACAGCTGAACTGTAACGTTATCTACATTTTGACTTCCGCAGGTGTGATTCATCCTGCAGCCAAAGTAACAGTCAGGGAAAGAAAAGAAAAGAAAGTGCACTTCCTGCCCTGGATGCTTTGATGTAAGCATGTGATTTGAGATTAATGTGTGTGAGGGGATGTGTATTTGACCTGTGTGAAGTCTCTCCAAAAAACCTCTTTTAGCTCTGATAACCGACGCTGATGCTAATCTGCTTATCTATAAAGGTGACGTGTTAGCACCGAGCTAGGAGTCGTTTGTTTAAGTGGGTTTCAGGGAGACAGAAATACACTCTAATGAGCAAGCAGATAGGAGTCACCTCTGTTAGTTATTAAAAAAAAGGAAGGTGTACGGCTCATAAGCATTTAATAAGATCAGATTTAACTAGCTTGTCCATCTCAAGGTCATAGTGTTAACATTTGGTGTTCTTCTAAACCATTCAGGAGGCTAAAACCTTCTTTCTAAACTGTTCTGAAGAATAAAACATTCTTTTAAAAAGTTTTCTGAAGGCTAAAATGTTCTTCTGAAACATTTTGAAGGCTCTCGACTTTCTCACCTGAAACTTTCCCAGAACTCATTTAAACTCTCACGTGTCTTTATTTTTTCCAGAAACTACACTTACATATCTACAGTAACAGTGGGGGCGGGGCTTAGGATCAGCTATTCTGCAGTACTCCAGTCTTAGGTTCTATAGACAGTTGATCAAAATACTAGCATGGCTAAAGGGATTAACTTTTGGCTGCACTTGCAGTAAATTTTGTAACGATATCTAATCGGAGGCCCCGCCCACACCCGTACAGATATTTTCGAAAGCCTAGTTAAATACCATATTTTTCAGAAATATTTCCTTCCACATGAAAACACAAAAACAATTTGAAAATGCGATAGTCATAAAATATTACATTAAAAAAAAAAAAAAAACGCCTCAAGAATAACGTTAAGAGCTTCGTAGTGAGCGATAGAAAAGACGAACTGCAAAAAAACCATCAGAAGTCGCAAGTTCTCCGGGGTCTTGTATAAAATCTGTGCTGGTATTGTGAGTGCAGGAGCTGTACAGCGCTGATCATGAAATTAAACTGTGAACACCTTCTCAAATAAGAAACTACAGAGCAGCGGCCGTGATAAATGGAGTCCTAGCACGTTCTTAACATGCGCAAAACACACGGCTTCACTCTTCTTCAGAAATGTACGCTTTCTTTTCCCTTTTCACATGAAAACTGTGAAAACGTACTTGAGTTTAAACATTTTCTGGATTTTTTTCATTAAAAGAAAGCCCTCATTCAGTGAAACAAAACATCATTTTCATGTGAATAGGATACATATAAAATATGTAATACGTGTGGGCGGAGTAGACTGCGAATGTATTTAGTTAAAAATTCTATTCAACTAATGCGAACAGAAAGACGGCGTGTGTTTGTTCATTTCCGCTTGTTTTGTGTTTCAGAGTTTAACGATTGTGTGTTAATTTGGAAGTTGGAACACTTGTGAGGTTTTTATACTGACTCGAGTGACGCTGTAAGATATCTGATACGTTTGGTTATAGATTTGCTTTTTAGGACCCAACAAAAAGCACCTTTTTTTTTACACATGTGCGTGTGGATCAAAGTCCGGTTTTACACTCCAACCCGCGGGCTTGGTTTTTTTCCGTCTTTTTTTTTTTTGCTCTCACTAATGAAGGGTGTCTAACCGAAACTGAGTACCTGGAGGGAAAGAGGGCGGGAATGATGAGATGCCACACTGTTACACAACACATCCCTGAGAGACGACTGCTTTAGAGCGCGCACACACACACACATGCACGTGCGCTCACACACCTTACTCTACCTGAAAACACACTGGCTCTGTTTTTTGCTTTTAGACACACACTTTCTAAAATTCCTCCATTTTTCTGTATTTATATGATATCTATTGCTATCATTATTTTTCTAAAATAATAAAAAGTAATCCCGCTATTTATTTTTATAGCTAGCAATATTTTTATCTGTTACACAATTGTTGCTACATTATTAATTTTAAAAAATACCATCCGATAGATAAAAAATGTAGCTAATATTTCAGTGAAAGAGCCTACTTGTGTCAGTGTTGGTAATGGAGGTGTGGCCTCAGTACCTGCCAGGTGAAGTGAAGGAGGCGTGGCCTATGTGCGTCAGTATCAGTGAAGGAGGTGTGGCCTCTGTGCGACAGTATCAGTAAAGGAGGCGTGGCCTCTGTCATCGTCAGTTTAATAAAAAAAGATATTGACCGATGAAAGAGCTGTGGCCTTGTATCTGTAAGGAGTGAAGGAGGCATGGCCTCTGTGCCTGTCAGTCTCAGTGAAGGGGGTGTGGCCCTTGTATCTGTCAGTCCCATTGAAAGAGGTGTGGCCTCTTACCTGTCAGTCACAATGAAGGAGGTGTGGCCTCTGTGCCTGTCAGTCCCAATGAAGGAGGCGTGTCCTTGGTACCCGATGGTTTTCTTAAAGAAAGCATCGAGCTGTTTTCGTTCATTGCCAGAAAAGAAGGTGTAGCTTCTGTGCCTCAGTCCCAGGGAAGGAGGTGTGGCCTCTGTGCCTGTCGGTCACAATGAAGGAGGTGTGGCCTCTGTGCCTGTCAGTCCTAGTGAAGGAGGTGTGGCCTCTGTGCCTGTCAGTCCTAGTGAAGGAGGTGTGGCCTCTGTGCCTGTCAGTCCCAGTGAAGTAGGTGTGGCCTCTGTGCCTGTCAGTCCCAGTGAAGGAGGCGTGTCCTTGGTACCCGATGGTTTTCTTAAAGAAAGCATCGAGCTGTTTTCGTTCATTGCCAGAAAAGAAGGTGTAGCTTCTGTGCCTCAGTCCCAGGGAAGGAGGCGTGGCCTCTGTGCCTGTCAGTCACAACGAAGGAGGTGTGGCCTCTGTGCCTGTCAGTCTCAGTGAAGGAGGCGTGGCCTCTGTGCCTGTCAGTCTCAGTGAAGGAGGTGTGGCCTCTGTGCCTGTCAGTCTCAATGAAGGAGGTGTGGCCTCTGTGCCTGTCAGTCTCAATGAAGGAGGTGTGGCCTCTGTGCCTGTCAGTCCTAGTGAAGGAGGTGTGGCTTCTGTGCCTGTCAGTCCCAGTGAAGGAGGCGTGTCCTTGGTACCTGATGGTTTTCTTAAAGAAAGCATCAAGCTGTTTACGTTCATTGCCAGAAAAGAAGGTGTGCCTTCTGTGCCTCAGTCCCAGGGAAGGAGGCGTGGACTTTGTGCCTGTCAGTCCCAGGAGGCGTGGCCTTCCACTTGTCAAAGCACGTCAAACACTTCAAATAAAATCTGATTGTTTTTACAAAACTGAAACATGTCAAAATGGCTCCAAACCGTATTGAGTTCAGTCGACTGCTCGAATCGTGTGCTAGATTTCATACAGCGGCTCTTTGATCACGTACAACTTGGACAAAGAAACGCTAATTATTAAGTGTAGAAAAAAGTACAAAAAAAAATAACCCAGAGTTATTGTAATGTGAGAATGCTGCAAAGTTTATGAAGCCCAGTGCAGTTCCGTTTGGAGTTCTGTGGCTTCTGCACTGAAGCTGTCTATGATTATTTCTCTTAACTCAACTCTTTCTGTAAGTGGTGAAAACGAGCGGATTCCGACGGCTCCACACAAGGCCCCACGGGTTCGCCTGGTAATCAGGTTTTCTAATCAGAGCAGCGAGCTCCCTCGGCCTGTGATCACGCAGGGCACGCAAGCGGGCAGCTTTTGTTGGCCGTAATGAGAAATAAATCATTCAGTTTAATCTGTGAAACGTTCTGCTTATGGCTTTTTAAGTCAGTTTGATGGAGAGAGAGAGAGAGAGAGAGAGAGAGAGAGATGCTAAGATTAAGTGAGAGTAAAGAGATTCATTGCATGCAGCTCTAATTGAGGATGTAGATTTTCTTTCTGAAACCCTACATCTCGGGGAAGACGTCGTCTGCAAATTCAGTGAACAGAACATCTAATGAATTCATACGGGTTTTCTTCTTCCCTTCCCTCCGCTAAACTGAGAGAAATTATTGCACACACACACACACACACACACACACACACACACACACACATATATATATATATATATTTGCTGTCATGTGAGGAAAAGCTGCGGGTTTTCTTCCCTGAGCTGTGTGAGGAATTCTAAAAGAAATAGACAGTAATGGGAGAAATTCGGATCACTCAAACACACGTGACTTTGGCTTTGAAGTTGATCTCGCAAAAAAGGAGCCATGACCAGCGGAAAAAATAAACATCCCATCATCCATTTCCGTTTTTACTTCATCTTCACACTTGGTCCAAAAGCCTTTGTGTATTAATTTATTCATTTGGCGAATGCTTTTATCTCGTAAGTGAAATGTGATGTGTATTAATGTTTTCAGATTTTTAAAATGGTTTGCTGCTTATATCTGGGAAAAAAAAGGGAAAAAAATTTCAGGATGCTGATATTATTTTAAGCATATCACAGACTAAATTGAATGTTCTAAGATTAGAGTGGTCTTTACAGCAAAAATATGATTATAAACATGATTTTTCATTTCACCTTTTTTTTTTTTTTTTTTTTTTTTTTTTACAAAAAAAAAAGGAAGGAAAAATTTAATAACTAGTAACATGTGAGTAACAATTTATCACAATGTCATTTCCATACATCTCCCACCACTAACTGGTATAATGTCATGTTAATTTATCATTTACATTTCTTTATAATGTTACTATGCACATTCTAACGCATTATCGTTTCTATGGTAACAGCTCTTTCACTTGTGGGCATGCCACATTAAAAAAATCTGAGATATGGTGATGTTTTCTTTCTCTAAGGAAAGCAGTCAGAGTTAAAGCTGTAGAAAGTTTTAAAGCATTTTAAAAAGTCATTTCTTACATTTGTTTCATGGAACATTAACTATAACTATAAATGGATATAAAGTAAATAAAAATCGTAATCGTTGGCAAGTTGCTGTGGAGTAAGAGGAATAACACAACAGCACGCCACACAGTGTTTATTATGTTAAATAAATTCTTTTTACACTGTTGTTAACTTTACTTGTCTACCTGAAGATATATTTATGTTTCAGTTAATTCATTTTTTTGTTGTTTCATGTTTAAATATGTCTCTGCACTTCTGCGGATCCATATAATGTATCGTAACGTGAAATTTCATCCACGCATGTCGTTATGTGAACCAGTCGTGGCTTGAGGGTGTTATAAAAATTAAAAGGAAGCCCAGAGGACTCCACATTTTCCACTCAGCTGCACACACATCTCCATGATGGAGGCCTGACGGTCAGCACCTTGGCTAATTGAAAGCTAATGGAACGATCCAGCCAGGTCGTACCATTCTGAGACTGTAATTATCTCGGGGCCGAGGCTAATGGAGCGTGTATTGTGAGAATGAAACCAAAGATCCAGGGCTTTTTATGAAGCGATCATCTTTAGTGATTACGGGCTCTCTGTGATGGGTTTAGTGACGACACCACTGACACAGAGCTGGGATTGGTCAGGCAAAACCGTCACGGAGCTGTGACTGGCCCGACAAAACCAGTACGGAGCTGCGACCGGCCCGACAAAACCAATACGGAGCTGCGACCGGTCCGACAAAACCAATACGGAGCTGTGACCGGCCCGACGAAACCAATACGGAGCTGCGACCGGCTCGACAAAACCAATACGGAGCGGCGACCGGTCTTGCAAAACCGCCACGCTGTAGAGAGCTTTGTGTGTGACGTCAGGGTGGTCAGGCTCATCAAGACGATCACCGTGCTCACACACACACACACACACACACACTCCTCAGTGTCGGGCTTTAAGGTGTGAGGCAGGTAATGTGTCGCGACAGCTCAACGTGCTGCTTTAATTAGTGAGTGTGTCCTGCATGGGAGAAGGGAAAGGAACCTCACAGTGAAAACACACTCAGCTCTTTAATTTAATGCTAATCCGTGCAGGGACACACACACACACACACACAAACTGAGCCTCCTCACCATGTGGAGTGTGTTTGATGGGTCACTGGGTGCATTTTCTTTTGCTCTTTCTTCTCACTCTTCCTTCCATCCCTGAGAGTCCAAACATGCCCATAGTCTGGTACTACACACACACACACACACACACACAAATGTATAGGGAGATAGATGTAATTTAAACACATCTGTTCAAATATGCGTCTGACGCCACGACAGCGATTTGATCCCCAAAGTCCACAGCTGATGTTTTATGAGCGTGTGTGTGTGTGTAGTTAAAATGCTCACACAGGCATAATTGCTCAGAATCTTTTTTTAATTTTTTTTTTTTTTTTTGGCTTTATATCCCGATGTTATGATCATCATAGCATCACAAAGTTTCCAGTATGATGTGTTGTGGAAAGATGTGTGTGGGTGTTCGTGCGTGTGTGTTCGCACGTGTGTGTTTCCCGTCACTATGTACAATAGTGCAGACAATATTGTCTGTCTCCATCTGTAAATATATTTGTCTCTTTTTCTGTTTCTATCTGTCTGTCTGTCTGTATTTATACCACTAACTGCCTGACTTCTGTCTCTATTTGTCTACCTGTCTGTATCTCCATACCTGTCTGTCTGTCTTTATCCACATATATTTCTTTTCTTTCTGTCTTTCTATCTGTCTGCCTGTATCTGTAAACTTATGTTTATGTGTCTGTCTCACAGTCTGGCTGTATCTATATATCTATTTGTCTGTCTAGCTATCTGTCTGTCTTTCTGTCTGTATCTGTCTGCCTGTATCTATATATCTATCTGTCTGTTTTTCTGTGTCTATTTGTATGTATCTGTCTGTCTGTCTCTATGTATCTGTCTGTCTGTCACTCTGTCAGGTTGTGTATTGGTCTGTATCTGTGCACATAGAAACTGTCTGTGTGTCAGTCATTCTGTATGAATCTGTCTGTCTGTATGAATCTGTCTGTCTGTATACTTATTATCTGTCCTATATCTGTCTGCCCTTATTTCCGTCTGTCTGTTTTCACTGCTTCATGTTATAAATGTGACTATAAACGATGCTGTGAGTGATGTCATCATTCCTCATCGTCAGTAACCTGCAGTCCAGTTTGTTCTGCGTGTGTCAGCTATGAATCTTCAGCCTGCGCTTTGAGCACAACAAGCTCGGCTGAAGAACCCGTGAGTCACGAGTGGAAACGTGTAAGCATTCGATTAATATCCGGCGCCTGCAGATATGACAGTCTGTTTTCTCTTCTCTCTCTCTCTCTCTCTCTCTGTCTCTCTGTCTGGTCTCTTTTGCTGACATGACACATTCTTTTAAACAGTGGTGGGATAAACAACCACCAAAAGCCAAATAACTTGCCTGTCGTCTGGTTACAATTCTTTCCGGAGACGTATTTTGTGTAACGTTGCTGCGGCAGAAGTTTTTTTTTTTGTTTGTTTTTGTTTTTTTTTAAGCTGCTTATTGTACAATCTGAGTAAACTTCGATATTTGGTTGGTTTGTCTGACACGTCAAAAGTCCAAAAATAGCTGGAGATGAGTGACTTCCTGACTCTTAAGTGTTTAGGTTGAAATTCAGAGTTTTTCACTTGCTTTGATCCTGATGTCTGGGGAAAAAAAAGGTCTTTTCTGGCTAATAGCTAAAGTTTCTGTAGACAGAATGACTGAGGCCTGTCCTTTTATTTAATAAATGTTCATTCTGAGAAGTAAGACAGCATGTTTACACAGCCTAATAAAATAAACCTTTAGACTTAAAAAAAAAAAAAAAAAAAAAAAAAATCATTAAATTATCAGTGTCTTCTAAAACCACATCTGTGTTATGCTAACATGTCCTTCATCAATAGCTGTACTTAACCAGACATTGGATCAATTCACTGCCAGAGTGAGGTCAATAAATGTTCATATCATAAGATCTCCCTGTTTCTCCCGTCCCCGAACGACCTGGAGTTAATCTCTTCATGGCATTTGATACCTCATTAATGCCCGGGGTAGGACAGCGGGGATGACGCACGTTGACTGCCATATTGAGTAGCATGTGGGTGGAATGTCATATAGTACCTGTTTGTTTTTGAAAATGTAAAGGTGTTCATTGTATACTGCGTTTTGTTCTCGCGTGTTTGTCTCAACCCCGCCAAACTGTTGATACCACAGCAATGTCGAATTCTGGATCCTGATTGGTCAGAAGGTGTTGATTAATTTTGACAGAAGTGCAGCTGCAAATCACAGGTTTTGATTTAAAGTCAGTGGTAAAGCTGTAAATTTAAAATTTCCAACATCTTCAAGGCAGATGAGTTTATGCTAACGGTTTACCGGTAACAAAAAAACTGTTTTTTTTTTTTGGGGTTTTTTTTTTGGTCTTATTAACTTCAAGAGAGAGAAGAAAGAGAGGCTGGTGAGGGAACGACTGTTTATAGCTGCTATAACATCGGTGAGAATAGGAATTAACTTGCTGTGGTATAATTGGAATAAAACATGCTGTTATAGGAAAATAATCCATTTCAGTGAGGTAACAGTAACTCCGCTTCATCACAGCACTCCATTACTCAGTTTGTTCTTTAAGTATTCCTCTTTCTTACAGTACTTAATGCAAACAGTGTTGCTAAGCTCAGTTTTGTTTGCGTAGGTGGTGTCACACTGATTCATTTAAATACTAAAACTGTAAAGCTGCTTCAGTAGATTTTTTTTATTGGCCACTTTCTTAATCTTACCTAGGTCATAGTTGTAGTTAGGTAAAAGTAGTTTAACTTGAGGAATGTTTTTACCCCGATTGTTACGACTGCATGTGGAAAGCTTGGAAATTATTGTGGTGAAAACCACAAGACAACTGTTAGTTCTGAATTGTGTTTTAATTGGTGTACAAACCTGACGACTGTGAACTGCCAGAGGAACACAAATTTAGTGAGAATTTTAACATGTTCTACAAGTTAGAGCCACTTTGGCACGACAGAAAAGACTTAACAGTTGGCTCGAGTGTGTTAATTGCCTCCTTCACAACAAGTCATCGTGGCATGCCACTTGTCACTCTGTTTTTGCGAAGTCTGAAACGAGCCTTGAGCAAATTCATTGCAGACTTTCGAAATGTAAAAGAAAAAAAAACACCTCACTTGCTCAAAAATAAGCTGTTGAGAGAGAGAGAGAGAGAGAGAGAGAGAGACTCTGGAGTAACAGATACTCTTGGAAAGTAATAAGGTGTCAACGCTCCTCAAAGTGAAGCAGCGCGTCTCAGGGAGTGCGGTCCTCCAGATGAGAGACAAAATACCATCAAGGCCAGTAATTATCCCCTCTGAGACAAGAACGATCCCCTCACTGGCACCCGGGCCCATCACTATCTGTAAAAAGATACTAACCCTTTACATCATTATGTTTTATTAGTGCCAGTGTCTCAAACTCGAACCATTCCTTTTCTATTACAAAAAAAACTGACCTGGAACCGAGGAACCTGTGAAATCGGAGCATGGGGCCAGGGTTATTTCACTGTTAGTAAAATAGTTACTGAAATTAATATCATAATAAAAGGTCAATAGAAGCAAATGCTTTTGTGGCAACTATAACTGATAAATGAGCCACTATTGCTTATGTTTATACAGTATATCAGGGTTCTGTTTAGTACTGTTCCTCGCTACTGTCATCTCTTGCTTGTTTATTAAGGATCTAAATGTTGTAAAGTCTATCAAACAATGAAATTTTACATATTTGAGAACAACCCTCCATCCACTTCTGATCAGATCGGACTGAACAGGACCCTGTTTGGATATCAGCTGGAACAGTCTGATTTGGTTTCTGTTGCTACAGATGTTTGTCTGCTTGCTAGCTACTATATCTTCCCTGGAGGTCCTTGTCCATGGAAGACCTTTCTGTTCAGAGCTCCAGTTGTTGACCAAGCCCACCACTTCACAGTGGATTCATGCCTTGCCTCCTCCCGACATCCCGTTTGTTAATTCCACCTTCATCTTCTTCCCACCAACAGGTTGTGTGCATCTGTCGCATAAACACTCACATCCAGTGGATATCACACCTTGCGTTCATTCCCCGCAGACCCTTTCGAATAATTTGATTTAAACATGTTTTCTCATAAGCTTTCCTCCTAACCCACACTTGCCAATGTGATTCTAAGCTTGCCGAGTTCCATTGGATTTTAATTAAAAGGATTTAGGCTTGGCTGAGAATCCGTCTGGAGCAAATTTAAGTGCGAGTAGGTGTAAAGTGTAAATGAGAATGAGAGATTTTAGTTCACTTGCAAATGCGATAGCTCTTGAATCCCATTTTGTTTCTGCTCATGACTCTTCGTGCAGCAGGCACAAAGAACATTTTCAGCAGATAGGCTGACCCTTTTTTTCTTTTTTCTTTTTCTTTTTTTTACATCCTCTGACTTGCCAACCTTCATGCATTTTGCGTATCCGCTCAGCATTTTAACATTGGATTATGCTAATATCCAAAAATACAGCAAAAGAGCTGTCATCCCCCAGCAAATCTGGAAGCTCCGCCCCCTGCCCACCATCTTACATTAGTAACATTTTGGCTGGTGCTCTTGCGGGCCTGTAGAGTGACTGACAGGAGGCGCATCTTAACACAAACAAGCATTCCAGACCAGAAGGCTGTTTTCCAGATGGGTTTTCTCAGCAACTTTGCTAAAACCACGGCTTCATCTATTTTTTTTTATCAAGTTCTACAGTAAGAAACAAAAAAATTGACTATTGCACCTTTAATATTAATTAAAATCTATCAGTGTATGCTCAACTAATGTAAGATAAGAATATAGTTATCATCAGTTAAATATATTTATTGGGAATGTGCCAAAAATGTTCAAAACCAGCTCTTTGGGATTTGAGCTGAAATTGTATAAAGGCTGGAAATTTGGCCTGTGAAAAACATTGACCCTGTGATTATTTGGACAGCATTAGTTTTCCAGACACATGTCTTTTAAACAACTTTACCGGAGGACATCTGACAAATTGATTGTTTTGACCTTTATTCTAAGTGCTTGTTGTAGGGGGCATGACCACACAAGGTCACAGCACCATAACATGTCTGTAGGCTGTATCTGTGCAGGGAACTCAATGATGAACCTAAAAGTCCCGGAAGCATCGCTTCTCTTCCACGCCCTTATTAACGTCTTCTGTATTTTATTGTTCCAATGTTTTAAACTTGTGCTTGGTTTTGTTTTGGTTTCGATGGGAGATGATAGAAAAGAGCGAGCACTTCCTGGAGTGTCTTTATACTGAAGTAAAATGCAAAACCTCTTTTGCCACAGGATATAATGTAGTGTTTACCAAATTGTTTATTCGAGCAGGATATATATTACCTGGAGTCAGGCAATGGTTATTCTGTAGAAGGGAAAATACAGTGTAATCTTTCCAAAAAATGACTGACATGACAGGACTAAAATGACCCACCCACCCCTTCCCTGGACCACACATAATTCTGGAGTTGGCAGGTCGGTCTACATCCTGCCTTTGCTGAGAACTGCATGGTGAAGGAGCAAACCTAAAATGATCAAGAGAAGCATGAAAGCTGTGGAAACTCATCTCCAGTTCATTGGTTGGTTGTACTAGTGAGCTACTTCTCATCTGTGAGTCCCAAGCCCACTTGAATTATTTACTCCATTCTCCATTACTCCATACTTTCATTGTATCCATGGTGAACAAGATTGATCCCATGCAAAACCACTCAATGCAGGATGCTGTCAAGCGAGTCGCCCCTTCTATCAAGCCTAATTCCAGAGAACATGGTAGAGAGTTTCAGTCAGGTATCCACCGGGGACGCCCCAGCTGGAGTTCATTAGCGGATGAAATAGAGCTGCCCACCCTTCCTTCTCTTGATAAGAGTTCTCTCTTGCTCCTCTTCTCATCCAAAGCACTATCAATGACACTGTAAGAGGACAGCATGGTGTATTTTCACACCTTTGGCACAAGTAAAGATAGATAACTGCCTGTAATGAGGAAGGTGTCATGGTGGATATGGTGGCTGGACAGCACCTGATCCAGAGGCCCAGGGGAGTGAGTGACCTGTATATTCGGAACGATCCATACTCTCAGGTTTGCTTCTTCCTTGCTAAGGTGTAATTGGATCCGGTTGCATAAACAAAAGCCAAGCAATGTCTACCGTGTTAGAGATTGCTTGTTGACAGATGGAGCAGGAACTGTCAGGGTGTACCCAGGATGCACTCAGAGTGACGCTTGGAGCAGCATGAACATTGTCTCCACCATACTGCAAAGGGGTGCAGAAATGAGTCTCAGAGGATCCTCCGTTTTTTTTTTTTACTTGGCAGCTGAGCAAATTTCCTGGTTGCAAGATGGTTGCTGGTTGAGGAGAGAATTCGTCAAGGCCTTTATTTCCTTTGGCTGATTATTTGGACGTTAGACTTTTGGACACCCATGAAAAAGACACATCATATATCTCTTGGACTTCATTTTTCAATCTTGATTGCACTAATTCTCAACACAATATACAACTTGCATGTATGGCAGGGAAATTATTAACATGGTAGTGTGATGATGCGCAGGTACTGATAACACCCTGATGTAGATTGTTTTCCTATGCCAGCATGTGTCATAAACCACAGCAATTTGCCAACAATTACTTTTTTTCCTCAAATTCAAGATTGAATTAAGACTCAAGTTTTTCATCTGTTTATAGTTACATTTAATATTAGTTCCTGTTCTCACTCAGCTATAAACAGTCTTTCCCTTACCTGCCTCTTTTTTTCAATCTCTTGACATTAATAAGACCAAAAAAGCAGCTTGTCATTGTTTATTACTGAGAAACTGTAGAGTCATAAACTCCTCTGTCCTTGAAGTCATTGCGGAAAACGTAGTTACAGCTGTACAAAGCGCTGACACTAGAGAATCCTTCCATGAATGTTAAATAAACATCTCCTTACAGAAAACTTCACTGTACCAATGTGGAGCGTTCTCCGTACAAGTCCCTGTGAATGCGCTGTTATAAACAATAGAAACAGTAATGTCCGTTAAAAGGTACTGTGCAAGCAGCTGTTATAGATTCTAAATATTTTAAGGAAAGGTTTTAGCAGGCACCACCGTGTACGTGGGAGGTTTGGGTTGTAGTTATAACTATGGACTGAGAGGAGAGATGCTCCGTAATAACGGTTAAACTGGCCATATTATGGTGCATCCAAACAGCCATGCAATCATGGCTGACAAGCCAGTGGTGCATTAAAGAGTCTTCCATCTGCCAGACCGGAGGAGATGAGCTGCCAGGTCTATCATTTTTGATTAGCACTTTTTTCCACCCTCTCTTCAATCCTTTCTTCACAAGGGGCCTGAAGAGGTGGAGAGAAGGTAATGGATTCGAGCGAGAGAGCATGACTCGTCTTCACTGTCTGTAGCGTTCCCTTTTTTTCCACTGCTCTTTGATGAGCTATAGATTCCTTTCCTCTTGAGAGAGTGAGACGCAAGAGCACAGATGCAGCTGGTTTTCTCGAATGCACTGATTTAGCTGGTCATCATCCTGTGGCCTGTTGTGTTTTTGTTTCACTTGATGAAAGGGCTTTTTGTGAGCTCATTTGTTTGCTGAGTTGTACAGATTCCTGCATGAATCCTGCTGTAAACAAAAAACAAAACAAATGAAACTACACCACTTTTTCACACAACATAATGTGAGAGGTTTATTTCACTCCAGTTGCCGACTTTCGTGCATGATAACCTTGTCACTTCACACATTCAGCACATGTTCTTTGCTTATATGACAACTGATATTAGATATTCTTCTCCGTTATACGGTATATACCCATTATCAGCAGAGGCTAACGTCCTAGCTTAGCCCATCTTAGGCCTGGAGCTCAATCTAACGAGGCACGGTGAAAATTATCCATCCAGCACTAAGCCTCTGTGGACAGCTTGCCTTGCTAATTGGTCTCAGGACATCTCGGCGTGCCTCATTGTGTTCGAAATAGCACAACCTTTAAGAAGTGTTTGCCGAGTGGCCCTGACCACACTTAGTCAAAGGGGGATCACTAATGGCATGTGCATTAGGCTGTGCCTCCACTCCCCCCACCCCAAGCACCTTTTAAATCATTTTAGAGATGTAAGGACAGCTAATAAACAAATAGCTCGGATTATGTGAGTGTTATGTTTATGAATGTGGAAGAATCTTTGCTGAAATCGATGGAGAAATGAAACTGAGCCTACCTGTCTCGATTTTCAATGTTTTCCAACAAACTCTTCAATCGGCAACCAACTCAGTCATATTGTACCGTTGGATCCAATTTTCTTTCTTTTTTAATACTTTGTTTTATGTTTTACATCCCAATAATGGTTGCCAATCCCATGACCATAGGCAGTGGAGATCTGAGTGTTGGAAAATTTGAACCATACGCCAGTCTCTTCAGTTACCTTCAGGACTTTTTCTGCTAATGCTGACTCGCAGATTAAAGAGGTCAAGGATTCATAAGTGCCCGAGGATGCTCTCGAATATTAATGCTGCCTGAAAGTATGGATGTATCAATAGGTCAAAGGTTATCTGTGGGAAACATGCAGCTAAGACTAACATGATTAAGAATGAACATAAGACAGTGTCGTCGATAGGCATGCATGAATGCACGCGTAGATGGGACGGAGAGCAGAGGTTTATGGGAAATGGCAGGATATGCATACGATTTCATTTCATTATGATGTCTCATGCATCCTGGTAATCTTATCCATACTTTAAATTAGTACAATTTTAATGCACAGCACTTTATGCAGGTTGCTAATCTGTTTTGTTCCAGCGAACTGGAAGAACTGAAGCCCTGTATGAGAATAAGATATTCTATAAGAAAGCAAAACATTGTCTGAATATACTGAAGGTTAACTGGCACTTATATCACTGTATCCTTAACAATTCACAGAAGGGACGCTTAAAATTACAGCATACATGTTTAGAAAAGGGTTCCACCAGGGTGTCTTGGATGACTAAGCGCATTTGGGCATGGTCTATCCAGCATTATTTTTACTTCTGATGAGAAACAGCAGTAGCGATATGTATCTTCCTAAGCTAGCTAGTTAAACACAAACGCACTATATAGTTATGTACATGCTCGGCTTTGTGCGATCTTTGTTCTCAGATTAAATTAGAAAAGCAAGCTAACTGTACTAGTTATATACTCTAACCAGAGACATCAACAATCTGTGCTACTTTCTTCCAAGCTTTATTTTTCTTCATAATGTCTTCATACACATTTAATGAGAGATCGTATATAACAGAATAAGATGAAACCATGGTTGTAAGATTTTCTTAAATTTCTGCAGAACTGGGGAACTAAAGTTGTGAGTGTGGAGAATCACTCGAAACAATCCTTTGGATTTAATTTGAACAGAATTGAGAAAGTCTCAGCTGAGATATTTCTGAAATCACAGCTCCATGTCACGGACTTGGGTAGAAGATGAAAGAAAATGAGTTAGTGGTGGTTTATTTTTGTTGCGTGTGAAATATCCCATCTAAAAACAAGGACTTTTTAGAAAAACAAAGAAAACTCTGTTGTTAAGTACAAATTACAGTCTGATCTTAAACAGATCCAGTGTTTTTTTTCCCCCAGTTCTGCAGACATCTTTGCACAGAATGTAAATGTAACTCTCAAGGCCGCGACATTTCGCTCTCGCTGAGACAACAAGCGCTGTCGATGAGCTAATAAATGCTTAAAGGGCGCAGACACATTGACTGCTGGCTGACTTTTCTCAAGAAGCATAAATTACTCTCAGTCTTTGTTGATCGGACTTCTCCGAGCGAGTCTTGGAGTTGTTTTCCTTTCCCGTAGGTCGATGATCGATAATAATAGGATACATGCGAAAGGAAATCGATGAACTGATTCCTCAGCAGAAAGCCTAATTTAATCAGCATGTATGCGGCCGGTCGATGGTTGTCGAGGCTGGTAATAAGGTTCTAGAGTGGAGAACGGTCCCAGTGAGACCTTGCAGGGGTGGAATATATCCTCTGATCTGTTTCTCGTGCAGTTTTATATGCTCATCTCCTGGTACTCAGGAGTTACTCTGAAGTTATTCAGTCTCCGGTTTAGAGCGCATTTCTGATGTAAGTCGTAGAGTTGTACCTAAAAGGATTCCAGTAAAGGTTTAAAAGAAAAAGAATGGGACAAAAACTCATCTAATCTTTGTTGTGTCTTTGTTATTTATATAAGTAGCAGGAATTTTTCCTTCCCTTTAAGGTATCTGTATACATGATCCATGATCCGGTGTATGAAAGCATCTTTACAGTAAACTCTAGTAACTGATTATTTTCCAATAAGTGTTTTATTCCTCTTATACCACAGCAGCTACAACTACAGTTTACACCAATTATTGCAATTTTTAAAAAAAAAGAATATATAAAGGATGCCATGCTTTTTATCCATACAGCTAGTAACTTTGTTTCTTACTATATCCTGCATAGCATTTTTGTAATGATTTTCCATTTGGTTCTGTTTCTCTCAGGGTTCCAGGCATCACCATCGCCACTGACATCATCTGCGGCTTTCCAGGAGAGACGGATGAGGACTTCCAGCAGACGATGGAGCTCGTGAGAAAGTACCGATTCCCGAGCCTCTTTATCAATCAGTTCTACCCACGACCTGGAACTCCCGCGGCCAAGATGGAGCAGGTCCCTGCTCATGTGGTGAGCATTTGCATTTGGGTTCTAAAGTGTGTTTTCTGTTTTATGGCTTTCTTTTTTTTTTTCTTTCTTTTCTTTTTTTTAAGTTGACTGGCCCAAAAAATAAACCTGGGATAGCGCACAATGTTCTGGATTAGGTGCAGTGCAAGCGAATCACTTTCCATGCGGAAGGTTTTCAGTGTGCTTAAGTACGCCTTTGGGTTTCTGGATATTAACTTGACTCAGAGATGATTTTGCAGCCTTGATTTGAAATTTCTCCGTCACCTTACAACCCCAAACAAAAGACCATGTGGACGGATGTGCTTTAAATGGATTTAAGTTTCTTCATCTGTTTGTTTCTTTCGGCATCGGCATGGCAAATGTAAACATCAGCCCGTCCAGAGACTTCGCAATGTGTGATTAAGGATATTCCTCGTGTTGGCTATACCATTGGCAGACAGTCAGGTATAGCCTCCACGGCGGAGCAGCACGACAGGCCCCACTCATCGCTTTGGGGTTTTGTTTACTCAGGATTTACCAACCAACCAAGTGGCATACTTCCTTATCCAAACAGAGAGTGTAAGTGGTGACGGACAAACCTGCCAGTCTCTGTCTCAGAGACTCCGCCCACAGCTCACAGAGTGCCTGATACCTTCTCTGCCCTCAAGATTCACGATCATGAAGGTTGTGATCTGACTGGCTGTTCATATTTCCATATGTACTGGATTCTGATGCAGAAAAAGCAATGATATTAATGGACATTTCAGGGCCACATATATATTTTTAACATAGTTTTATATACAGTATATAACAGAAATCGATGGAAACAGTGAAGAGAAAATTATTACATTGATAGCACATCCCCAGGTGTTTTATTCTTCTTATACCACAGCAATTTGCCAAAGATTACAATTTTCCCATTATTAATAAAGAATTTCATACCTTTTATCCGGTGATGAAATTAAACAAGTCTTTACCAAGTGTGTGTAGAAATCAGAAAAACACATGAGTGTAAAGAACACAGAGACACAGTGTGTCCTTACACTTCAGATTCCCTATACGTAATTGTTAAATGAATCAGATAGTCAACAGATTATTTGATAAAATTCATTATATGGATTATGCTCAGTTGGCTTTTTTGCAGTGTCAGACAGACAGCTTCTTCCTGTGCATGCTGAGTGATGAGTAGCACCAGACTCTCTAGCGAAAACTAGAGCTATAATCTGAAGTTCAGAGCCTTTTGACAAGAAATGAATTGTTTACAAAAACAAATACCAAATTTGGTACTAAGTATGTAAGAGCACATAAATTTAAAGGAAAACACAGTTTGAGGAAAGTTAATGCACCTTCTGCATTCTCATTCCTGGTGATATTATCACATTTTTATTTTTATATCGTTCTCGAGTGTCAGTGCATGTTCAGAACATGAGAACGCATGTGGACAGGCATGTATCCATCAACGTGCCCGGACTCGTACAGGGAGCCGGCTTGATGTTTACTATGAAAAACCCTTGAAGAGTGTATGTATCAGTAAGCCTCAAGATGGGGTTTTATTTTCCTTGAGCAACCAAGAACTAAGACTGAGTCATCAAAGTCATGGAACCTGCTCCAGTTCTGTCAAAAAACGGACGTGAACGGTCTTGCGCTGTTGAGTGGTCCTTTTTTTTAGGGATTAGTAGCTTCAAAGAAAGATCATGTGTTGGAGTGTTATTGAGTTCAAAATGATTGATTCTCTTTACTCCTTACTTTACCTCTCTTTTCTTCGTTCTTATCCACTGTCACTTACACACATCTTCAACAAAACTAATAATTTCAGAATCGAATAAATGAATTAATGAGTAAAACTGTTAGAAACTGAAAAAAAAAACAATTAAGTGATAGATTATTAAAAAACTAAAAGATGTTCTGTGTATAGTTATGACTTAATACTGTGTTAGGTATATTGTTATTTTCTTACAGATATTTTTATTATAGTATTAAGATAGGGTATTGTCACACCTCTTTTACACTTTATCCAAAATAAGGTAATAATGAATAATTGAATTAATTAAAAAAAGATAAAAAACTGTATATAAAAAGATGTCATTCTGAGTTACAAAGCTTTTCCAATTTTGCGTTTAGACATGGTCATTGATTTGTCAAGTTGAGAAACCATATCACCATCAACCATTATTCTTTTTAAATACGTGTCAGCCTCTGGAGCTCTATCTTTGCGATTCGTTCTCTTTTCTTTAGCTGTGGATCTTTGTCAGCCCGTGTCTTTCCTTCCCTTACCCTCTGAGACCATCCGTCATCAAAAGGTCTGCTTGTTTTTAATGGACTGGTCTGTATCTGATTCACTTTCCTCCCGCTTGGGGATCCTGATCAATCTGTACAATCCTAAGAAAAAGCCTCAGAGATCTCACAAACAGTTAGTGGTAGGAGATACCTTTTTTTTTGTCCTAAATCTTAAATTCTGATTGGTCAGAAGGTGTTTCTGTAACAGCAACTGCAGATCACAGGTATATATTATCGACGCACCACATACATGGATCAAATAACTTGCTTATTTTGTAAGGAGACATTTATTTAACATTTATGGAAGGAGTCTACAGTGTGCGCTTTCTAACAGTCTGAGGTAAATCTTCAGGACTGAGGAGTTTACGCTTTGATTTATTTTTCTCTCTCATTATTTACAGAGACCAGCAGAAATAGCTATGGCACTACCACCACTATGCTTTACAGATAATGTACTATGTATAAACATTTCCGCCACATTGTGTGTGTGTGTGGGGGGGTGTGTGTGTGGGGGGGGGGGGGGGGGGTTCTCATCATCAATTCACTAAACACTGAGAAAAACCTACACTATGCAGTCCAATCTCCGTACTGTTAAACCTGCTCTACGCCATGCTTTTTAGTTTCGATCTAATTCTCGTCTGTAGTTTCCGTTTTTATCAGCGAAAGGGGTAAAGTCTGAGGTTCCTTGCTCTTCTTTTAAACACTTCTTTTTTTAGTGTTCATGAATATTCTTTCAACATTTTCATCCTTTTTAGCTCTTGAAAGTTCATTCACCCTTAAGAATTTTACGTTTCAGGCGTAATAGCCTTCATTTAGTGGATTTTCAGATTTTTCTCTAAGCATTATGTGAAGAAATCAGGTACTTTGTGGTATAATGAGTACTCCCAGTGACGAGGGTTGTAAATGGATCCTCTACACTGGGTCAGTATAATTACTCTCATTACAGTTCAATAGCAGTGGTTGCCAAATCTGGCGGCTTTATTTCAGATTTGTGTGGAATAATTCGTATGCATGAAAAGGTGTAAATGTGTGCAGTGTTGGTGATTTTTACCAGCGCTTTTCCACAATGGTATGTGTGACATTTAAACTTGATTATATGAGTGCAGAGATGTTCTGCTTTCTTGCTATCACCACACTTACATCATGACATACGAGTCTCAGCCAAAGGGAAAGTGGTGATGTCATTGTTGATACGGGTCCAATTATTAACTTTAAGCTGTGGTAGTTAATCCCAACAAAGAAGGTGTTTAGGGAGTTTGCAGAAAGGTGCAGATCTCTCTACCGGTCCCATTAAAGGTGGGTATGGCTCCTATCAGAGCTGTAGGGGGGTAGAACTGAGAGTGTGTCACATTAATAACTCCTCCAAATGGTAATGACTGCCGGGCTTGCACAGGAGACTGCAGGGGGCTGGGGGAAGCGACAGCCAGACTCACAGACCGGCCCAGTCTGGCACTCAGCACGTTTAGGCCATCTTATCTGCAGGACCCGTCCACTTCCCGATGATAAATGGCTCGGCTCTCGTAACGAATTGCCACGTCTCATTATCATTGGATGGATGCTCTGAATCATGAATAAGTTCTGGGATGCAGATGGAGAATTTTCCCCCCCAAAAAAGCACTGGCATAATTAATCCCATGTGTCGGAAAAGGGTTAGCGGAGATAAATTGGGATGATATCCTGGAATGTTGGTGTTACCAGGCGGACAGGTGTTTAGCCTGACAGCTCGTCGCCTTCGCCCATGCTGTCTTCAACCAGGGGAAATTAAACAAGCAGCACAAAGTAAGACTTGATCTGTTGCTGTGGTATGCCGCTTTTCTGAAAGCGTTGGTGGAATAGGTCAGTAAGGAATACTTAACATGTGGAAACAAAATTATCTTAAAGCCAAGACAGATGGGCAAGGCCTTCGGCAACCACGCCAGCCTAGGATGAGGTCACGTGTAAAGAAAAACAACATCTTTACCCACTACATCTGACAATTCCCATCAGCATGTTATCGCACTGTGTGCAGGTTTTTTTTTTCCCTCTAGATTTTCTGGTCCTTAATTATTACTGTAGTTCTTTTTAGACGCCATCATTGTGCCTCTTCATATACCATTATTTGAGCCTTTCTATATACCATTATTTGAGCCTCTTCTATTTTCAACACCCATACTCGGAGAGCTGTGTCTAATGGACCATTGCTGATTCTTTGTTTCCAGAGATAAGAGTGCACTTTTCTGTTTTGTGTTGGTCAAAACATGTTGAAGACAATTTATTTTTCCATTAACGTACCTTTTTTTTGACATGGCTAACCATTATTCTTTTTTTTTTATCATAATTAATTGCTTTCAGTGCCCAGTATTTGTACCAATCAGAAGTTCTCGATGATTGTAAGCTATTTTATTATCTCTGCACTGCGCTGTGTAATCATTTGTTTGTGGATTAGGTTCTTAGCAGTGTCCTATTTGTCCAGATCTTCAAAAGAGTTTTATCTTTTCCATGGAGACATGCCAGGCTCTGCATTTTTCACCAGCCTACACTTTGTGTTATCGAATATGTCGAGGATTTCATATGATGCTTGTTTAGATTTGCAGGAATGAGCACAGCGTGTCACTGAAGCTGTTCTCACAGTGTAGACATGAGTTCAGTCCAATTCATTTAGAAATCCTAGTAGTATAATTAACTTGCAGAAGCAAAAGAAGAATAAAGTTAAATCTACCATTATGTGCAAGATTCTCTTGTCCTTGAAATAAATGCAGACATCTTTTGCTGATGTTCTACTAAGCCACATAAATTGCATTTCTTTCATGTTTCCGTTTGCATGTCCTCACCGTTATCTTCTGATTAAATCCTCCAGCTTTAAAGGTCTTGTTAGAAATGCTAAGGTTACACAACCATGATATTTCTGTCGCAGATTATTAAATTTGTTCTTGCTATAAAAAAAAAAAAATTGAACATGGAACATGAAGTGTCATATATTTGACCTTCCTTTGGCCCCTCCTAGTAGTTGCTTTAAGTTGAGTAAATGCATAAAATAACATTCATTCTTTTATTTTGCATTTAAATTTTGTATTTTTATATCGTGCATTGACAGTGTGGCCACAAGTTACTAAATCAAGGTCAAGGAAATCATAATTTGTTCACAGGATGTAGGTTTTTTTATCAGGATTTTAATTTGCTATTTGATTTGTACAAGTAATAAAATGATCATTTTTTTGGTTTATTGGATGCACTCTACTGAAATGAAAATGTGCCAGTATTTTGAAGGATAAGCTGACCAAGCACTCGTCTGTTAGGCCTACAGCTCACTTTTAATATTTTAAAGTAAGTTGCATCTCCTGCGATGTCGTCCATGCAAAAAAAAAAAAAAAAAAAAAAACTTTTTGTAGACTCTGCTATTAGTAAATTGATTGATTGATTGATTGATTAATTGTGTCATATTTATGTATATAATGTTGGCGTTGAATTGCATTTGCATTTTTGAGTGTATTTACAACCAGAACTTTAATTTCAGCATGACATATTGTGGTTACATCAAACTGTCAGACAGTGGAGCTGAACTTAATACAGCTCCTTGCTCGAACCAATATTACGCAAGAAAAATGCACCTAAGCTCGAGGTCAGAATCGATCATAACTGAAACTCGCCTGTTTTAGAAAAAGTCTGCCCCTCGTACATAACTTTGATGTAACTTGTAAATAGCTCTTAAATCCACGGTTACAGTACCGATGTGCACAATTTTGGTGTTAACTCCTCACGACATGTACGTAACTCCGTGACTAAATATGGCCCACTTTGAGAGTATGAATTTTTGAAAAAGGGCCCAACATTTAGCCTAATTTGTGGAACTGACTGTATTCAGTAATTGCATCTGCCTTGATTTTTAGATCTTGTTCTTATTTTGACGGCGCTCTCACGGCTTGTGTTAGTTCTGCCCTTTCGTTCAGAATCCAGTGGCGGTGTGTTGCCTAAAAAAAAGCCCAACGTGCCTCTCGCAAAGTGCCCAGCTGTACCTCACCAACATCTGCCACTCACGGGGGGCAAGTGTCAGAGTCAAGAGCATCATTACACCAATATTCATGTTGTACTTGTGTATGTGATGGATAGAGGGAAATGGGGGAGGGTGGAGCGAAACGACATCATTTGCATCTTCATAGAGGAGCTAATGATACACAAGAAGCCTAGAGCGGAAAAAAGTGGGATCACGTGGCCCTGACAGTGATTATTAGTGCTTATTCTCTGCTCTTTGCTGTTGTCAAGGCTATCAGTCTGAGAGTTCATTCTTTTATTATGCTGATGCCATTTTGGGGGGGAGGGTGTCAACTGATTTAGTTGCCAACTGATGGGTGTCATGTTTGCTTTCAGAGAGAGGTGTGAGAAAGAGCAGATGGACATTATAGGAGGTGGCATCGCTCATCAACAGCTGGGTGGCTGATGTATGGTTTATGGTACAGATGGCAACATGTCATGATTTGTCCACCTAAACTAACCAGTTCCTACATTTTGATCTGCAACATGATTAGCATACACTATGGAATAGGGGTACTATTAATAGTCATGGTGTGCTTCTAAACACACCGTATCATTCATTCGCTTTCCAAGTCTAAGTACAAACTCTCCTAGTTCCACCTAAGAAAGGAAAATTGCACCTGGAACTTCGGAAAGGTTTTTTTTTTTTAGCCTGAATGCCTCTCTCACCTGCTAGTAGTGACATAATGCTTTGATTGTAACAAGAGCCGGAATTGGTCAAGTAATTCAGCAGTAAGGAATGAAGAGCAAAGATGTCATTACCTCGGTATGAAAATTGATATTCCTTGGTCCGTTTCTGTTATGCATGCTGGACTTAATGTGTCCTGAGCCACACCTCATTGCTTTCTGTCATTCTTGCACTTGGTAATGATGGCTACAACTGAAGAAAAAATGTTCCTTGGATTATCAGAATGATTTTTCATATTTAATGCACTGCTTCAGAAGTAGAGCGATCTTCGCCTTGGCCTCAACACTCGAAAGTATTGAATTTCCCAAGGTCACAAGGTTCACCTTTTTCTTTTTGAAGTTCCTGAATATAGAAATGCAGAATGATGAGAACTGAGCATATTCTCCTTAGACTTCGCTGGCTTGGTCTTGGTTGCCTTAGATCTGGAAGCTTTCTCCAACTTTGTCTTTCTCTCGTTTTCTCTCAAATGGCCATAGGGGCTGCAATTGGAATATGGGATGCTCCAATCCCCCCAAACCAGCCTTCCATCCCGCTCTTTCTCGCCTGCCTTATCCTGGCCTTATCGAGCCAATCCTGCTGGGAGCTCATTGGCTAAGCTGAAGAAGGGAAACCCCGAGGCCGTGTTCAGCCTGATCCTCATCCAGCTGGTGTTCTGGTTAGAAGAGAGTAAGAAATCAGTCAAATTATTAGCCAAGCCTGGATATTTCATTCTGCTGCTCTAGCTATTCCAAGTTGAATTCTCTGCAGCATTCGAACGCCTTCGGCCATCAGATCACTTAACTATTCAGAGGTGGTATATGCAGGAAGCTAGGATATGGTGAAGTTGCCTTATGTGAAAATTTTTCAATATTTAATATTAACTCAGTTGAATCTGACTATGGGCTTTTCAGATACAGTATTATGAATATAATTCATAATACATTTTTACATTTCAGCCTAGTTGGTTGCCCTTCTTGCCAAGGTAATTATCTTTCTTGCCCTGATGGTGATTACCTTTTTTGTCCTGATGATGGCTACCCTCCTTGCCCACGTGGTTACCCCTCTCATCCAGGTGTTTTCTGTTCTTACTCAGGTTGTTACTCTTCTGGCTCTGATTATAGTTACCCTACTTGCCCGGTGGTTACCCTAGTTGCCCAAGCAGATATCTTTTTGTCCAGGTGTTTACCTTCAAACCCAGTAGGTTACCCTTTTTGAAAGGTGGTTACCTAATTGCCCAAGTTCTTACCTTTCTTGTCCCAGTAGATACCCTTCTTAACCAGTTGGTTATCCTTCTTTCTCTGATGGTGTTTAACCTCCTTGCTTACATGGTTAACCTCCTTACCCATGTGGTTACCCTAATTGCCCTTGTGGTTAACATAATTGCCCTTGTGGTTACCCTAATTGCTCATGTGTTTACCCTTGTCATCCAAGTGGTTACCTTTCTTATCCAGGTGGTTACCATCCTTGCCCAAATTATTTTAACCCCTCCCACCCATTTGGTTACCCTTCTTGCCCAGATAGTGGTTACCCTCCTTGTCTTCATGCCAGGTGGTTACCCTTCTTGCCCAAGTGGTTACCCTCTTTGCCCTGACAGTGATTACAATTTTTGCCCTGATGGTGGTTACCCTTCTTTCTGTTTGGCAGCCAGGTTGGTAGAGATGGAGAAGAACAATAGGAGTGTGCAATATTAGATTACTGAGCGCTTTATTAACAAAAAAGTTATCCTCCCAAAAAAGGGAGTCATGAATTTGGAGACTTCAAGTTTCTGGTCTAGTATGGTATGCTGGAAAGAGGTTGGGCTTCTGAGTTCTGGACAGTCTTATGGAGGATTGTGAAGTTTACCATTGTTCATTGAGAAGTTTCTGTTGGATCTGTCTTACCTCCATGATATCGTGTTGCTACATTGGAGTTTCTCTTGGCTGTGAAAAAGCACAGCTTCCCTCGACTGAATTGCTGCCTGGTCAATGTTCTAATTAGACTCGCTTTTAACGTTCTCTGCCTGCTTTAAGTGATCGCATTAAGTGCCTTCATACATCAGCTCCAGCCTCCGCGTTTGCATTTCATTACAAATTAAGGACATTTGAGCTGTTTCAGGGGAAGAAAGACGAGAGGCTCAGCGGGAAAATATTTACATTTCTAACCCTTAAGCATTTCTTTTCTTTTTCTTAGCCATCTGAGTCATTTTCCTTTGTCATTACATCCTGGTTTCGGTACAGTCTTAACTAAAGATAATGTGTTTCCTTGTATTCCCACTTGTAGTGATCCTTTTTAATTTCTTTTTTTCTCTCCCCTAACAGAAAAAACAAAGAACCAAAGAGCTGTCTGCACTGTTCCACTCATATAACCCTTACGACCATAAGGTAAGCGCTAATGTTGGCCATTAGCAGACCCCTTCATTAAACCTGACCTTTTCTCTCTGTTCATCTTTAGTAGTGCATTTCTTTGCTCTTAGATTCTTATCTGAGCTTCTTCTCAAGCAAACAACCGCAGCACTTCCCCTGCTCTTCTCAGCTGTTAAGGATAATGGTTTTTCCGCCATTCTTCTTGTCAGCCTTGTCAGCATAATCTCCGGAGAGAAAAAAAGAGGCGTCTTTTGAACGTAGTTTGGGAAAAAGGAGAGCGCGAGAGAGAGAGAGAGTGCAGAATGTCACAGTCTTTGGGCATCTGGACAGGAATCAGCATGAGCTCTGTAGCTCTTGTCTTTTAATGGCATCATTAAAATTTCAGCAGAGCCAAGCTCCTTCGGTTCTCTAAATCTCCCACCCGTAAAAAAGCCATCGTCGCTGCCGATAGCACTGCCGGAGTTCTCCGGTTATCCAGGATTTTTTTTTTTGGGCTAATTACCACTGCACGGCATAATCAAGTCCAAATTGAATAACCCATAAAGACAGGAGGTGAAGCTCTACTGGGAGATGGTATAGCCTGAGAAAGAACAGACAGTTTAGGAATTAATGTAACGCTTGAATGTAACGCTTGAAAAAAACGCCCTCTAAGATGATCTTTTTTTTTTTTTTTTTTTTATCATTTTGACTAAATTTATATTCATAGTCTGATAGAAAAGATCAGACATGTCTTAAAAATGGTGGGTCGGGGGGGGATTTGACAGCCAGCCTGATTTTCCATTTCAGGATTTGGTTCAGGGACTGTTCCTGAAAGTGATTATCAGTTTTTACTGGGAGAAAAAAAATGGCCTCCAGACTGTTAAAACTACAATTGACCAATCCCAAGCCCTGCCTTGTTTTCGTTTTCTTGGACCTCCAATAACAGATTAGCATTCATAGTGTTAAGGACTTTAGCAGGCCCACTAACATGTCCTGTGGACACACTTTGAAAAAGAAGCTTCAGATGTGGTCAAATGATGCGCCCGGGGGTGTGTAAGAGTTCCACCTTGTACACCGTGCCCGGGTAGATGCTGAATAGATAAAGATAAATAAATCCAATTACCTAATGATCAGCAGCCTACAGAAAACACATACACTTCTATATGCTCAAACATGACTCATTTTATTTGCTGATGCTGTATTCGCTAATTCTTTCAGGGATGGGCTGGAATTGTCATAAACACCTCTAATATGTACGACAGTACAACAGCACTACTATAAAACGTTTCAGCACAATATTAGCTGAAGGTACCTGGCATAGTTAAAGCTAGCTATCTAGCTAACTAGTCTTTGTGGAACAATCCAGACCTTTGTTCATTTAAACTAGGTGTCATGCTGATATTTCCACCAACGCTCAATTTTTACACTGTTTTTATCACTTTAGCTACGCTAATGTGTAATTTAAAAAGCATGCTAGCTAACTGAGCTCAAGCCGAAGCAGCATTTGGTGTCAGATTTTCTTCACTAATTCGTTTCACGTTTAATTCTGATGAGTCCACTCTGTTGTCTGTTTTTTACCTGAGACCTTTTCCTGAATCAGGAACTATAGCCACCCTCGGTTTTTAATAATCTTGGCATGCATGGCAACAGTAACCAAGTGTGGGTGGGGCTAGAAGGGAATACTTCATCAGTGATGTGCTTCTCAAACACACATGGAGACCTGGGATTGGCATTCAGCCATGGCAGAGATTTTTTTTTTTTTTTGAACGATAATAGGCTACAGTTAGCATGAGAGTATTGACAAAATACTAGCATAGTTTCCAACAAACTAAAATAGCTAGAAATGAATTAAAGCCAATAGTAAACCAAAGTTTCCATGCTCATTAGGAGTAGTGGCATTTATTTGGCATTTTTCTTTAATTGTTCTAGATCAGTTACTCTAAATCCCTGAGGAAAATTAGTTTTGAGTTAGTTTTAAGAAAATAACATGCAATGCATGTTTCTCAGCATAGCAAAGATCGGTCTGTTTCCTTATCAGCATTTCTTTTTTTTTTGCCTTTTGTCTGTTCCTCAAATACGAGTTCCTGAGATTGATTAATGCCTCGACATCTCACTGTTTTTTAAAAAGCCATCGCTCTAAGGTGCTATGGTGTCTCACCGTTAATGAAAGCTAATCAGGAGGGGTTAGGGTGGTGTCATCTCAGTAATGCTAACCGAGCCCTGAAGAGGTTCCGCATTATTTATAAGAGACGTTAGCATGTTTGACACTGCATTAACAGCCTTTAAAGGTTGTTGAAGGTGTCTGCTGCATGAACAGTCTCGGGGCTGTCGTTATGTCGTCATCGCTTTACCTGGATCAGCGCCTCAGGAAGAAGAGCAGCTGGAAGTGAACAATACGTCTGAGCGTCTTTTTTTTTTTTTTTTTTTTGAAGGCTTATTGGATGTTGGACATATCATACAAACACCTTGTCTAATTTTCTTTAAGACAATTAACATGCCTGGTTCTGAGGCCAAATGGAGCTCCGGAGCTCGATGGTGGCCATTTTGGCTCTGGCACGAGCAAGTAATGAACCAGCTCTGGTTCATTAATCCTTTTCTAATGATGCATGAGCCTCCACACTGGCTGTGCCTGATCATTTGGCATTAAGGCCGCTGATAGAGACACTTTCCTGCTGTGTCTTGGCTTCCTCAAATTTCTGTCCGGGTCTGAGCCACCGGTTAAGGGGTTCACTCACATTTTGTAGCCCTTATAGGACAAAAACGACATAAAGATTAGTCATAGGATCTAAAATTCTCGGGTTTCAATACTTTGTGTGTTTTATTCGTCCGACGTACCCACCTTTGAACCAACAAAAATCATGAATAGAGTAGAAATTAAGTAATAAATCACTGCGTGTTGTGCAGTATTTGTAAAATAATCAGTAACGGGGTGGTATGATGAAAGCAGAGTTACTCTTACCACCTGAAGTGGAATATTTTCCTATAAGATCACATCTCAAAGTGTTACCACAGCAATTTGGCAACTATTACAATTTGGTATTTAAGGAGGACATGCCATACTTTTTATCCATTTGTAGTTACATTTAATGTGCCTGAAACATGTTACTTCCTGTTATCATGTACATTATAGAAGCTATAAACAGCTATAAACCCTCAGCAGTCTCTCTTTATTCTCTCTAAAAACGCAACTCGTCGTTTTTTTTTTTTTGTTTTGTTACCGAGAAACCTCAAAGAAGCGTAAACTCCTCTGTTCTTAAGATGTCGGAAAACTAATAGTGACAGCTTTACCTCTGACTGTTACAAAGCACTGACACTGGAGTCTCCTTCCATAAATGTTAAATAAACATCTCCTTACAGAAAACTCACCATGTCAACAATTATACACTGTTACTATAGAAACAATAATGTATTAGCATGACGGCGTTAATATAAACCTGTGATTCACAGCTGCGCTACTGTCAGGAAATCACTCAACACCTTCTGACCAATCAGAATCCAGAATTCACTAGCGCTGTGGTATAAGAGAAATTAAATGACCTTATTTGCTAATTTATGCTATTTTTGATGCTACATTTGTGTCCTTTGGTAAGCAGGAATCTGAAAATAGGGCAGAAAAAGTCTTTAAATGTCTTCTGGAGTGTTAGTGGGGTATCTTGTGAAGTATTAGTTACTGTGTGTTAGGTAAGTGATGGAATATGAAGTTAAGTGTAGCACGGTGAACGCTAGCTCTTACATGCTACGTGGCTGTAGTAGCATAGCAGTAGTGCAGTGGCGTGTTGGAGCGATTAGTTTGATGCTGTTTAGACAATGCGCTTCGCTCGTGTTTAGGACGTTCAACAGAATGCTAGTTGGTTTGCTAAGCTTTTGGTTGGAAGTGTGTGTGTGTGTGTGTAACATGTTCCTGCAATAACCTGCGGCCGTGGTGAGTAAATTGCTCTCTTAGCGATGCTAATATCCTGCTCTGTGAATGCAGTAATTACGCTACTGCTTACTGAGAGAGCTGTAATTATCCTCATTCTGCAGCCAGAGAGACAGAAACGAGCCGAGATGGACAGAAAAGAGGAGAGATGGACAGAAAAGAGGAGAGATGGACAGAAAAGAGGAGAGACGGACAGAAACGAGGAGTGACGGAAAGGAGAGACAGACAGAAAAGAGGAGAGAGAGACGCAATAGAAGAGAAGGGAGATAGACAGCAAGTAAGAGAGATGGACAGAAAGGTACAGATAGAGAAGGAGAGACGGACAGAAAATAAGAGACAGACAGATGTAATAGAAGAGTCAGCCTCAGTGAAGGAGGCGTGCCCTCTGTGTGTTAGTCTTGGTGAAGGAGGCGTGCCCTCTGTGTGTTAGTCTTGGTGATTGTTTCCTAATACTTAGCCTGTGTGTTTCTGTAGTGTAAGTGTGTGTGTGTGTGTGTGTGTGAGAGACCTGAAGGCTGCCGCTCCCAGTCACACTCTTTCGGACTGTGATTAATGTAATCTCTCGGTTGCCAGATGGTGGTGAAGAAGCTCCATCAATCAGAATGAAAAGACTATTGAGTAGTCCTCACAAAACCCTCTCTCACACACAAACACACACACACACATACACATACACACACAGTCATTCAGAGCCAGACCCACTACACTGTGTTTTATCTTTCCTTCATCGCGCATGAATAATTTAGTTTCATTAAAGCAGTCTGATTGGTAGAAAGAGTTCGGGCCGTTATTGTATCGTTCGTTCTGGAGCTACAGATCTTATTTCTTGGATTTGCTGAAAGTATCAAAATTTGCAAAATGATAACTGTGTAATTAAAGGCACGTGACCAATTAGAGCAACTCTTTAGCTGGACAGACCTCAGAGCATCGTTCTCCTGGGAGCCAATCACATTCACCTGCGTAACCAGCATCAATCACTCAGCATGCTAACGTACTGACCTCAGCTAGGGTTGCCAGAGTGGAGGAACCCACCACCAAAATCAGACTGTTGGTTTTATTCACATTACAGTACATTAAGGAAGTTCAGTTTTATTTTATTGCATCTTAAAAATCTTAATTTGCTATATTTTTATTATTATATGTTTTATATATTATCTATTTCCCAGGCTGTAACTGTCCATATAATCATCCTGAAGTGCTGATGTAAAATGAAAAACATCCAATTTGGCATCCCTGATACACACACACACACACACACACACACACACACACACACACACACACACAAAAAAAACCATTTAAGCTTCTAGCTTCGTTGTAGCTCAAATGGTAGGAAAAATTCTGATCTGGCAACCAATTGAACATGTACTCCATTCAATCTGGCAACCCTTATCAGTGCACACTATATACACAGGTTATAGTACACTCCTTAAAAACTAAAATAATGATTAACATTATTTATAGAGCACCTTTCTGACACATGCTGTACAATCAAGTAGTAAAAAATATTAAATAAAAAAATACTGGAATTATATTAGCAAGAATAAAATAAATGTCACTGTGGTGATGATGCCACTGAATCACAGACATTTCTACAGGACTAGAATCCAATCTGGCAACCCTGACAACTTCCTATATGTTTAATCAGAATCTTTTATTACTTATTTATTTATTATTTTAATGAATTTTATGATGATATAAATATTTCAGCATGAGTGATTTAGGTGAGTAAATCTGGCAACTGTCATAGTGACATCACTCACTCACAATCACTCTCTCTCCCTCTCTCTTTCTCTCAGTCTGTTTTTAGAGCTTGGTGTTCAGCTCCTACTCCGAAGTCGTGTTGTTCTTTACGCTGCGTCTAATTACACACGATTAATTACCGCAGTTCGTTTGCGTTACGTTTAATTACGCTGATTATAATCTCTGTTGTTGTGCTTCTTCTTCTTGTTTTCTCTCTGTGATTGTAAAAGGCAAACCTCTGTGCTTCACTTTCTCAATATTTGAGCTGCATTTTAATACGTCTGTGTTAATTATCACTCTCTCTCTCTCTATAACACCCCCCACACACACACACACACACACACACACACACCCACAATGTTATCTTCACACGCCTCATTGTACGTGGGTGTGAGTCAAATGTCTGTCATCTCTGTCTCTCTGCTAATGTGTGTGTTTGTGTGTGTTCAATGATCTGCTTAATAATTAATTAATAATAAATAATTATTCATATCTATGTATCTGACGGTTACATGTGTGTGTGTGTGTATATGTATATATATATATATATATATATATATATATATATATAGAGAGAGAGAGAGAGACAGAGATTGATTAATAGCCTGGGTTGCCAGATTCAGTCAGACAGTCAGAACTTAATCCAATCTGGCAACCCTGACCACTTAACACTGTGTGTGTGTGTTTGTACACTGAATGATTAATCTGAGTCTTTCTGCACTGGAGGGAAGTCCTCAATCTGGCAACCACAACAATATACTGTAGGTACTGTTTCAGTCACTGAATAATAAATTACTTTATAAAATAGATAAATGTGTAAGATTAGTTTGTCATACTCAAGTACGTTTTTTTTTAAAGTGAAAAATGTCACTGTTATGTTCTGTACTTTTCTTTCTTTGTTAAATTTATTTATTTATTTTTATTCTGTGGCTGAATCCCAAATTAAGTTGAGTATATAGTGCACTTCTATTTAAAGTAATAATAATAATATTAATAATAATAATAATCAGGTAGTAAAGAGTTAAATGATTGAAAACAGTCTAGTGAAATGTGCAAAGAAAAAAAACAGTAGATGAAGTGAAAAGGTAAAAAAGAGGGAAAAAATGAAATATATAAAAAATGAAGTCATTTCAGTTTACTGAATATGACTGATAAATAAATAATAAAATATGGATAAAATTAAAATAAATAATTAATAAATAATTAATAAAATTATGATTTTGCTCCTTGCCATTTTTTATTTTAATAAAATTTTTAAAAAAAGCTTCACACCTTATTTTTTTCACTAAGTGCATCCTCAAAGACAAAACAACATGACTGCTAACATTTGAGTGATTTGATTTAAATATTAGTTTAAAAATATTCAAATATATGATTAAATAAAAATATAAATGGAAAAATATTGTGTTAAATGTTAAAATAATGAACTGAAGATAAAATGAGAATATCAGTACCAAAACATGAGATATTTTCAGTTAAATAAATAGATGATTTATAATAAAATAAATAAGAATATGAGTGTAAAGGCTCATTAATGTTCACATGTTGTTAAATAGTGAACTTTTTACGTAATTAAAACTCTAACTGTGCTACTGGAACTTGTTTTGAACCTATATTAAATTCAATTAAAATGTAAATATTTTTTTAAATTATTTATTTAGTTAGTTAGTTAGTTATTAAATGATTGCTTATTTGTTATATTTTTATTTGGATGATTTATTAGAATTTTACTGGAGTTCATTTTATTCATTTGTTTATCTGTTTGTTTGTTTGTTTGTTTGTTTGTTTTTTATTTACCTTCACCCGGGTTCCTGCTGCTGTTCCTCCAATGCTAACTGCAGTTTTGCTAATTTCCCCTAGCGTGCGTTACGCTAGCAGCATGCTAACTGTAATAATAATCTTCCATTAGCAGCTGAAATAACAGACACGCTGTAATTAAGCGAAGAGAGAAACTTTAACGAACATTTCACTTTTCTACAGAATAAAACGCTAATTTAGCGTGTGACGTGTGAAATCACGTTTCTGATCATCATCACCGCCATAATCTGCTCGTCTGCGTGCGTGTGTGTGTGTGTGTGTACGGGATGCTAATTGATCTGCGAGTAACAATTGTGCAGTAGGCAAGAGACATGATGCCCACACACGCACACGCACACACACACACACACACACACACACACACACACACACACACACACATGTAATTACAGCGAGCCGGAGAACCAGCTGCACCACCGAATCAACTTTACACTGCAATAACACGAGCTTGTTTAGCAGCGCAACAATTTATATGGAAATGTGCTCTAATGGCTGAGGAGAGAGTGAGAGAGAGAGAAGGCAGAGAGAGATGAAGTGTGGGGGAGAGAGAGAGAATGTGTGAGAGAAGACAGAGATGAAGAGAGAGGAGAAGAGAGATGGAGAGAGAGAGGCTGAGAGGAGAAAAAAAACACATTTGCATGTTGGTAAGGTTTGTTTTCTCTTTGTTTTAGGATTTAAGATCAGCAGAGCTGAGAAACAAAAATGTTCATCAGTTTATTCATCAGAGCCGTTTTATTCCTCCACCAGGCTGTTTCCCATTTTATTTTTTGTATGTATTTATTTATTTACCCTCGCTTGCTTGGAAGGGTACACTAATGGTTTTTCTGTGGCCTATATAGTGACTAGAGAGAGTGTGGTTTGGGACACGCCCACTTGATGGTGTTTGTGTGGCCTATATAGTGACTAGAGAGAGTGTGGTTTGGGACACGCCCACTTGATGGTGTTTGTGTGGCCTATATAGTGACTAGAGAGAGTGTGGTTTGGGACACGCCCACTTGATGGTGTTTGTGTGGCCTATATAGTGACTAGAGAGAGTGTGGTTTGGGACACGCCCACTTGATGGTGTGTGTGTGGACAAGTCTACAGTGGTTTGTATGAGCTTGATTGTCAATGCTGCATAGCAAAATATTGGAAAAATACTAGGCAAGTTCTTCGACATACACACACACACACACACACACACCTTCAAATGCAACCTTCAGTTGAACCGACCATAAATAATCGTTGATCAGCTGTCCTCCAGGCTTGGAGTGAACCTGCATATTCAGAAGCTAGCGTGTTAGTCAGCGAGCCGTAAGCCATGAACACACTCTGAGGAGATGTGCAGAGCTTCTGGCCATGTTCTCCATGTTCCAGAGGAGCAGGAGGTCCAGGAGGAGCCTGCAAGGCGCTAATCTGTAGTCCAGCTTTGGGGAAAACCCCATCCTTTCATCCTGCGCTCTTCTCCTCGCCTGAAGGAACACTAAATCCTCCATGGCAAGATGAAAAGCCGTCTAGACAGAAGAATCCAAAACCTTGACCTCATCTACTTCGTCTTCTTCCTCACTCAGGCTAAAGTATAAAGTGAGGAGTCGATTCTCTCCATCTCTTGATCCCTAAACTGTTGTTTGAAAGTTTTTGTCTCTGAGCGCTGGACTTTGTTGTTATAAGGTGGCTCCACTTTTCTTGAGGAACGTCTCTTGAGAACAGGACGGAACCTGCGAAGGCATGAGTGTTTGCTTTTTCTGTTTGTTCACCTACTCTTAATCAGTCATCAATCCTCCAGGCCCGGGAGAACTTTTCACACCATCTTCTCCTAGACTACAGTTTGCGTTTTGCCAAAATTCTGCCATTTTGAAATGTGTTTACTGCAAATCACATGTTTATATTAATGCGCTAGTTCTAATACATTATCGTTTCCATAGTAACAGATTATCAAAATCCCAACTAATCTTCGATATGGTGACATTTTCTTCCTGCAAAAAGACGTTTATGTAGCATTTATGGAAGGAGTCTCCAGTGTCAGCGCTTTGTAACAGTCAGAGGTAAAGCTGTAAAGTTTTCTGAGGTTACGCTTTGCGGTTTCTCCGTGACATGGCAAGCTGCGATCTTTTTTGTCTTATTCACTTCAAGAGAGAGAAAAAAACAGAGGCTGGTGAGGGAACGATTGTGTATAGCTGCTATAACATAAGTGACAACAGGAACTAACCTGTTTAATGAACAATAAAAAAAACTATAAAGGGGGAAATTATGATGTAGTTCTTTAATTAATAAAAAATAATTTTACTCATTGGCAGATGGCTGTGGTATAAGAGGAATTAAATACTTGGGAGCATGGTGTTGTAGGAAAATAATCACTTTTGTGGTGGTAACTGCAAATATTTTTCCTATTCTTTTTAATATAATGCGTGTTTGGCATTTTCTCCAGGATATCATTAGGAGAAATGTTGCTGTGTGAAATGGTAACATTTTCAATAAAAATTATTTTTAATATTTTTTCTGTATATTTAATTTTTGGCCATTGTAAATAGCAGAAATGTCAGTTCATGCCCAGATCTAAGAACTTTAACCAGGTTCACTTGCTCTCGGATGGAGCAGGAAGGATACTAATGCTACCTTATGCAATCTTTTCATAATATTATCCTGGATTTTTAAACGGGTAATTTTTGGCAAGAACAAAAGAAGTCTGCCATTCATGTATTACGCAATAAGTATTGTACATAGGACTCGAATGCCTTTTTGTACAGATTCTCACCTCTCAGTCCAGATGTATATTTTCCCCAATCTCAGCTTGGTGTCTTCTCTCTCTCTCTCTCTCTCTCTCTCTCTCTCTCTCTCTCTCTCTCTCTCTCTCTCCCCCCCCCCCCCCCCCCCCCCCCCCCCCCCCCCTACACACACACGTTTTCCAAGTTCTCCTTCATGTAATTTTAGCCGTACAGGATGTGTTAAAATGTCTCAGAGTCTCAGATCACTGGCTGATTTATGGACAAAGCTGGAAAAAAAGAGTTGTGTTGAGCAAAGCTGAGGAGGAAACTGTAAAACATTGTGTTAACACTGTAAAGGCTTGTGTTAAAGGCTGTGTGTGTGTGTGCATGTGTGTGTAGCTGTAACACACCCTTAGGCCCTTCTGTCTTTTGCTTTTCTATAATTTTGAAATCTCTGTATTTAAATTTTGGTACTTATCTAGATTGAGTAACATGAATTTCATAGATACATAGTACATTGGTAGCGTATTGTGTTTTTTCCATCTGGCTAATACTTTAGCAAGGTTTTCATAACTGCTGGGGTTTTTTTTTACACAATCCTGTTGCTACATATACAGATTTCCAGATAACCAGTATAGTCATATTGAGACAAAAATCTCTTTGTGGGTTGATGATGTTTTTGCGTTATTTTTGTGAGGAGTTAGCAGTTGTGTGTCACGCTGGCATTGATGGGGGTATTAGCATGAAAGTTGAAGCGTTTATTACAAAATGAATATCGGATGCCATTGAAGATGAATGGACGATTTGTTTGTGTCATCTGATTTGCAAGGCACTGCATTGTGTCTTCCTCAGGTGTACTACTGAGCATGAGACATGGTGAAGTTGTTGTAATCATAGCAAGTGATGCAAATATAGGCCAGTACTATAAGAATTAGTGACAATATAGAAGATTGAGCGCAAACTTGGATATGGTGTACCAGGTCGGGAGTACAGCACCTGTTTGGGATTGAGTGTAAATGCAAGAAAGTGGATTTTACCTGGATTACAGGTAACAAACCTGAAAATGGGCTTGATATCAGAGTCAAGAAAACTGAAGTAAAATGAGGAAAATTTGATAAAATTGCACTACTCTACTACTGGAGATCATTGCACCATATTATCCAGTAGAAAAAGCTCTCAGAATCATGACCATTCTCTGACCAATCAGTGATCGATACTATTTCTGACTCCACCCGCATGCCCCTCTTTGGCTCACTTGGTACCTGGGTAAGAAGAGTAACTAAATTCACGGCTCACTTGGTACTCTAATCAACAACAAAATGCAGAATTGTGGAGAATTGACCTTCTTTGAGCTGCACTGGAAAGGCACCATAACCAGGCAGAGATTTTAACCGTACAATGTTCTTACACTTACACAGAAGAGCCAGGATTACAAGTCAGAAAAAGTACGATTTCTTTAGTGCTGCTTCCATTAGGATATCTGCAATCAAGCTGTTTCCGGGCCAAAGTGTAGTTGTAATGCCAACAGATTGCGTCGTCATGGTGCATACACATACACACAGACGGAAACCAGAATTAAGGCGAGACAGAAGACTGTGCTCCTGCGCCAAGCCTTTTGTCTTAACAGTGCAAAAATCATTACGCTGTCAGAATGCATCGGGTGAAGCAAAACTTCACCTGCATACATGGATACAAAGGCCTGAGTGCCAGAAATAAGAAATACTCATAGAGGAGGTCTGGGAAAAACTTGTGATCTTTTTTTGGGAAAGAAACCCATCAAAGGAAACTGTAAAAACAGATGCACACATTCAGAAAGAAAACAGCGGCTGCGGTCGGGCTGGGAAAAAAGAGAGAAAGAAGGCTAAAAGGCTTTGTTTCTTTTAAGGAACATCCCCTCTAATCCTGGCAGGATGGGATGGAAAAGAGAGAGAGAGAAAGAGAACAAACACTGTAGCCATTTGGAGAAAAAAAGGGAGTGAAAGAGCATGAAAAGGAGGGGAATTATTGGCGAGCTGGGGGCTTGCAGAGACATGGACCAGATGTGGCAACATGCCAAGGCCTTCCAGAGTGATTTACAGCAAAAGATCTAGTGCATACACATACTCGCACAAATAAAGTCTGATGAGTCAGAAGTGGCCAGAGTTCTTGTGAGGCAAGAGGAGGTTGTATGAGGATTTTGCTTTCCATGCAGCAGATTCTTGGCCATTTTTCCTCATGTTCTGCTCATTTAAATTGCGAGAGTTGCCTTTTAACATGGTTTACAATGTTACACACTGAATAAAAAAAAAGATGAAGCTCAACAACAACATGGTTGACATGTTCCTCAGCATGTTTTTCACAATTTGATAAAACTCTCTGAAGTGTTATGGTGCAATAACAATGTTCACCCCAGCACAGCTGAATTCTGTATTCTCATTGGTCAGAAGTAGTGCAGCTTCAAACCACGGATTTATATTAAAGTGCTCGTTTTAGTACATTATCATTTCTATAGTAACAGCTCATTCACAAGGACTTGTATAACGATTGCCCCACAAAAATGGATTAAAAAATGTGTCATCTTTAATATGTGACTAGAAATGTGTATTTAACAAGGAGTCTCCAGTGTCAGTTAAGTGTAAAAACTCAGAGGTAAAGCTGTAACTTTAAGTTTTCCGACACCTTCAGGACGGAGGTGAATGCTTTGCATTTTCTTGGTAGCATCAGATGACAAACTTTTTTGTCTTACTAACTTCAAAAGAGAGAAAAAAGTGGCTGGTGAGGGAAAGACTGTTTATAGCTGCTATAATGTAAATGAGAACAGGAGCTAGCTTGTTTTGCATATGTCTTCGCAACATTAAATGTAACTACAAATGGATAAAAAATAGACTTTAATATCCTTTAATAAGTAGAAATATGGTAATCACTGGCAAAATGCTGTGGTGTAAGAGGAATAAAACACTTCCAGGATAAAACATACCACCCCTGTCGTGTTTTATTCCGTAAACAGTGTATGGACTACAGTCATGGTATATCATAAAACGCGTTTCCTTCCCTGTGGTGTGCAGGCTTTGGGGTCTGGAAGTTTGGCTTTCAGTATATGACTGCAGTAATGGTTGTCTCATAGAGTATGACTTTATACCATCTTTCTTACTCACCGGACTCATGATGCAAAGCTGCTTCTATAAATAAAAGATCTGGCAAGTTGTTTTGGAGTCTGGGAAATGTTAACCTGACTGATGAACCTACTCATCTTGGGAACTGGTAGCTGTTTACTTTCTTGCTGTTAGAACAAGAATGGTTTGGCCTAAAACACACACTACCCTCTCTGACTTACATTTACATTTATGGCATTTGGCAGACTTGGAGCCTACTCATTTGAATCCGGTTATCTGCGTGGTAAAGGAGCATGGGTTTAAATCAGAGACGCAGATGCCCAAATGGAAGTACTCTTAAATCATCTTATGCTCAGTCATTGAGAAGAAAAGCCTGCTTTGAAAAGCCTCGCCCTGCAGGCTTCGTCTGCAAACACACCGGCAGAGTTTTCCCGCAAAGCTCCATCGCGGGAGGAACAGGGATCAAATGGCTAATTGTCAGCTTTGAAAAGCCGTGTCCCTGGGCCACGTCAATAACTAATCAAAAAATGAAAAGTTCCCCTGGACGGAGAATATTTTCAAGTGCTTAGAGTCAGCACAGGTTAGCGCCCCTGCTGTTAGCAGCCAACGCTAATGCTTGAGCCTCTCTTAGTCTGGGCCAGATTCACCGAGCCATCAGGGCTGTCCTTTTTATATTCATTGATATCAAACGTGCAGTGAAATGTCAGTTGCAGACTCACCAATTATCGGCGGATTAGGGGATTAAATTAATGAGTTTAGACGACAGCTTTGCCATTGCCAAGATAATCTCCTTACGTTAGTCCGGGCAGATGACTACTGCATTAGGTGAGGGAGAGAGGCAAAGAGATTCTGATTATTCCCCTAGAAAGGACTCATCATAATACGAGGGGGAATTCACCCCATGGGCGCCTGATAGCACGGTGAAGACGCAGGAAGCAAGAGAGGAGATCAGCTCAGAAAAGGAAAAGCACAGGAATATACTTTCTCTCCATCCATTCGCCCCCCTGCAGAAATGTCTTCTATTCCCCAAAGCGAGCTCTGAAGCGCTTAATCCGTTTATCAGGCGAGTCTCTGCTGTGCCGAGCCCATCATTTCTGCATCTGCCTCCGTTTTTAGTGCCTCTTGCTTCTTGCTTTAGCTTTCGACTTTGATGATTTCCGACTCTTTATTAATGTTCGTATGCTTCTGATGTGGACTGATGGGGTCAGGGGAAAATGTAGGACACCGCTGTCATATGCTCTCATATCACAGCAGGGGATATGTCCTCGAGATTTGTTTTGCGGTGCAGTTTCATCCTGGAACTGATCAGATTTGATTGTTTTGAATCTCAATCCCAGGGTTCCATGAGCAAGTACCTTAGCATGCTCATGGACTAGACTACCTCAGATGTAAGTCTCCTTGGATTAAAAACTGTTAAATGAAGTGCTTTTGCTGTTCTAATGAAAAACGTTTCTTATTATATGCCACCAAAGTATTTAAAAAAACATGGCTTCATTTCCAAGCTTAAAATCAAAGTAGCCACTTTGTCACTTTCAGTTCTCATAAGCCATGGGTGTTGGGGATTATTTCCATTTTTTGCTAATACTTGCCTTGATGGCAAACTGAGCTTCGGAGTAGTTCTTGTATACGATCATCGTCTATAGGTTTAGTTTCAGGACACCACAACGTATTTAATTAGCATTTGTAAGTCAGTGTAATTAATGGGGGGAAAAACACTTTTTTTTTTTGGTAAATTCATTATTTTCCTGTTGGATGGCTTGAATTGCAAACATTACGAGGTATGAGAGTACATTGTATATTTTAGTGTCTTTTTTTTAAAGTCTAGATTTAAATTTTAATCAATTACATTTATATAAGGAGTCTCCAGTGTCAGCATGTTATAACAGTCAGAGGTAAAACTGTAGCTTTGGGGTGGTAACAGTAACAACTCCACATCCAGATCCTTAACATGGTACCTTCATAACCAGATACTGATCCCTGCCTAAACATTAGCATTTGTCTATAGTACACTTGGACCAAGGCTCCTTCCTGTTCAGGACAAGTAGAATATTTTAATAATTTCAGATCCAGAGCTGTCATGTGCTGTCTGTCGTACTGATGCTCAGAGAGTGAAGTGTAAAGATCTAAGAGAGCCCAGGAATAGAGGAAGGCCTTGTCTTGTGATCGTGAGGAAGCTGCCACCTCTCTTCTCAGATCCACTGTGTTCCTGTCATCTTTCCCCACAGAGCAACGGCATACAAAGCTTTTCCTGACACAATCATGGAAAATGCACGTCATGCAGTATGGATGGACCAGCTCGGGTATGCTCCATCGCACAATCACACAGCGAGGTCACCTGGAAAAGGTTAAAAAAAGAAAACATGTACACCACAGCGCTTTTGGATTCTGGACTGTGATTGGTCAGAAGATGTTGATTAATTTTCTCTAACAGCAGCTCTGACAGTAGTGCAGCTGCAAATCATGGGTTTATATTAATGCTCTTGTTCTAATATAGCATTACAGTTTTCAGTTTACAGTGCTCTATTATTACACTAAAGCTTTATTGCTAATCAACACCAGTTATGAAGAAATAGTGAAATGTAAACTCCTGATTGGTCCCAGAATACACCCCTGAAGCACCTCAAATCAGCCAAATTGATCATGTGTCACTTTCAGCCCCGGTGTGCTGCCCCTGTCTGTAACACCTGCCCTTTACCTGCCCCATCCAACACCTTGGAGTAAGAGCGCTGATCTGCGACTGCTTATTAGCTCGCGTCTTCTATCGCTAGGGGTCAACTGGCGTGTTAACCAAACCAGCTTTATAATCAAGGTTCATCACGGTATTTGCAAACCACTTCCTGTTTCAAGAGGATGACGATATATATATATATATATATATATATATAAATATATATATATAAATATAAATAAAATTCAACCATTTCTTACCATGATATATTATATTATACAGAGCATGCTGATGTCTCACACCCTTATCTGCTCTCGTCGCACACTCATCCTCGCTTCGTTTTTCTTTCTCTCCGTCCACGCCATCCTCATTTCCTTTCTGTGTTTGACGGATTAGATTTCTCTGTCCAAACAGGAGATATGGAATTAATTATGCAAAGCAAGTTGAACAAGTTCAAGTGAAAGACCCGGGGAGGGGGAGTAGTGGGGAGGAGGGGTCGATGAATATTCAAATGACCGGGGCATATTTAGGACACCGATTTGCATGTCTTTAGTGTGTCTCGTAACAAGCTTTCTGTGTCAGCGAGCCACTTGGCGGCTAAAACGCGCACACCAGCGCTTACGATTAAATCCGAACGAGCATCTGAGATAAAAGAGGCGGAGTTACTGTTACCACCATGTAGTCATTATTTTCCTGTAATGGTACATTCCCAAAGAGTTTTATTCTCTTATATAACTACGGAATTCACTTCCGGCTGACATCAAACACACAGACATTACGTATTTTTAAATCTTATCTTAAAACATACTTTTTTAGGTTAGCCTTTACTTGAATGCTAAATTAAGTTTGTATCTGATTGAGTTGCTGATATGTATGATTATTTTTTTATATTATTTGTATTTCTAAATGATTGTGTTTTTTATGTGAAGCACATTGAGAAGCTACTTTTAAAGGCACTATATAAAGTTGTTTATTATTATTATTATTATTATTATTATTGTTACAGAGAAACCCCAAAGCGTAAAAAGTATCA
>CM040975.1:13808960-13831460 GCA_022985145.1 Pangasius djambal | reverse complement strand
CCTCTCTCTTTTCTCTTAGGTGTCACTGTCTGTCTCTCTATCTGTTTGTCTGTCTGTCTCTCTCATAATGTTACTCAGCTAATGTAAACACATTAAATAATCTTTATTTCCTCTGTTTCTGCTACTGTTCTTCTCAGTAATGCTCACAGGAATACAGATGCATTATCTCACATTATCTCATATTATCTCGGCTCATTAACTCCTCTCTCACTTTATATTTTATATTTTATATAATTCCACACAGGTGACATCATCGACATTTGATAAATAATGTCCTTTTTCTTTCCATGTCTGTTATTTTCTTAATTTCACAATGGTGTCTTTCACATGTTTGCAACATTTTTTTTCCCTACAAAGTCCTTTGTAGTTGTCATGGCAACAGGATTAAATTATGCAGTGGGACACTTGTAACGAGTAACGTGTAAATGATAAGAAAAATATTTGTATAACACCAAACCTGCGTTATATTAAACATCCGCCCCTAAAACATCAACTTGCTGATGTGAGTGGGCGTGGCATAATATTCTAATGAGCACGCTTGATTAACATTAGCTGTGAGCTATGTACACTTGATATTTCATTTCAAACATGTGTTTGCTTGCTGCTTGTGTCTACTTTCTCTTATCACTGTTTCACAAAATGGAACATCCCGAAATGTACCATTTCTCTAGAGAAGAATTTTCTCTACAGCACAAATAGGAAAAATGTTTATATTAATATTCTCAATTCTCCTGTTCTTTCTTTCTTCACTGTAGATTTTCCCGATTTTACCTATGTGTAGGCGAAGCTTGGCAAGATCAGCTTTAGTTTAGTTTTTTTTTTTTTAGTTTTTTTTTTTTTATTTTAGCATACAGAAGTGAAAGTAATTATAACATTATTGTAACTGTAGAATTTTAGCTTTCCAGTGTACCCACATATAAGTCTGTAAATATACAAAAAAATGTTGATAAAACCTTAAACAAAACCTTAAACCAAAACAAATTCTTTCTGGACAAAATGTTTGAGAAACTCCAGCTTTCCCAGTGATTTAGAGATCGAGGGATGTTAAAATGGATTCTTTTTTCCCCATGTAAAGTGGGCGGGGCTAATGTCAAATAGAGCTTTATCAAAACTGTTCCATGGAATCTACTGTTGCTAACATTGTGCTATAATGTTTATAGGACAATGAAAGGATACATAATGCACTCGTAGCATTATTTTTTGTGTTTTGTTTTTTTATGTTTAGTAGTCATTTGTGATCATTTTGATAGCATTTATGTTGCAAATCCCTTTAAAAGACTCCACTTTTCACTTGGCACCATTCAGAGCACACACACACACACAGGCACACACAGGCACACTCTAAATGACACACTCCTCATTTGAATTTCAAGTGGTCACACACCTCCAAGTGTATCTGCAGTGCATTAATGGTAATTGCCGCCAACTTTCCAAGCCGATGTTTCAAAAAGCGCTATTTAGTGCACTTCCTGTCGTAATATCTCTGTAATTGCGACATCACTTTTGTCCAAAAAGCTACAGCATGAGACAGAAATAAAAGTCTGAATCACAGGTGTGTTTTTATTTTGTCGTCGCCGTGACTTGTTCTGTTCGGTATTAAATTTATACAAAAAAGTTTTTACGTCTTCAGCGTCCCAGGCTTCGTCTCTAAAGCTCTGAATCCGTGATTTGTCCATTGTAATGTTGAGTCCTTCAGGCACAAATGCGAGACATGACCATAAAAAAGACACGTGAGACGACATGCCCTGAAGCCGCTGAGTGTTTTATACGTTTCCCTTTCTAACTTCATCAAAGCAGAGCGTCTTATAAACTAGAACACGGCAGGTTGATGTATTTACAACACCTGCTGCTGTTTTCATTACACACCTACTTCAGGAATTCTTCAGATAAAGATCGGAGTCACCATTTAGAATCCAACAATCCAAAAGTAGTCTGATTATCTGATATCACAGTATTTTCCCCATATTCCCAATATTCTTATATCCAAATATTTATTTTTACACAAACCACAGATACACACAGATTTGTCCAATTTTCCCTGTAGCTCCCATTTCCCCATTATTCTGTATGTTCTCTTCCGCATTCCCAATAGATCCCATATTACCCATATTCTTCAGTTTTTCCCCATATTCTCCATATTAATTTCCTCATATTCCCGATATCCCATAGATTACCCATTTTCCTCTTATTCACAACCATCTTCATTTTTCCACATATTCACAGTATTTTCCATATTTGCCATTTTCCGTGTTTATCAATTCTTATTTTTTTCCCCAATATCCAGTGTATTCCATGTTTTCCTCTTATTCCTCATAATCTTCAGTTTTCCAATATTCCCAAATTCATTATCTCCACATTCCTAATATTCCATGTATTGCTTATTTTCTTCTTACATCCTTCCATCTTGAGTTTTCCAAGATTCCCAATATCCTACATAGTAAATTTAACCTATAGTCCCGTACTCATCTTGCCCCGTATACATTTTCTCCATATTCCCAGTATTGCACGTAATTCCCATAATCCCCATATTCTTATTGCTCCCAGTATTCTCAATATCCCATGTATTCCCCGTTTTTCTCTTACTCCCCATAACCTTCAATTTTCCTATATTCCCAAAATCCCAAATATTCCTCATTTTCCTCTTATTCTTCCTCCTCTTCATTTTCACATATATCTAACATTAATATTTCCCCTTCCTCATAGCTGCTGTATTTTTAATTTTCCCCATATTCTCATTAACATCTCAGGTATTCCTCATTTTCCACTTATTGCCCATAATTGTAATTTTTTCCCCTGATATTCCCAACATCTCACACATATCCCATTTTCCCCACGTATTTTTCCAATTTCCATTATCATCCATCTGTGTTCCACATTTGTGACATAATTAATAATAATAATATTCCTAATTTTTTTCCCATATTCCTCAGTTCCCTTTCTTCCCATATTCTTTATCTCCATGTATTCCCCTGTACTCCCATTGCTGTCCACTTCCTCCATATTCATAACTCGATCAGTATTCTCCATATTCCCTGTAAATGAAATATTCACTTACAGGTTTTGCCTCCTTTTGTTCCCTATGCTCTAATGCTGGCTCTGGATCTCCAGATCAGGATTGTTGGACATTCTTTGTTTAAAGAAAAAAATTATCCATTATCCATGAAATGATGACAGAAAAGATTTTTTCCTTTATCCAGTTTCACCTTGAAGTTATTCAATAATCACATATTTAGTGGATTTGTACATTTTTTTTCCATGGCACAACGGATTTGCATTTGTGGCACAGTAAAGCACTGTAACACACACACACACACACACACACACACACACACTCCTGAAACCTAATGGACCACTGACAATACCAAATTTGGTTGCCATGCCAACCCATTTTGCCTTGCGTGTAACTGGTGCTGTTAATTGGCTCGTCAGTGAGGACATAATGTTTTGATTGCATGAAAAACACTTCAAGTTTTACAGAAGGCCGACGCTTTTGGACACAACTCTCATTTCCTATGTGCCTTTCTTTCTTTCTTTCTTTCTTTCTTTCTTTCTTTCTTTCTTTATTTACATTTGTTCCCTTCATCACAAATACGAATAATCAGAGCGGCATCAGTCTGGACATGTTTTTCCTGTCAACTTATTTTTAAATTAACACGTCTTAATGATGTGAGACATTTTCTCTCTCTCTCTCTCTCTCTCTCTCTCTGCCATTAAGGAAAAAAACAGCTTCAACCTTGCACCTGAATGCCACTTTTCCCCCCCTAATAAAGAGCATGTTTGTGCTTTAGTAACCAGCAGGCAGGAATTGAAGTGAGGCCAGGTGGATCACATCAGCCGTAACTACATCAGCTATGTTAAAATGAACTGTACAGAATGAACAGGATTTAACACATACACAGAAAACACATTCGCGAGCTGAGGGTTAGTGTAAAAGCACTTTGTTTATCGTGCGTATTTATAACTGAAGCCGTTACTGATGTAGAAAGTTTCCCCAAATGCAGTTGGTCATCTGGGACACGTTTGTTGTCTAAAGCATCTACCATGCTGATGTAGCTAATAATGAAATACTCTAGCTACCAGCTGAACATTTTGTAACCTGCATGTCTAACAGATCAGAAATAATGAAATGTTTTTCTATTGATAAAAATAACTATAAAGCGGAATAAGCAGTAAAAATAAATAAATAGCATGAATAAATAAACCGTGTTTATCACTTTTCCACCTATTTCCCATATTCATTTTTACCCAGTTTCACACACAATTATTCTTATTTTCCCATATTCCCAATATTCCCCATTTCCCCCCTTCTTGTATTCTTGATTTTTCCATAATCCTAATATTTTCCAGTCCCATTATTCTTCTTATTTCCTCATTTCCCAGTAGTTCCTAGGTTCTTTTTTTCCTCCATATTCCCAATATTTCCCCTTGTCCTCATATCCTTGATTGTTGCACATTCCCAATATTCCCTATTTCCCCAGTCCCCTTATTCTTCCCATATTCCCAGTATTTCCTATATTTCCCATTTCCCCAAAGTCCCATTTTACCATATGCCCAATATCTCATATATTCCTCATTAGTCATATTCTTCATTTTACACATATTCCCAATTTCTCACATATTCCCTGCATTCCTCATATTCTTAGTTTTTCCATTTCACCAATATCCCCATTCTTTCAATTTCCCAACAGTACCAATATTCTTAATTGTTTCCCAATATTCCTAATATTGCCAAAATTTTTGCCATATTGCCAAAAAAAGTATTATTTGGGTGTTTTTTTTTTGGTTTTCTTTTAAGGTGGTCCTGGATCTAAACCAAGATTTTTACAAATTTTCTATTTTAAAAAATTATCCAAGTTTTTGCTGTGTGTTTTAATTAAATACGTACATATGCTGGTCCACGTATTTGATGGAATCTGAAAATGTTCCTGTATCTTCATTAGATGTTCATTAGATGATCCCAACATAACTGAACTGTCCCAGAGTATGTGACGATTAATTAAGTTTATTTATATTTTCTTAAATCGCGGGCATTCGCATTATTCACCAGGAGCATTTTTGTTCTTTCCTCACAGGTCGGAGAGAGGCAGAGTGTGTTAGTCACCGAGGAGTCGTTTGACGCTCAGTACTACGTCGCCCACAACAAATTCTACGAACAGGTAAGAATTTATGAATCATTTCCCAGATTGTAAAAAAGATGATGTTGAATGTTTTATAACACCAGAGCAGCAATTAGGGTAGAAAAACTGCTAGCATGGTTTTAAGAGGAATTGCTCTGTGAACTTTTGTCCCGTTTAAGAATTCCCCATGATATCTGCTTAGACACCTCTACAACCATAGTTATTTAAAAATGGCCGTTGCCTGTTCAGTGGGTTTCCATGGTTACCGTGACGTCTGGCTGGGATTGGTGCGTCTCACTTAAAATATAAAACTGAAATCTAATTTGTAAGTTGTGTAGTGGTGTATATTATCATTTAGTGTCATTTAATCTTATAGCTCACAGTCGTAGCTCAAACTTGCTAAAAAAAAAAAAATACGTAATGGACTTTAATGGAAATTAGCTTAATGCTTTCCATCAAATTCCTGAAGGTTTCCATTGAATTCTCAGGTTATGGCTAAATTCCTCCAAAACCCAATAGGGCCATTATGTGTAGATCATTAACATCTGAATAAAGAACATAATCATTAAGAACATTACAGCTGCCATTACAGTCCACTAGAAACACGTTAAAACCTCTGGAAGTTATATAAAGTATCAGGAAACAAATATTTCCAGAAGCATGTTCTTTATTTCTGTTATGATCAGTTACACCACAACGCTGTTGAATTCTGGGCTCTGATTGGTCAGAAGGTGTTAATTAATTTTCCAAAATGCACACATTGTAATCCGTTATCATTTCTATAGTAACAGCTCATTCACAGGGACTTATAATGACAGTTGCTCCACATAAACAAGTTTTTTTTTTAATTGTTTTCTGTAAGGAGACTTTTAACTTTTCTTGAAGGAGTCTCCAGTGTCAGAGGTAAAGCTGTAACTTTCTGTTGGAACGTTGCTGTGGTGTAAGAGGAATAAAACACTTGGTGATGTGCTGTTATAGGAAAATAATCAGCTAGCAGGGACTCAGCTTCAAATCTTGGGTAGGTTTTAGTGACTAAGGTGCATCTCTTGATCAGTTCAAGGAAAAGAAACGGTTGCTAGTGCAGAACTTTTTAAACTCTCCACACGAATGTTAACATTTCAACGAGAAAAACATACAAGCACAAGTCCATCCAAACTGAAGAGTACAGACAGGTAGAATTTAACGTTGAGGGGGAAAAGTCAGACAGTAAAACACACACACACACACCTGTCTGATCTCCACACACTGCTGTCGGGGGTTTAGGATTTGTATATGTGTGTACATTTCATTCATGTGTTAAATCATCTTTCTTTAAACTTATAGAGAGAGAGAGGCTTAAGTGAGCTCGTAGCCCTGGGACATGAGAGCAGGAATGTATTGCAGATTGCTTCCTTTTAAACACCACTTCAGACTTCAAACGTGACTGCTAACACACGGCTAAATGGATTTATTTGAAGATTTCTGAAAGGGAGTTTTTACAAGGCTGTGTTTGAAGCTATGTGCAGCAGGGCACATGGTTTTATTTTAATCTTTCTTTTTATTTTTGTAAACAATAAAGACAATGAGTTTCAAGGCTGACCAAGTGTTTGAACATTTAGAGGCTTTAGATGTAAATTATTTACCAACTTCTGAAGAAAGTTTGGCTAATCTAGGTGTTTGATTAAAACATATCTCTCTCTCTCTCTCTCTCACAAACACACACACACACACACACACACACACACACACACACACACACACTCACACACACACACACAAAAACCTGCCAACTATGAGGCAAGTCACACTAACACTGTAATGAAACATGAACTAAAGCTTGTTTTGTAATTACAAAACAATCATGTATTATTTATAATTGTGCTCTTAATTTGTAAGGAATAAACTACCGTGTGCGGTTACAGTAAAGTAATCGATCACTGATTAAGCAGTGTCACTGTTACGACCCTGAAGTTGAATAGTTTCCTATAACTGCAGGTCCTGAAGTGTTTTATTCCACACCACTTTGCCAACACTAACAATTTTATTGATTAAACAATGAAACATTATACTTTTTATCCATTAATCGTTACACATAATGTTGTGGAATGTCTGTGAAGCAAGTTAGTTCCTGTTCTCGCTTACGTTATCGCAGCTGTAAACAATCGCTCCCTCACCAGCCTCTCTCTTTTCTCTCTCGAAATTAATTAAAGACAACAAAATGTCGTGGCTCGTTAGAGGAAAAGAAACACAGCTGGTCTGCACTGGAATACGTCTTGTAGCTCAACGTTTAAGGTTTTGTGGTGATCCCAGCAGAACCACATTTAAGGAACAAGAACCTTAACCCTTAACTGTTAAGGAACTGGTTTCTGCCTCATTTGTAACTGAAATAAAGAATCTTCCGAGCACATAGATGGAAATGCGTGTAGACAGTAAAGATGAGATCCTTTATATCTATAAAATCTGTTTCACATTACAGAGACTGAGTTCAAGTAGGGAGGAAATTCCTGCCATTGACAAAACCTTCTCCATCTTCTTCATGGTCAGTCACGTCCTTGAGACCCTGGAGAACAGCGCAGCTTTGAATAGCAGGATCAAGTTTGAGAAGGGGGGAAAAAAACGAACGACAAAGCAAATGTGACGGCTGGCGCCCCAGATTGAACGCGTTCCCTCCAATCGATGGCTTTCGAGATGGGCTTTTGTTAGCTCCTATAATGGAGCGATCGATGGCGTGACCTCGGTGACCCGATGAGCCGCGCGGTCTTCCCTTCATCCCTCTGTTTACCCGGAGACAGAATCCAGTCTACGTTGAATGGAATCGTCACATGTCAATTTTCAGATATCAATTGTTAATTTTTTTTTTTTTATCATAGCTACATAATTATCATGATTTGGTATCTGGATCTTGTACCTTTTCCACGATGTCACCATCCTGGATCATCTTCTCTGAGATGGTATTACTTGATGCACCTCCACATTTGCTCAAATTAAGGAACTGTTAGATTACCGCTGTCTTTAAAGGTGCAATCTTTGATTTTTATTTTTTTTTAATCTTTTTTTTTTTTTCCTCTTAGTAGTTCAAGTAACCTGAAATATATATATATATATATATATAATGTGCAATTCCCCTAATAAACCTTACTTGAAAGTGATGCGATGATAATCCTTACTAATGCTGACTCTCACTGCACTCACTGACTAGCATATGTATTCTGGGGGCGTGACTTTGTGTACATGGGTGGGAATTGGGGGCGGGGTCAAGGAGTTTAAAAAAAAAAAAAAAAAAAAAGAAAAAAAACAGATGATGTTGAGCTTCAGCTACTTATCCACTAGAGACCTAATCTTGTCTAATCTCGACTAACGCACCTTTAAGACACCTTCTGTGTGGTACTTTAAAGTTTCCTTGGTAACGGTATTGTATCTGTAGCCAATTATATCACAAGTCTTGAATCTGATTCCTCAGAAGGTGTTGATTAATTTTCTTCAGTGGTGCAGCTGATAATCACAGATTAATATTAATGCGTTTGTTCTAATACAATATCGTTTCTAAAGTAACGGCTAATGATAAACAGATTTTACAAAATATATAATGGTATTTATAACGTTTATGGAAGGAGTCTCCAGTGTCAGTGTTTGTAACAAAGGTAAAGCTAAGTTTTCTGACACGTCTGCAGGAAAGAGATGTTTACAACAGGTTTGGTTACGGTTTTTCAGGTAACCAAAAAAAATATTGTCGAGAGAGAAAAAACGAGGCTGGTGAGGGAGTGACTGTTTATAGCTGCTGTAGCGTAAGTGAGAACAGGAATTGTTAAATGTGAAGACAAAACATAACCAAGAGTGTGTTTTATCTTCGAACTTTACGTTCTGGTACATGCCCTGGACAGGTGATGTATCATTCAGATCTGTCGCATACAAGAAACTTATATTCTAATAAAATACACTTTTAAAAAATCTTTAGAAATTCCTCAGAAGTTCTTCAGAAGTTAATGGATAGATTTCTAAAGTGGTTCTCCTGGGAAATAAAATATTTACAGCTTCACCTTTGAGTTGAGTTATAAACCAAAGAGCTTTTCAGAAAGCTAAATGGAATTTTATTCATTTGATTTTTTTAAAAGAGTGTAATAACCCAAGTTAGTTTTTTTAAGTTAGTGTGCATAAACTATATAAGACTGTGCTTTCCGAATTCGAACATCTTCATCCTACCTGAATCTTTGTACCAGTTTTTTAAAAGCTTTCGTAGCCTCCATTCATTAGCCTTCTGAATAAGTGCTAAATTCTTTAAAATAAAAAGTGTTTGGTCTTAAAAGCTTTAAGTGTCGTGTTTACTGTCTGGCTTTAATGCGTGTTTTTGCGGTTGAGTGTAGAATGTAGACATGTAGAGCAGATAAAGAGATGAGTGTATGAGTTTGCAGAAGGCTGTCCTGCTTTTCTTGAACACTATTGATTCAGCCTGGCTCGTATCACTCTGGGCGTGTGGAGATCAATAACGCTTTAGTTCTGCTGGACGCGCTGGAGCTGGGAAAGAACGTGTGGAGCCTGAAACTCTGAATAGCTAAACACTCGCTAAGACTCAAGAGAGTTGAATTTTTTTTCCTTAGTTACACTGAGTGCATTGACTTCAACACAGCTACACACACAGCAGTGGTTGTTTTTCCATCTACCTGAGTGTGTGTTGGATCGCTGTGTGTGAACATTGTTACAGTGGATGAATGGGTGGGTAGATGGGATGGCTGGCTGGTTGGATGGATGGATGGAAGGATGGATGGGTGGACGGATCTGCAAAGGGATCATGATCTGCGCTGATTGATGGATCGTAATCTATAAAGAAGGATGGACAAATGTGTGGATGGGTTGATGATGTGTGCACTCTGTTCATAATCTGCATCTGGGATGGATAGAAGGATCATAATGTTTAGAGATGGATGGAAGGGTGGGTGGATAGATTATAGATGGATGCAAGAAGGGAAAATCTGTATGGACACTGCTGATAATCTGAATTGATGGATGGATAGAGGGACATAATGTCTAGAGATGGGTAGAATAATGTGTTGATGGGTGATGGATGTAGGAAGGGATTATAATCTGTTCTGTTTCATATGGATTGATGTGTAGATGATTAGATTTAGGATCAAGATGGATAGATAATGGATGAATGGGTGGATGGATGGAAGAATGGGTGAATGGGTGAATGGGTGCTGGATGCAGAAAAGGGATCGTCTGCTAGGATGGAAAGATTGAGGAATATATAAAAGATAGATGGATGCACAGAATGATCATAATCTGCATTGATTGGAGTATTGTGTTTATAATCTGAATTGATGGATTCTGTTCATAAAATTGATGGAGGGATTCTGTTTTAAATATGGATAGATGGATGAATGGATGGGTGATGGGTGGTTGCACTAAGGGATCATAATCCCAGATGAAAGATGGATGGATGCATGGAGGGATTGTAATACGCATTGGTTAGTGGATTCTTTTCTTTGCCTGCAGATGGATGGAGGGATTGATGGATGGATGAATTCTGTTTATAAGATGGATAGATGGATTGTATTCATAAGATGGATGGATGAGCGAATGGATGGATGTACTAAGGCATCATAAGCCCGATGGATGGGTGGATGGTATTAGATGGATGGATGTGCCAAGGGATCAGAATCTGATGGATCATCTGCATGGATGGATGGATCGCTAGATGAATGCATGAAAGAGAAATGCACAGAGAGATCATAATCTGCAGGATGGGTGATAGATAAATAGGGGAAGGAATGATAATCTGCATGGGTTTGATGAACAAGTGGATGGTGCATGCATGGATGGATAAAGATCTCCAAGGATGGGTGGATCTGGATGGTTGTAATGATAGATGGATGCATAGAGGAGGGCTCAGAGTGTGGATGGGTGGATGGACAGATAGGTGGGATTGATGGACAGATAGAGTTTAGAAGTTAAACGGTGTGATGTATAGCGACTGAACATCCATCTTCGACTAAAATCCTAAATCTTCCATTTTTCCTCCTCTTTTAGACCTTTTAATTCCTCTATCTTCTCCCCCTACAGGTTCTGGTTCCCAAAAAAACGGAGTTTAAAGGAAAGATGATCGAGGTGGACATCTTCGAGGCAGGGAAGCACTTCCTGCGAGGGCGCCCGGTGGAGGACTCCACGGTCATCACTCCATCCATCAGCCAGCCGCTGGAGAAGGGAGAAATATCAGGCCTCAGCCAGGTCAGTTTGTCGTCTGATATACGGTCAGCTTTTCATTCACTATCTACATTACTACAACACACACACACACACACACACACACACACACACACACACACACTGTCACTACTCCCTGCTTTGGAGGAGCCTAACTAGTGAACTAGATCTCATATGAGCTTTTATTTCACTCTTCTTTTCCACTCCATTACTCTCTCCATAAAACCCTGGCACACTCATCTCAGCGTTCCCTCGCTTATATCAGTTGTTCTTCTTTTCTGAAAAAAAGAAAACATTAACAGTTGAGAAGAACAAGAAGAAAAGAATGCCTCTCTGGGGAAGAATAACAGTTAGCTCGATTCAGACTACATACTCCGTACACGATCAGCAAAATCCGACCAATCAGCAGCTGTCTCTACTCGTCTGTCCATTCAGGAAGCTCCATCTCTTGCACTAGCATTCAGATGTGTGTTTTGTGTGTGTGTGTGTTTTTGCGATAGATGGAAGTTTGGATTAAGTTAGGAAGGATTAGGATTAGCAGTAAACTCGAGGTTCAGAGGACTAAACTTTAAGATTAAATTTACAAGAGATGTCGGATTGTGATTAATTTGAGAGAGGTTTAGGATTAAGATTAAACTTGAGTGGTTTAGGATTAACATTATATGGTACACTTAAATTGATGTTTGGGATTAAGATTAAGTTTGAGGTTCAGATTTAGAGATAAACGTTTTTTAAGGGGTTTAAAGTTGTAGTATGACAATTATATTTAAGTGGTTTGGGATTTAGATTAAATACATGAGAGGTTTAGATAAAGATAAACCTTGAGGTTTAAGGATTAAACTCATGAGTTTTGAGATTAGGATTAAAATTGTGAGACATTTAGAATTAGTATTAAATCTGAGGTGATTTTTTTTTTTTTTTTTTTTTTTTTTTTTTTTTTTTTTTTTTTTTTTTTTTTTTTTTTTTTTTTTTTTTTTTTTTTTTTTTTTTTTTTTTTTTTTTTTTAGATGAAAGGTTCATAGTTATGATTAAACTCGGAGGGGTAAGGATTAAATCTGTCAATTTTTAGGATTAGGTTTAAATTTGGAAGAAGTTTATAGTTAGGATCAAACTATAGGTTTAATATCAAGATTAAACTTGCAGTTTAGGATTAGGATAAAATTTTAGGTTTAGGATTAAACTTGAAGTTTGCATTTGGGGTTAGATTTGCAGGTTAGGAATTGGAATTAAAAGTGAAATTATGGATTAAAATATAGACTAGGTTTAGCATTACATTTGGGGTTTGGGAATAAGTTTGTGGTTTAGAATTGGGATTAAATTTGTTGGGAATAATTTTAGATATAATTAAATTTGAGGTTTAGGATTAAACTCGAGGTTTGTATTTGGGATTAAATTTGAGGTTTAGGATTAGGATTAAAAATGTGGTTAAAGTTTAGGATAAAATTTTAGGGTTAGGATTAAATTTGAAGTTTAGGATTTGAAATAACCTTGAGGTTCGAGATTCAGATTAAATTTGTGGTTTAGGATTGGGATTAAAGTTGGGATTAGGGGTTTAGGGGTTTAGGGGTTAGAATTAAACCTATTATTAAACAGTTAACTTTTGAGATGTTAACTGAAGTCGGATGTTTAAACTTAGGAATAAACTCATTGTTTAGAGTTGAATTAAACAGAAGAATTATCGCTGACCACTGGAGGTTAAACATGACTCGTCTTTCACTCAGTCCCTTCACAGGGCGGATTCTGTTCCTCCCTTCTGAGGGACTAAAGGAAGGGAAGAAGGGCATGTAGGGCAGAAGAGCTGTAAAAGCAGTGCTAGCGTGAGGTAGACAAAGTAGTGATGTTCTCTGAGTGATGCTGCTCTTATGTGCCGAGTCTCTCTGACACGGCCGGCCATAAAAGCTGATGAAGTGTGAAATTAAAATGTGTATCACATTCTGGTGCATCATTCGATGTCCCCACTGTGTGTGTGTGTGTGTGTCCCTCATCCCCCCCAAAAAATAACACACAAGCTATAGATAAGCCATCGGAATGAAAAATAGTGCCAGTTAAGCCAGCCATGTAATTCCCAAATCACTCATGTGATCCTGTCTCACACACACACACACACACACACACACACACACACACACACACACACACACACACACACACACACATATACACAAACACGAACCTCTCACTCACACACACACACAGACACAATACACTGATGATGAGTTTGGCCTAATGCTACCATTTTGTTACAAAAAGTCACTAATGATTAAATAAAATGCTAAAGTGGGATCCATTCAGATTACAGAATTAGCAAAACAAATCTTTATGAATCATGACTCTTTATGAATCATATGAATCATGAGGCTTGATGAGTCATACGTCTTTATGAATCATATGAATCCCATGAGTTTTTATCAGGCAAGTCTTATCTTTATTATTATTTATTTAATTATCTGAATAATGAGTCTCTATGAATCATGAGTCTTAATGAATCATCTGAATTATGAGTCTTTATGAATCATGGCTATGCATTGTATGAGTCTTTATGAATCATGAGTCTTAATGAATCATCTGAATTATGAGTCTTTATGAATCATGGCTATGCATTGCATGAGTCTTTATGAATCATGAGTCTTTATGAATCATCTGAATTATCAGTCTTTATGCATTATATGAATTGCACGAGTCTTTATGAATCATTAGTCTGTGTATCGTCTGAATCACCTTAATCTTTATATATCCCAAAACTCTTTATGAATCATATAAATTACACAAGTCTGTATTATATTTATGAATCACAAGTTGATGAATCACGTGAGTCTTTATCATAGTCTGAATCATATGAATCCTAAATATTAATGAATCAGTTTCATAGTCTACAGCTGGCAGAAAGATTCATTAGTCTACTATTTTTGTCTATTTGCTAAAGCTAATATAATGCCAAATGAAGAGAAAATGCTAAAATACCTTAATTAAAAAAAAAAAAAAAAAAAAGCTTGAAGCATTTGGTTTTTTTAAAAAAAGCGTTGTGTAGCAGGTGGCCACTCTTTCTGTTTACTAACCCGAACTCTGTCACTAGCACTGCGCTGAGCTTTAGAGCTGTTCTCAGCTCTGAGATGCATGACCTTCAGTCTGAGAGGCTCGGGGTCGATCAGTAACTCGGCTCACTGTGCGAGGTTCTACGGCAGGTTTGAGGCGTAAACAGAGGAAATCAGAGGAGTGCTTACGAAGCGTCTAAACAAACCACAGAGTGATGAGACGCTGTGTGTGTGAGAGAGAGAAATACTGATTTTTTTCCCCTCTTGTTTCCTGACCTGAGGTGTCACCGTTTACTTTCCCCTAGCGCATCGGTTTGTTTATTTATTAATGTATTTATTCCCACTCACGCTTAATTAGAGGTGTTAATTGCATGTTAATTGACGGGTCAGTGAGGACTAATTGGCTCTCCCTGAAGATAGCTGTTGTTTCGCTTTTTTTTTTTTTCTCGTTTCCATGCAAATTCTTCTTAATGAATTAAGGATGCATTTTTTAATAAGTCTATAGAGAGATGTCCATCACTAGGCAGGGTTCAATCTGAGGGATTTTATGCAGAAAATCTTTTTTAAAAGTGTCAACCAACCACAAATAAATTAAACAAATAAATAAATAGAAATCACGGAATAAATAAGCCTTTTATGTTACACTTTAGCTCATGAATTGTTTGTCAGTTCATTGCAAAAAAAAAAAAACTATGATAGAAACATTCAAATTTTGCGACATGTGTACCCTTTCAAATAAATAAATAAATAACCCAATTTCATGTTTTCAATATACCAGACATTCTTAATAGACATTCATCAAAACTTTTCTTCTAACACACTGTAACGCTTTTTTCATAAATTTAGAAGATCTGAAACCAGCCTGAGAGAGAGAGACAGACACAGAGATGGAGCGAGAGAGAGAGAGACAGAGATGGAGAGAGACACAGAAAGAGAGACAGAGAGAGAAAAAGAGAGACGGAGACAGAGATGGAGAGAGACACTGAGACAGAGTGAGAGAAACGGAGAGAGAGAGAGAGAGAGAGAGAGAGAGAGAGAGAGACGGAGACGGAGAGAGATCCTATTTTTGTGTACATGAGCCAGGAAGTTCATTAGTGTGTTTGTGGCCTTCCTGATGAATACAAGCCTGACGTCTATTGAGAGAGAGAGAGAGAGATAGAGAGACAAAGGAGAAAGACGGTCACTGCTGAATCTGTGTGTGTGCGCGTGCGTGCACTCGTACGTTCCTCAGGCTTTTCACCAGCTGAACCGGCTCACCCGCATGCTGCCCTCGCCCAAGACACAACAGCACGCGTGGTGCGTTATTCATGCTCAGTACACACGCTGAAAAAGTGTTCTTCTTTACTGTCCTGTTCTTACGCCTGGAACAGGGGAGCGCTTAATTACACCTCTCTGTGTGTGTGTGTATGTGTGTGTTTTTACATTTACACAAAGTGTTCCAGTCGTATTTCAGTTCCTTTGCATCATCGGCGTGGTGTCCCTCTCGGACGGCTAATCTGCGCCGCAGGGGAGCTTGCAGCGCTCAGCATTACCGCTCTCCTGCATTTACATCTAACACCATGTCACCGGCTTCCCAAAAATATAACACAAGCAACAAACAAACAGGCGGCAATGCAATTCTTACAGTTTGTTGCTTTGAGGTTGCGTTATCTGAAAGGGAAAATATATATTTCTAACAGTGTGGTAAAGTTTTTTTGATAAATGATATCACAGATCCCTATTTTTTTCATCTCTAACCTAATTCCAGTTTCTTAATTTCCAGTTTTCTTCACACCTATGTAGTTATTATTCTTATTATTTATTTATACCACAGTGCTGTGGAATTCTGAATTCTGATTGGTCAGATATTGATTCTATAGCAACAGGAACAGAGGATGCACATAAACTGACTTTTAAAAAAATCATTGATATGGTGAATTTTTCTCCACAACATTAAATGTAACAATAAATGGATAAAAAAGTAGGACTCGTTCTTTAATTAATAAAGATGATAATGGGTGGTGAACAGCTGTGGTGTAAGAGGAATAAAGCATGTGTGGACATTGTGCTGTTAGAGGAAAATAATCACCATTGGGATAGTAACAGTAGCAGGAACTCTGCAGAGTGCACAGGATGGAGTGTTAGGTGTGTGTGTGTGTGTGTGTGTGAGAGAGAGAGAGAGAGAGAGAGAGAGAGACATGATTAGTGGTAGAGAGAAGTGAGAGTCTAACCCCAGATGGAAGACGGTTGTATTGAAAGTGTGTGTAAATTATTTCCAGGAGTTATGGAGGTTACAGTTACATCACTGTGTTTCTGTTTCTCTCAATTTTCTTCCTGTAGACAAGAAAAACCTCTCTCTCTTTTTTTTACTCTCTGTCTCCTTCACTGTCTCTTTGTCTCACTATCTGTCTCTCTCCTTCACTCTCACACCGTCTCTCCATATGGGTCTCCCCGTCTCCTTTACAGTCTATCTCTCTGTCTTTCTCTCTCTCTCTCTCTCTCTCTCTCACTGTCTCTGTCTCTCTGTCTGTGTCTGTCTCACTCTGTCACTCTCTGTCTCTCTCTATCTCTTTCTGTCTCTCTTTCTCTCCATCTCTCTCAAGTCAAAAGGTTGCTTTATTGGCATAGCAAGTATCAACATTTGTGTTGTCAAAGGTTGGATATAGACTCTCACTCTGTCTCTCTCTCATTCCATCTCCCTCTCTCTCTCTCTCTCTCTCAAGCGACTGACTGTTATAGAAGTTGGACACTACTGCGAGTTTCTTTACATGCACATAGTCTCGAGTTTTCAGAGGAAAATCCAAGTCACGTTTCAGCAAGACATTCGACACGCCTCGCAGCAGTTTGCTTCTGCTTCCATGACCACTTGATTCTGCATTCTGATTGGCCAGTGCTCTGCAGTTGGATCAGTAGGACGATAATGGTGTCTGGAAGCCCAGCGTCCGTGTCCTTGATCTCTGTTGACCTGGAGCTTGGAGACACAGCTCTGTGAGGCATCGACAGTGTGTGATGTGTGTTCTTGTACGTGCGTTGAAGCGTTGCTGGTGTGCGATTCAGACACGGATCAATGAGGCGTCTGGACAGGAGTCTCATGCCGATGGTCACTCCTACTCGCATTAATCAGAACGCTGCAGAGAGAGAGAGAGAGAGAGAGAGAGAGAGATGGCCTGGCTGCTTTGACCTGAGAATCTCAACAGTCGGCTGTTCAGCAGGCGCAGCAGCTCTTCTGATTTACGCATGTATTTATGTTTTTCAGTGCAAAATGTGGAAAGCAATTGGCCGTAGGCTTCACTGGAAAAAACTTGCAGATGACCTGCATTGAATTTGTAGTTATGCTTCAGGTTGTAGGTCAGTTTGATTTATGATTTTCCCCTCCAGCTGCAGTCCCGTCAGGGTCCGTGTACATAGAGCTCATTTGTTTTCAGTTTTTAAATGTTACGAAAAGATGGTGAATTTCTGCTTTGCTTGTTTTTTCATCATTTATGATTCATTTTTTGGCTAAAATTAATGATGTGTATCAGTGATTACTAGCTAGTAGCAAGAAGAGCTGAATTAAAGATTAAAGATGGCTGTTAGCGCCTTATGTACTGCTAATACACATCACCACATGCTTTTAAAAATAGTAAGAGCATGATGAGAAAGGAGGGACGACACAGCAGCTGAAGAATGCAATTTGAGAATATTTAAATCTAGAATTTAATCACCCAAAATGAGTCAATATTTTATTTTTTAAATATATTTCCGAATTTTTGTGCCAAGTTGTCTTTTTTCATTTTCATTTGAAAACAACTCCTCCCCCCCCCCCCCCCCCCCAAAAAAAAAGAAAAAAAACATTTGTAGGATCCTTCAAGTAATTCCGTGTTTTTCCAGACGAAGTCATTAAGGAAATACTTTGCGCTGAAGTCTCTTTAGTGGACAGTGGTGCATCCGAGTGGTTAATGGTCTCCTCTGAGAGTGCTTAGGCTTTCGGTATCCAACAAACGAGAGTTCTCACACGGCGTTTGCCTACAATAAATAAAACAAATAGCTGTTAGTTTTTTGCGGAAAATGGAAATCATACGATGGCTTTGATGAACGGGTTTCCCAGTGCTCTCGTGTGGAGCAGGCAGCGTTCTACAACCTCGCTGCCAGAGGAAAAGCAGCGAGAATATATTATTCCTGTCTATCAGCTCCCCCGCTGGTCTATTATACTTTTACTGAAGTGGGGATTGCCCTCCTGCCCTCCTGCTCTCCCACCCCCTGACCACAGGAAAGTCTGCTTTTTCATGCAGAAACATGGACTTCTCGCTGAGCTCACTCAACAGCTTTATTTCCTTCTTAACAAGTACATTGCATGTGATAATGTGTAGATCTTGGTACTGACTGTGAGGAAGAGCTTGATAATCCTGAACGTTTCACTGCTGGAATGTGAGTACCCCAAGAACAGGCACTCGTTTGCTTTTTGAATCTTTCCATGTCAGAAGAAGCTTCCAGCACTCGATGATGCAGATATCACCACCACAAAGAAGCGATTCATGCAGCGTTGAAACGAATGAAGTTCATCGTGAACGAGTGCGAGTTTGAAAGGAAGACTCTGGAACATTTTTGTCGGCCTTGCTGAGAGGCTACAACACAGAACAAAGGCAAAGGCCTCAGCTCAGGAAGGGCTGTTAATCAGCTCATTAATAGGATCAATAAAATGTGCAGGACAGGTTGTACTCCAGGACTAGGGTTGGGATCCTGTGACTTATGGCTCCTTATAACCATTATAGCACGTATAAACACTCATGCCCTCACCAGCTTCTCTTTTTTCTCGCTCATGAAGTTAATAAGACAAAAAAGTGCAGCTTGTTATGTTACTGAGAAACCGCAGAGCTTTACTTCTGATTGTTAGAAAGTGCTGACACTGGAGACTCCTTCCATAAATGCTACAGAAAAGGATATGTATGAGTCTCTGTATTAACTGTTACTATAGAAATATATTAGAATATAACATATTAGAACAAGCATATTAATATAAACCTGTGATTTGCAGCTACTATCAGAGCTGCTGTTCTAGAAAATTCTGTAGAAAATCCGACCCAGTATCATCAACTGCAATATGCAGATGACCTCAGCCTCACATCTGATGTTTACGAATGTCTTTGAACTACTAATTTGCCTTCTTGTGTTTCTTCAAAGCTTAGATGAGGACAGTTTAGCCAGATAATTGGTATTGTGTCATGTTCAGTTTGTTGTAGCCAGAGTTTGATTTCTACTTCTTCCATGTACCGCATGTACTTCATTTGTTTTGTTTTTCTTTCTTCCTTCTATGTCCCTTCATTCTCTTCCACCTTTCTATACACACCACTGATCTCTCTTCTCTCTGCTTAACTATGAATTTTTTTTTTCCACAATGAGGAAGAAGAGTGTTAAGCTTTCATATAACTGATCACAATTTGAGCTTCTCATGCTCTGAAGGCAGGAATATCAATTTCACAGTCATATCAATTCCAGCAGGCCTAAAGGGTCTAGCCAAGCTAGAAAGGGGCTTGAAAGAAAGACATTATAGCTGAGAGCATCTACGGGTGAAAGTAGAAGAATTAGAGAAAGAGATGAAATGCGGCAGAGTGGAACAAGATAGACTCTTAAAATCTATCAGATGGATTTGGATAACGGAGGCCTTCCCGACTCTAGAGTGCCCCACTTTCCTCTTAGACACACTTCCTTTGGGCTATCAATGAGCCCCATTTAGATGTGTAAAGGTTGGTTAAAACATCTCCGCACTATCTTCTAATAATTGGATTTAATGGCCAGAAGGCTGTCATGGCTTAAGAACACTATCTCAGTTTTTCTCTGGCCCCTGACTTCATAAAGACGGTGCAGGACTTTCCTTTGAAATGCAGATAAACGGTGTACATCAGAGCAGCAATCTCATGACTGGTATCTCCACCTGCAGCACATTACAATTGCCTCCATAGTGTGGGTGAAATATTGAGCTCATAAAATGGTCATTCAGATTGATCCTCTATCTCTAATGGCAGCGATACCCCTCCTTTTCACCCCCACACTGTAAATGAACATATTATCGGGTCGGCTGTCATGGCCGTCCTGCTGGGAGATGCCTCTCCATTACTCTGTTCATTTTAAACGAGACTTTAATGGCCTAACACATTATAGAAGATCAGAGTCCCAATGGTTGGGCCATTTTACCCAGCGAGTCTAGTCCACAGAAGCGGGTGTACTCGATCTCTGGCCACGAAAAGCCGTGGGTCGTTTACATCAGGGACATGGTGATGGATCGTACCTCGTCTGAATAGAGAGTGTTGTGTTGGACCAGTTGGAGATGTTTGGTGAAGATATCACTATTTATCAGACAGGTCTTATCGTTACCCTTTGGTAAGAGGACAAGGTCGGGACAAAAACCACCTGTTCATTTTCATTCAGTTTAGTAAGCACTTTTTCCTGGTCAGGGTCATGGTGGAATCCAGAGTTTATCCCAGGAACACCGGCTGCAATACCATTGCCACTGACAGTTCATTCACAGCTGTTTTTTGTTTTATTTTTTGACTTTTACTCCTTATCCTTTATCCATATGCCAAATGTTTGTAGAGCATAAGCTCTAGGGTAAACTAGTTTGAGCAGAAACAGACACTACATTTGAGTTATGGACGGTGTAAGGAATAAAACCCTTGGTGTCTTGTTGCTTTGCCACCAAATTGCATTGTATTTGAGTATTAGGTAATATAATGTAAAACATTGGTCGTAAAGTGTTGATTTTTATCACGTTAGATTAATTCTTGTCATGTGCTTAGTGCACAACATTAAGAGCCAGCGATGATGATGATCTTAAAGGCTTTGTAATGTCCTGTGGGAGCTTGAACGTTCAAGGTAAAGCTTTGACTTTATAGTACTGTTCTGATTTTTTATTTTTTTTTCCACAGAAACTGAAAGCTTCTAGTCAGAATGGCATCCATGCCCCCCTGCCGCCAGCGTCAATTGGCTGCTCATGGATCCTGGATGGTCAAGGACTGAAGGTGCTCTCTGTAGGATTGACTCTGCTGGCTGTTGTAGTGGTTTTCATCTTTGAGAAACTTCAGTGACATTGAAATGGAGCCCGGTGTATTGTGTTGAGTGTGTGAATGACAGGATCTGCCAAACGCCACACATCTGCGAAGCGTCTGTGAGTTAAGGTCAAACCGAGGCAATGTACTTCATGAGCTTTTGAGTTCACTGAAATAACTGAGGACACTGCGAAGGATTTTACTATTTATTGTAAAGTTCGCCTTCAACACTGAAAGGATTCTGTACTGTTTTTCATTTCTTTATTCAATTATCAGGATCTTTTTTATCTGTTGAAGGCACACATTTAGAAATCAGACTTCAAGGACGTCCTGAAAACACCATTGAGTTCTGTTTGGTTTTTTTTATTGCTTCTTTTTATTTTGCTTTTAAAACCGATGTGTATGGGTTTTTTTTTGCCTTTTTTGTTCAACATCTCTGTCCATGTCAACCTTATTAAACAAAACTCTACTCTCTCCTCTCCATCTCCTGGAATTTTATTTTATTTTATTTTTTTGACTGTTCATTTCAGTGAAGTGTCACTCGGGTGTTCCAAAAGAACGACATAATAACCTAATTAATTGCATAAACACAAAGTGTTATTCAGGATGCTATTAATGAGAAGTGGTCGAAATATTGCTATAATACTGTGCAGTACTCAGAAATGAGCGTGAACTCTAGTTACATGTGGAACTGTGGTTCTGTGAACACCGGAGAATCGCCTTCATGCCTTCTTGCATGCTGAGACCTTTGCCACAGTTACGACCTCACCATACGATGTGCAATTCAAAATAAATACCAATGTCATACAAATATCTTTCCCTGGAACCATTATCGCGAAGTTCCCACTGGATTGGTGCAGCACCATTTTGACTCAATCGATGACAGGGAACGCTGGAAATTACATACATAACCTGTGTCCTGTTTCAACCCTCCTAACCACCTGAGGCCATACGTCATGAGGAACTCACCTTAGCACTGCCTGCAAACGTGTTCAGATCCAGGAACACCACTGGAAGAAAGAAGTGAACTGTGAAGAACCTGGAGAAGGTCGAGTTATGAAAGTTCAGGAGTCAGAATCTGTTATCGAAGAGCTATGGAGATGAAGTACCAGGGAAAAAAAAAAAAAAAAAAAGGTATCTAATCCTGAGAGCGTTGTCTGGTCCAGTTCTTTC
>CM040975.1:13776236-13791682 GCA_022985145.1 Pangasius djambal | reverse complement strand
AGTGCAGGTGGATAATGACCCTAAACATACTGCGAAAGCAACTCAAGACTTTTTGAAGGCAAAGAAATGGAATATTCTTCAATGGCCAAGTCAGTCACCTGATCTCAACCCAATAGAGCTGCTTTTCACTTACTGAAGACAAGACTGAAGGCAGAAAGACCCACAAACAAGCAGCAACTGAAGGTGGCTGCAGTGAAGGACTGGCAAAGCATCTCCAGGGAGGAAACACAGAATTTGAGTTTTGAGAACATGGGCTCCAGACTTCAGACAGTCATTGACTGCAAAGGATTTTCATCCAAGTATTAAAATGATGGTTATATTTACAGTTATCTACAGTCACTTTGTTCAAATACCTTTGAGCGCCTGAAAATGAAAGTACTTTGCTGAAAATGGCTGTAATTCCTAAATGGTAAATGCCATATTTTTGTGGAACCTCTTAAAATAAAGCTGAAAGTCTACACTTCGATCATATCCTGATTGTTTTATTTCAAATCCATTGTGGTGGTGTATAAAGGCAAAATCACAAAAACTCTGTCATTGTCCAAATACTTCAGGACCTAACTGTAGATGTTGTGCATCTCAGAAAAATCTTTGAGAATGGTGATGTGATGTTTTTGTCTCCCTGAGTGAAAGAAAGTTCTGCAATAAGCTCCGCCCAAATCATTTACGATTTATCAGACAGAGTCATTGGTGCCACCAGCTGCCCTCGCTCAACCCGGCCACAAAGCACAGCTTGTTTTCAGATTTAATCCTCTGCCCGCATACCTGAGCCGAGCTGCTGAACTCACAACGCGGAGTGTTGATGCAGCTGCTGAATCCAGCTCTGAACATCATGCAGGGTGAAGCTGCAGCACGGCTTCACACTATATCTCCAAAAATATGAGGAATCTCAACTCTACATGAATGAAATATCATCACTGGAGCACACAAATATTTGTCTTAAAGCATCTCAGTGACCATTAATGTTTCTTTAACGTTGTTTTTTCTGTTATTGTTATTTTCTACTGGAATTAAAATTTCTGTGGGAATCAAATGGTGAAATAAAAACAGGTTTTTATAATAGTGATGCTGTCAAGCTAGTGAACTACCTGTGCTAACGTTATAGTCTTAAATTAGTGTTAATTTTAGCGTTCTGAACCCTGTGTTACTCTGCTACAAAAATACAGTTCTCGCATGAGATTCCATCATTTGTTATCAAAGTCCAAAATGAAATTGATGTAATGAGCTTAAGAGCGTACATTTATTTAAGTGTTAGAATGAATATCTTGGTTCTGATTGGTCAGAAGGTTTATATTAATGCATTCGTTCTAACATGTTATGGTTTGTATAGCAACAGTTCGTTCACAGAGACTTGTATGGCTCCACGTAAACAGATTAAAAGAATCGTTTGATGGTGAAACGTTCCGTAACGAGACCTCCTTTATGGAAGGAGCCTCCAGTGTCAGCACTTTTAGAGATGAGTCAGAGGTAAAGCTGTAACTTTAATTTTTCCAACATCTTCAGGACAGAGGACAAGCTGTGTTTTTTATTTTTTTGTCTTTTTAACTTCTAGAGAGGAAAGAAAAAGAGAGGCTGGTGAGGGAACGAGTGTTTATCGCTGCTAAAACGTAACTGAGAACTTGTTTTGCGAACTTTAAATGTACCTGTTTAAATTAGCTACACAATAAAATAGTTTAGCTAGCTTGTTGGCGAGAATGAACTCAGCTAGCTTCTAATACTAATACTAAACCTTTAATGCTAAGTTAAAGCTAGCTGTTTAACATTAGCACAGGTAGCCTGCTAGCTTGGCTAATATAGTAATATATTATTACTGTTATATTATCTAGTTTAAATTAGCATTTTAAGCACAGCATTATATACACTGCAAAAATCCCTATGAATGAGGAATAAAACACTCGCGGACATGCTGTTATAGGAAAATAATCAACTTTATGGTTGTAAGAGTAACTCCGCTTCATCACACCACACCGTCACTGATTATTTTACTAGAACAGCACAACACACATTATTGCTCTCCTTCTCTCTCTCTCTCTCTCTCTCTCTCTCTCTCTCTCTCACTCTCTCTCTCTGTCGCTCCCTCGCCTGCTGAAAAGTTCGTTCTACCTAATTAAGTAGTTCTCAAGTCATTTGCTGAATCTACAGTGTCTCCGCAATCAGCAGCCTTAAATGAAGCTGTGCAGAAATCATTATCCCATCGAGTGAAGCTCAACGCCACTGACCTGTGCTAACACCACGTCCCGCTGTGGTCCAGCCATTTCATGCCTAATTATCCCCAAAGCGCACCATCACTCAGCAATCAGAGTGCATTAAGGGTGTGTCTGTTAATCTCTCACACAAACCCTTAAGTGGAATAAGTTAACAGAGCGCTAGTGAGGCTAATTTAACGTGTGTCAGAGTGTTTATTACTCTCACTGTGTGGCAAGATGTTCATTCTAAACAAACGCTTGAAAGGAGTTTGACTTGTGCTAAACATCTCTTTATGTATCTTTTTTAAAATTTTATTTTCTTGATCAACACTTCATTAAAATTCACGGCTAAACTTCATCAAATGATGTCAGAATGTAGTGTTTGTCATAAACAGTGCTAGCTAACATAGCCAAGACCTAAACATAACTACTGTGATGTTAACAAGCTAACTATCTGGCTAATCTTAACATCACGTCTCCAGTAGCAAGAAGAAGATAAGAAAAAAACTCAAATAAATAAAGAAATAATTTTATTAATGTTATATGATAGCACTTGATTGATGATTATAAATAACCTCCAGTGTTTTAAGCTGCTGTACTACCCGATTCTATTTTTTCTATTTTTAAATTTTTAATTTACTTTTTTATTTTACATAATTTTGCTTTTACTTTTTTGTTTCACTTTACTTAATTTTATTTAGTTTATTTTTTACTTTACCTTTTCACTTTATTTAACTTCAGCTTACTATACTTTTTTTTATTTTATTTTATTTTATTTACTTTAATTTTCTTTTACATGAATTTACTTTGCTTAATTTTAAGTTTCCTTTTTACTTTATTTAACTTTAATTTTTTTACTTAATTTTACATGATTTTTCTTTTATTTAAGTTTACTTTATATAATTTTACTTGATTTTTCTTTTACTTTATTTTACCTTACTTAATCATGCTTTACTTTAATGTATATTTTTTACTTATTTTTTTACTTACTTTATTATTACATTTATTTTACGTTATATATTTTTACTTTATTTATTTTACTGCTCAAATAAAACCAAAAAGCAAGCTAGCAAACTTCAGATAAACTATCGTTCAGTCATTCCCCAAAATTTATCAATGTCCATATGGTACAGGTATATGTTCGTTTTTTTTTTTAATTAACATTTATGTATGTATTAATTACTCATCAATCGATTGATCTAACTATGTTTTTTGTTTTATTTGTTTTTATCATCTTTTATTTGTGGTACAAATCAGGCACATATTTAACAGTTAGCACAGCTAGCATAGAATGTGTAATAGTCCAAATATAAACACTCGTAAAGCTGAGCTCGAGAGTGTGTACGAGTTTGTTGTGAGCAGATTTACTGTGTTGCAGAAGCGACTCGTAATCGGAGTGGGGTATCAGAAAGCTCTCAGCCCAAAGGGAATCTAACGTGTCCTTATCCTAATCTGAGGTGCTCGGCGATGCTCATTTCCTCATGTTCAGCTGATTAAATCCTCGTTTGTGTTTCGACATGTTCCTCAGGACTCAGCTCCTTATTTGTGATCGCTCGATTCTCCGCACGAGCCGCTGACACGAGCGGAGTCAAACGCGTGCTTTGACCTTTGTGATTTTCTCGGGCCGGAAGGGAAACTTTAAGTCGGGAATACCAGCACAAATTATTCCACCTTGACATTTGAGGCCAGCGGCTGATTTAGCATTCGGGACCCGGACAAGGCATGAAATGTCACCTTTTTATTTACTTGTGGGACTTCAGCAATTAAATTTGACTTTAAGGCAACGAGCGGCCTGTGCTTTCAGTCCGTGCCACTGAATAGAAACTGTCCGTCTCATTTCAGTGACATTTTCAATAGTGCTGATGGCCGACCCCTGAAAGTGACCTTTCTGCCAGTCAATTTAGTTCTCTCTCTTTCTCTCTCTCTTTTTTCTCTCAGTAAATCTATGACTGACCCTTAGAAATAAACTGTCAGGCTGTTTAACAAACTGTCCGTGCTATTGCTCAATAAATCAGCCTCAGTCTTACTTAAAGAAATGCAACCTGCTGCATCCTTTCAGCGTTTTCTACACAAGTCTAACTAATACAAACTTTAATTATTATTGAAAACTAAAACAAATCCAGTTTTTAGTTGTTTGAGAAATGGAATAATATCTGAATATCCTTTTCACACACTTTTTTCACACACTCATTTTTAATGGCATTTTGTCTATTTGCACAACACACTCCTGACATTTCAAGTGTCCAAAGTTGGCTTCTGTAAATTGTGCTGTCTATGAAGGTAGCAATGCTAAGTCTACATAGTTGCCAGGTTATTAGACATATCTACTGTCTCAGTGGACAAATAATAAAAAAAAAAATCTAACTAAAGAGAAAGAAAACTGTTCAGCTTCACTTGGTGCTTGGCCCCCTGAGAACATGTTGAAACTTTTCACTTAGAAGCTTTTTAACTTATAACCTCTTACCGGTTGGAGCAAGAAACCTAGAAATGTAGACTGGTGCTTGGACCCCTAATGGGAACATTTTAACTTTTTCACTTTTTATCTTTTAATGGTTTAAACTATGAAACATAGATTGGTGTTTGGACCTTTAATGAAAACATGCAGTACACTATTTTAACCCTTTAAACCTTTAACCTTTTAAAATCTAACCTTTTACTTAAAATCTAACTTTTGATAACCTTTCAACAGTTTAAAGCAAGAAACCATGACGCATGGATTTGGTGCTTGGACCCCTAATGAGCAGAATGTCTTTGTTTTAACCTTTTTATTTACAACTTTTTAACTTTGTACCATTTTAATCTATAGTCTTTTTTAATTATAAACTTTTAACCTAAAAGATTTCTAACTTAGCCTTTTAGCAGTTTAAAGCAAGAAACCCTGAAATGCAAACTTGGTGCTTGGACCCTTAATGAGAAAAGTTTACAGGAACATCATATTGTGAATTTGTCTCAAGTCAATAATAATGTTGTAGTATCGATGCATCATATCTTTAAGTGTGTTTAATGATCTCTGTGAAGCCAAAACAAAATTTGTTCACACAAATTTTACATGTTGGAAAAACCCATATATGCCATTTAGCTAGCTAGCAAGCATACTAATTAAAATGTAATATCCTAATTAAAATCATGTTGTGCAATTAAACGTTAAGACATTTCCTTATTATAAACTCTGATTTACTGCCTCATTAACTCTAGATGTCTTTTACTGTGTACCAGCAGTTATTTTTTTAATAATGTTTACAGATCTTGTTTCATCGTTCACTTTTACTGCCCTGATCGTAACACGAAAACAATCCACAGCTAATTAATCAACAATCACAAATCATATATTCAGTGGTGGCTTTTTTCTGTTGTTATGCACAAAGTACTGGCACCCCCTTTTCCCTCATCCAACAATGAAAAGGATGCGGTATTAATAAAATTAAAATTCCAGTAAAAACACTGATGTAGATGATACACTTGCATATTCTCCACATACACAGACACACACACTTCCATGTAGGTGTGACTGCTCTACTGAAAATATACCATGTGAACTACCACCCAAATAATAAGAATAAGGCTATGTCCACCTGAATCTGGATAGATCTGAAAAATGCTCTCTGTCTACACTGGCGTTTTCAAACATTTTCAAAACTTGAAAACGTCTGAAAAACATCTGAACACGCTTACATCCCCATACTGCACATGCGTAACAGTGTAAGAAGCTTTGGCCTACATCATTTCCTTCAGGTGTTTATTTACTTTCAGCCTCTTTGAATTGATGCGGCAACGTCAAGGAAAAGCACTGAATTTTTTAAATAGACAGACGAAGAGGTGGAGTTGTTGCTGTGGATAACCCAAGATTATAAAGTTGTTTGTTTTGAGTTGAATGGGTCACATGACTCCGTCACATGACTAAAAATACGTCATTGCTTTTGAAGATCTCCATTTTCTCAGTCCACACTATAACGCGAAATGACGTTTTCAAATGAATCCACTTGGGAGAGCTTTTCGAAAAAAGCTCAGTTGGACTGAAGACCAAAACATTAAGAAAATGATATGTTTTCAAATTTATCTGGATTAATGTGGACATAGGCTAAGAATAATAGTGCAGTGCTGCTGGGTTTCCCTTGATAGATGGAGGTAGAGGGGATGCCAATACTTTTGCAGCAAGGGTCCTCATTATAGGTGGAGCTGATGAACCGGCACCATGTTTATATTAGGAGCCATTTTCAAGATTCTTTAGCTTTTTTCTCCCAGTTTTTTTTTTTATTGAATTGTTATCAGAAAAAGTTAAAATTGTTGATCAGAGATTTTGTTGTGTGAAAACAGAAGAGTGTTGGGTTTTGCTGCTGTTGTGTGATATATATATGGTGTGTGTGTGTGTGTGTGTGTGTGTGTGTGTGTGTGTGAGAGAGAGAGAGATGCTAAATAATGAATGTATTGATCTCAGAGGTCTGGCAGGGAGTGCGCTCTCTCCGCCTCGCTCTGTTTGAATCTGCTGTAATTTGTTTGACTCGAGGGGAGACGATATCAAAAATTTACACATCACCTCAAAGAACCGTCCCACAGGAGGATACGGAAACCTCCAGAGCGTGCGCTAACTGAGTTACGAGCTCTCTTTCTCAAACTTGTGCATTCCACCAGGGTTTCTGAACTACGCTGCGTTTGATATGTGCTCAGCTAATGTGTCAGACGGACGTGTGAGTGCTGCTGGTGCTTTGGCTTGTTTATTTTTTTTACACATTTCTCTAGTCCAGCAAGTCACCTGCTTAATAACATTTATGACCCAGCGTGAGCGCAATTCTTCCCCTCACTTTATTTATGAACCTCGCTGCCTCCCATTACTTATAGACGAATACTCACTCTCGCCTTGAACTATGTTTCATCAGAGCTTATCGCGACAGGGCGCGTTTTTTTGGGGTTTTTTTTTTTTTTTTTTTTTTTTGTTAGATGGTGCAGGCCATCTCTGCACTTTACATCTCAAATAAAGCAGGCATGAAGAATGTTTGCTCTGCTTTATGGTCCCGTGAGGGAAGCTAGCTTAGTGCTGGTTCAGAATATAAAGTACACAGCACAACACATTTATAACACACACCAGTAATGTGAAATAAATGACATTTTAAGATAAAGAACTACTTTTGTATCTTTATCCACATGAAAAACGCTGAAACTCCTCCTCGTTATTCTGTCCCTAAGCTCGTTATTCAGTCTCCTCTCTATTGTCGTTTAAAACCTAAACTACAGCTTCATTACTGATCCGCTGTAGCACAAAGTGTTTTATTTTCAATAACAGTTAGACTATTAATTAGAAATAAGCCCATTTCTCCATTTTCACTAGGTGATATCAGAGCTCTGATGACGTACCTGATGCTGAGATCTCCACTGACCCCAAATCCAATTTTCTTGGACTAGTTACGACTAGTTGGACTAGAATTGTGAATTTTACACACAATTCAATAACAAAACTTGATTTTTAAGTTGACTTTTGATACTTAAGACTTTGGCTCAACTTTGACTCGACTTGGCTTATGACTTTAGCCCTGACTCTTGACTCGACTTAATTTTTGACAATTGTTTTGACTTGACTTTTTTAAACTGACTTTTAACTGGACTCAGCTTTTGATGTTAGACTTTTGACTCAACTTGACTTTTGAACTTAGACTTTTGGCTCAACTTAATTTTTCACTTGAGTTTTTTGACTTCTATTTTAACTTATTATTTTTACTTTTGACTTGAATTTTGATTACTTTTTTTTGACTTGACGTTTTTATTGACTTATTGACTCGACTTGAGTTTGTACTTTTTTTTGACTCTACCTTTGACTCATCTTTTGACTTGATTTTTTATTTTAGACTTTTGACTCCACTACATTTTTAACTTGACTTTTGATCCAAGTTTTGAACTTAGATTTTTGGCTAAACTTAATTTTTCACTTGTCTTTTTTGACTCAACTTTTGACTTAAATTTTAATTAGATTTTTATTTTGAACTTTTGACTTGATGACTTTTTGATAACATTTTACTTGAATGTTGCCTCGACTTAGCTTTTGACTTTAGCCTTGACTCTTGACTTGATTTTTTGACTATTGCTTTGACTTGCCTTTTTTTTAAATCGACTTTTAACTTGACTCAAAGTTTGACGTTAGACTCTTGATTCGGCTTGATTTTTGAGTTTTTTTTAACTCTAAATTTGACTCATCTTTTACAGAACTTAATTTTTCACTTGAATTTTTTGACTCAACTTTTAATTTAACTTTTAACTTGATTTTTATTTCAGACTTTTGACTTTGGACTCAACATTTGAGCTTTTTTCCTTTTGACTTTAGATTTTGACTTGATTTATTATTTTTTTTTTTAGACTTTTGACTCTACTTGATTTTTTTACTTGATATTCAACTCAACTTTTGATATTTGCAGTCCAGACTTTATTTGGCTGTGATGTGTGTGTGGTGTCAGATTTTATCTATTCTTGTTATTTCAAGTCAAGTCAAGACACTTTTATTGTCATTTCAACTATATTAAGCTGACGCAGTACACAGTGAAATGAGACAACGTTTCTCCAGAACCTTGGTGCTACATAAAACAACATCGTCACCTCACACAACATAGAGTTACAAAACACAGAACTGAATTTATTAAGAATTTGAGTGTTATTTTTTTTAATTCCATGCACACAGATGCCAGATAGCTGCACATGTCCTGATTGCATGTAGGATTCTCTTCATAAAAACTTTTGTCAGCGTGTCGATTAAATCAGCAGCAGTTTTGATTGCCTGGAGACAACGTTGTGTTTTTGACAGCTTTGATGAAGCCACCCTCTGCTACTGGAACCTGACCTTGTCTCCACATCTTCTGCTACATGCTGGTGTTTTCTTCTCTCAGTGCCTGCAGTGTGCTTTTTTTCTTTTCTACAGGAATTTCTTTCTCCTCCCCCCATTATCTATGATCTTCACTGAGCTGCTGGTTTGTCTCGTATGGATAAACTCACTTCAAAATGAGACTTGGAAGCCTGAAAGTGGACCAACGGCTACCAGAAGTTACTGAAAAAAGAAAAAGAAAAACAGAAAGTGATAGAAAGTCACTCATTATGTGGTAGACACTTATTATGACTCAACAAGGCCAGGATTTCATACGTTTCAGAGATGAAACATCAAATTGTCATTGCTCTGCATCTAAACCTGCAGACTTTTATTTTATTTATCTGCATCCTGCATCAGATCCGTTATTTCCCCAAATTCCAGCTCTCCACACTTCTGATTTGAAAATTTCTTTGAATAATTCACAGACATGGTGAGAAACGCTTCACATCTCTGCGTCTTTTGTTAAAAGGGAATGCGTAATGATTGCCAGCGGGCTCCAGAGTTCATGGTGAGACTTCTCCACAGCGAGGACGAGGAGGAGGATTCCATCATGTCGCATTATCTGACGTGTAGCGTCTCCGTTCCCTCGTGTGGAAGCGTGGGTGTGCATGTGACTGCTCGCCTTCTCCCATCAAAACCCTGAAACGAGTTCACTTCCCCCATGATCCAGTCTGAGAGCCCACGAGAGCGAGAACGAGTGTGAAAGCTGTGTGTGGGATTTATTTCCAAAAGAAAACTCATTCCTGTGTTTTATCACTTACTGGTTTAATAAGTCAGAAATTTAGCTTATGCTAATTCAGTGCAAAATCCATGAAACATGCTCGTCTGATGACTTGAAGGACTTTTTTCTTTTTTAGGTTGTCGTTTGTTGATATACAATCAAGAAAATCCGAATGTAATCAGAAACTAGAAAATTCAGGAAAATATTGTATAATTGTTAGACATTAGTGTAAGGGTCAGGTTTTGTTTGTTTGTTTGTTTGTTTGTTTTTTTGATCTCATACCTACAATGTCCACTAAATTCATTTCAAATTCATGTCGCAACAGCTAGTATGTTAGCAAGTATAGCTTTCACCTTCATTCACAGCACAATAAAACTCCTACTGATTTTATGTGAAATTTGTAGCATAAAAAATAAATAGAAAAGATGCCTGAAAGTCGTATGAAAAGTTGTGAATTGTTGTGGTTTGGGTAGGAGATAAGGTAGTGCACATAGCTTTCATTATATTTACTATGTATTCTAAAAAGAAAAAATACAGGAATCAAGTTGAGTCAAGAGTCAAGTCAAAAAAGTCTTTAAAAATCAAGTCAAATGTCCAAATAAAAATCAAGCTAAAAGTTGAATAAAAAAAATCTAAAGTCCAAAAGCTACCAGAAGTTACTGAAAAAAGCAAAAGAAAAATATTTTTACCCACAAAATTTATTACGAAAAACAGATAGGTAATTAATTAAGTAATTAATCAATCCAAGAAATAATTCCAAAAACGTGTTCTGATGCACCTTATGTAAATCATTTGTAAAACAAACAAACAAACAAACAAACAAATTAATTAATTAATTAAAGTTCTGCAACTCCACTTGAAAAATCAAAGGGTAGCTGTCAGCTTTTATTTATTTGTTTGTTTGTTTGTTTGTTTGTTTGTTTGTTTGTTTACTTGGTTACTTGTTTATTATTAATAATGACTTTCTTTGCATGAAATCCAATTAAATTATTCTTGTTCTTTACATTTCTTCTACAAAATTGCTATAAAAGAAAAATAACATTTTAAACACAATTTATAATTTCATATTTTTTAAAAGAAAGTTTAAGAACTTTTAAAATTTTTAATTAATTCTGAACTGAATTGTTACTGTTCGCGTTCACAGCTTTTCTTACATCATCTGACCAATAAAATCGCTCTGAATAGATCTTTTTTTTTTATTTTTGGTTTTTCCGGTTACCTAGCCTAAAATTCAGCACTCATTTAGAGAGAGAGCACGTGATAATGTGCAAGATTTCTACAACAATGCGTCTCGAATCACCTCGTCGTCCTTCTTTCACGTTTATTTATTTATTCCACGTATAAAAAAGTGATAGAAGAGGAACAGTGTTTTCACTGTGGTGTTTTATATGTTGCCGCGTTTCTGTAATGCGACTCAGCAGGCCGTGTGCCACTAGCCACTAGTAAAGCGTGCACTAGCCTTCACGTTTCCGCCATTTTTACAGAGTAAATGAACATAAATGTCGGCCGTGCCCCCTCAGCACTGCGTAATGCACCGAGCTCATGCTATTTCCAAATTGAGTTTCAAGTCTAAATGGAATTTTGTGGAATTTAAGATGCATGAGTGAGCGTCTACAATCGCTAAATGCAAAGAAAGCCCAAACCCGGCCATCAGCGGGTCAGGAGCTCTACAGCATCATGTGTAATCCGTGCAGCGTGGGTCATATTAGCTTTCAGGAACATTAATCCTGACGTTTACTGGAACAAGATGCCGTCATTGTCCTCCACTCACTCCGTATGCTGTCCACTCAATTGAAGGGGCATTGTGGGAAATATGCGCAGTACATAAACTTGTAAAGCATAATAATAATAATACCTATTAATATTAATATTAATATTAATATTAATATAATAAATATTACCAATAAAACCTCTGACCCTGAAATCCAGGGGTGAGTGACATCACAAAAATATCACAAAAATATCACAAAAATATCATATCATATGATAGTTCAAGACATTTCTACAATACACAACAAGCATTGTGATGTACAGGCTTCCTAACAAACTGCCAGCAAAACATTTAAAAATAGACCTTTTAAAAAAGAGTTTAAAGATTTTTAAAGACATTTATTTAAGGTGTTCAAAAATAAATCAATACTGAAAAGGAGGGAAAATGTAAAATAAATCTGTATAAATAAATAAATACATACATACATACATATATACATACATACATAATTTTTTAAAGATATACGAATCAAATTATAAAAAGATACCCACAATATCTCCGAAAAGTGTATCGTGCTAGACTTTATCACAATATCAATATTATATCATCATATATCATGATATATGACTTCTTGCAAAAACTGTGATGAATTTATTGGTTGCACAGTTGCACTATTTGTCCTTATAGTACACAATAATAGAAGGGATTTATTTATAATCGCACTATCCGTTGCACCCAGATGAGGATGGGTTCCCTTTTGAGTCTGGTTCCTCTCAAGGTTTCTTCCTCATGTTGTCTCAGGGAGTTTTTCCTTGCCACCGTCGCCACTGGCTTGCTCATTAGGGATAAATTCACATATTTAAAATATATTTTGAATCTATTTATTTCTGTAAAGCTGCTTTGTAACAATGTCCACTGTTAAAAGCGCTATACAAATAGAATAGAATCGAATTGAATTGAATATATCATATCCTATCGTATATCATACCGGCCAGTCCGAGCCTGATGGATAATCATGTTGTGTTGTCATCAGGGATTTATTTTGCTTTTTTGTCTTTTTTTTAATCCTAAATATACATTTAATCCATATATGTACATGTGGACTCACTAATATTTTCTCTTTTTTATGAGATTATGAAGTTTAATGATGTCATAAATGTTCGATGTTAAGGAAAAAGAAGGCAGGGGAAAGTATTTATTTTGACATTATTTTGTCGCAGGTGTGTCATTTCTGATTTATGTCATGGACTTTTTAAAGAACGCAACCTTCGCTTTGAGGAGTGCGATATAAAGCTAATCAGCTGAGACATGTTCGCTTCTTCATTTAGTGACTTTGGAGTTAGGATGCTAATATTATATATATATTAACCAGTTCATAGATGCTTAGAGCCACCAGTTCAGCATTGCGCACTAAGTCTGTGTCCTACACTAGCGTCTCCTGAATGTCTGAAGGTGGAATTTTTAAAATTATTTCATGAAACAATTTATGTAATAACTGTTTCTGAGCTAATTATTTACACATACAGTTTGCTAGTTGCTAAACTGGAGGCTATAAGTTATTACTTCCTGTTACATTAGCCCACAGCTGATTAAAGTGCTGAAGCAACAGGAAAGATGGTTTTCAAGAATCTGACAAAGTTCATGTGTTGAAATTTTAACGAGAGAGGAGGAAGCTGTAACTAAAGTCGAACGTTAAACCCACATCTTAGCTCACGCTAACCTTTTCCACACAATCTGGTGCAGACTGAACTTCCTCTCCTCAGAAATCAGATCATTTCCACACGTCTGAATTCATTCAGTCTGAACGAGGTGAAAAATCCAGTCACTTCCCCACCTGACCTCCTTCACCATGACTGGCATTTCCCTGTGCATGTAAAGCTCTTGGTCTTTACTGGCATTTAAAGAAAATGTGTGTGTGTGTGTGTGTGTGTGTGTGTGTGTGTGTGTGAGAGAGAGAGAGAGAGAGAGAGAGAGAGAGAGAGACGCTTCCTCTCGTTTATCTTTTCTCAGAGACATCACCTGTGATGAGTGATGTGAAGTGACACAGAACACCGGCTGAGCTGTCTCTCTGATCTTTATGCCAAGCGACAGATTGTTATCACCCTCTGCTCTCACTTTCTTTCTCTCTCTTCACACTCATCCCTTCCTTATTCTGTCTCTTCTTCAGCTTTCTGAGGGGAATTCTCCAAGATTGTGACAGAAAACAATCATGAATAAAGGTTACATAAAAATGGATCAGGAAGCTCCTAGCCTGGCCTGTGAGCTATGACCCCTGAATAAGCATGATATGTAAATTTTATAAAAGACAGCTTGTTATCCTACCATCGTGGCCACGCCCCTTCCCTTCCACTCCACCTTACGTTATGCTATTAGCTTTGATGTGCTGCTACAACTCCTGGTACAGAACTGCGAAACAAATTGTGTGTGAGTCTCCCAGAGAAAATTGTTGACTTATGAGAACGCATTTTTATTTTTTTACTGTCAGTAACATTAGCGCAGTTAGCTAGCTCAATTTGCATTATCTTAGGAAATCTGCCAAATGTTTCATTCATTTACTTCAGACATAAAACTTGAGAGCTTTTATTTATAAATTCGAGTTTAGAGAGTAAGCATATCAGTTTACTACCAGATTTGTGCTACAATTCCTTTAAAAAATTATACCAAACTGGCCCCACCTACCAATATTTTCATACAGCTACTTCAATCAACATAATAAACAAGGGTATATCTGCGTAACTCCTGACTTTTTTGTTAGAATTCTTTCAAACTTTAGGAGGCGGGGCCTGAAAGTGGGTGGGGTTATACCAAACTGGCCCTGCCTACAAAAATTCCCCTGGTTTAATCAGTGCAATAAACAAGAGGAATTAATTACAAATTCAAGTTCGGAATGCAAACATATCCGCTTAACTGGTAAATGTTTCATGACAATTCCTTCAAACGTTAGGGGGCAGGGCATGGAAGGGGGCGGGGTTATACCAAACTGGCCCCCATAAGGTTGCGTTTTGGTTCAAACTGACTTTCTTTACTTCTTGAATCTAAGTTAGCCTTATAACTCCAGAAGCACACTTCAGAAACTTGGTTAACTGACTACATTTGGGGGAAAAAATGTAAATTCTTTTTTTTTTCATAACGATTACTTATAGTCAATTTTTGTTAAGGAAGCACGTGATAATCTAAGAACTTGTCAGACATTCGGAGGTGGATGAAAACGCTAAACTAGCGCTCGTTTTGCTGTTAGACTGATAAATAAAAAGAAGGTGTTCTATGAAAAAGAAGGTAGGTAATAACCCCCTATGTGTTGTGCTGTTCTAGTAAAATAGTAAAAAGTAAAAAGTGATGAAGTGGCATTAATGTTACCACCCTAAAGTTTGCTATAACAGCACGTCCCTGCACGAGTGTTTTATTCCTCTTACACCACACCGATGTGCCAACAATTTCAATTCTTCATTTATTACAAACATAGTAGAATGCAACTCTTTGGCATGAAGCGTTTCTGGTTGACCTTCCTTACAGTGATTTTTCCCCCTCTCTCCAGGCGACGGATCTGAAGGGTTCTGTGAGGCGTTTGATGGCTCGTTGGCGTGTGTGTGCCAGGTGTCAGGTGCTGGTCGTGTGGAGGTCGTAACGCACAGCGCTGTCACTGACTTCCAAAAGCACAAGATTTACTGCATCATTAACACGTTTCTTTTTATTAATTTATTTTTACATTATACACATTCTGTAAGTGTTTACTGCAGAATCAGAAAGGGTTTTAAAATGATTTTTTTTTAATTAATACAAATAAGTATATATACACTGCCCTCCAAAAGTTTGGAAACACCCTAAGCAAAGTGAGGTTTTGGACAATATCAGCATTAATCTTTATCATTTCCTGGTGTAAATGCATTAAAGTAACTTGTCATTATCACTAAAGATAATAACAATAATTGTTTTTTTTATTACATAATAATGGCAATATATACACATCAAAGTCAGACATGCCCC
>CM040975.1:13744768-13776136 GCA_022985145.1 Pangasius djambal | reverse complement strand
TTTGATGAATCCAAAATTTGAGTATTTTTCTATGTTATGTTCATGTTTATGTTCATAAACTTTTTATTTAATAAAATATGTTTTCATAGTTTGTGTTGTCCCTTATTATCAATGCAAAATGGTCACTAACTAAAGAGGATTTATGCTGATATTGCCCAAAAACCCTATTTTGTTCAGGTGTTTCCAAACTTTTGGAGGGTAGTGTATATATATATATATATATATATATATATATATATATATATATATATATATATATATATATATATATATATATATATACACATATATATTCATTATATATATAAATTCAATAATAAACATTTAATAATAAATGCATTATTATTGTTATTATTATTATTATTATTTTTATTATTAAATAATAGTAATTAAATGCCTGAATTAAAGGAATGTTATTAATCACCATTAATTGTGTAAAATTATAGTAATATTTAAAATTAAAATATTACCTGAAAATATTAAAGTAGAAAATAATCTTACTGTATTTTTAAATAATTGCTCAGAAAATATCACATTTTACATGGATTTACATGAGACTCACTAATTTTTTATTGTTATTGTATTATTTATTAATTTATTTTTGTTTCATTATTATTCTTATATCAGTATCAAGCTGTTATAAAGATGTCAAGATTAATGTCTTGTAATTAAAAAAAATAAATCAACTTAGCATGAAAAAAACACATTTCATCTTCTTGTCTTTGTTTTTTGTTGTTTTAATAAAATGTTTTTAAAAAATTAAATGCAAAATATTAAAGAAGTAAAACTTGATATCAGAACGTTTTAAAAACCATTAAAATACATGGTTTTATTTAAAAAAAAAAAAGTTTGTCACACTGTAATAATGATGTCGCACTTGATAAAACACCACAGCTCATCTTCTGTACGCCTTTTACGCCTTTACGTCACGCTATTCCTGCGTATTGATTAGAATTTGATGTTCAGTAGCTTCACTAGCACCTCACAGAATCCCTCATGGTTTGTCGCTCCTGCTTAGAGAGATCAGCTGGCAAGATGAGAAAAGATGAGGTGGTTCTGCAGAAATATCATGCTAACACATCCAACATCACAGTTTACATGCGTGTCCTGCTGAAACGCGTGTCCTACTGACTTGGACGGCAGTTGCACAAACAATAACAAGTGCAAATGGACTTGTGGTGGGAAAACAGTCGAATGTGACATGATGTATATGACCACGTGTTCTGTGTTAGCATGCTTTCCATCCACACATGTTCAGTTTTAAAATTTGAACGCCATAAAATAAATTTGTGCATATAGAAAAAAGTTTGCATATAGATAACGGCAATATGCACTAAAGAAAAATAGCTTCTTAGGAAGCTTAGTACCTTAAAGAATCCTTGAACACTTTATGGAAGCTAAGAACCCTTATTTACCCAAAGAACCCTCAAAAAACCATTTTTTGGAAGCTAAGAACCTTTAATTATCCAGTGTATTCTTTAAGAACCCTTGAGCCCCTTTTTTGAGAACTCTCAAAGAAAAATGTATTGGAATATAAGAACTCTTAATCACCCAAGGAACCCTTAAAGAACCATTTTTTTTGAAAGCTAAGAACCCTTAATTATCCAAAGAACGCATACAGAACCCTTGAACCCTCTTAGGAAGCTAAGAACCCTCAAAGAAAGATTTATTGGAATAGAAGATCCCTTAGTTACCTAATGAACCCTTAAAGAACCCTTTTTTGAAAACTAAGAACCTTTAATTGTCCAAAGACCCCTTAGAGAGCCCCTTTTTTTGGAAGCTAAGAACCCTCAAAATAAAATGTATTGGAATATAAAAACCCTTAATCACCCAATGAACCCTTGGAAAACACTTTTTGGAAAGCCAAGAACCCTTAATTACCCAAGGAACCCTCAAAGAACCTTTTTTTTTGGAAGCTAAGAACCTTTATTTATCCAAGGAACACTTAAAGAACCCTTTAACACTTTTTTTGGAGGCTAAGAACCCTTAATAACCCAAACTCCTCTTAAAGAACCCTTTTTTCTAAGTGTGTGTGCATATAAACTGGATAGGTTTTCAGAACAAATTCCAAATTATTGCTCATTATTTTCTTCTTAATATCTAGAACCTGTCAGGAGAGTAACGTTTAGCTTCTGGGTACTTAGTGCACTGTTATTTTTCCTCATGGGTTCTTTAAGGAAGTTTTCCTTGCCACTTTCGCATTTGGCTTTTAATTTTTTTAATTTTAATTTTTTTTAATTAAAAGTTTTAATTTTAATTTTCTATCCAGATTTCTGTAAAACTGCTTTGTAAGAATGTCCGTTGTTAAAAGCGCTATATTAATAAAATTGGTGACAGTGACACTGATGCGTTCTTGAAACTCTAATAGAGAAACACTTGGGATTTTTAAGGGTTGCTGCAAAGGGGAAATCAAAGAAGCCTTAAGGTTTTTAACTTTTTAAGAGAAAACTTTCCTTGCAAATGTACATTTTAAAATATTCATGAATAGATATTGAAACACGTCTCAGAGAGACAGAGCGTTATTAGGAAGGAAATTTACTTAAAGCCTGAGAACCACTTTTCCGTTCCTCCCCTCCGACACGCGAGTACCGTCACCTCATCGTCACATTAGCAAGTGTGAATTTTTGATTAGCGCATTAAATATTTAAAAAGTGCCCCAATCCAATTGAAGAGAAAAAAAAACTGATTTAATGGCTCGGCTAAAATCGAGTTATAGCGGGTTTAAGCGGCGTGTTAAAGACGCCACGTTTACAAATTCAGCAACCTTAAACACTCTGGTGTCAAGCGCCACAAACTCATCCTCCATTGTTATACAGCTTTTTACCATTTATGATTTTTTTTTTCTGTCAAACCTCTAGTTTTTCCTGACCGTGCAGTTTTAAACTTGATTTGCATCCTCACTTTCATAGCCGAATTCTGTCAGAATATAATGTAACCATGGCAACTACAGTATCGTTCATCACTAACATTAGGTGAGTTAGCTAGCTTGACTTGGCTAATTCCAGATATGATAGGTCCAAAGCTGTGCAGTTTATTTAGTGACATCACAAACTGAGCTCATACGTAGCCCCGCCCCCAAACTAGTTTTTCACAGAAAGACTTCTGCTTCTGACTTAGAATAATGTTAATAATAATTAATTTAAGTGATATGATAATGATTACGAATATGTCGTTTGGTATCAACGAGTGTTTCTTTCTGTTTCTGTTTACCAGCTGTGTCAAAAGTTGCCATATTTTACACCGAGACATGAAAGGCACTAATTGGAAAGTGCAGTGTGAATGATTTAACTCTGCACAGGACCTTAATGAGTGAGAGGGAGAGAGACAGAGAGATCCTGTGAATTTACAGACTTATGAACACGTGGAGGTTATTAGAGTGTGCGGAAAGTGACACAAGTGCAGCAATTACTGAGGACTAACTGCTGTTTCTGCTGCACAGCTAATTAATCAGAAACCAGTGACAAATATTCAGCACACTAATCAACGAGCTCCATAAACACTGAGTGGAGAATTGTTGTCTTAAAAACATATGTATATATAAGTAAAGAATAAAACACTTTGTGTGGTGCTGTACTAGTGAAATAATCAGTGAGAGACTGTTATTGAAGAAACATTACTTTGTACTTTTTTTTAAAAAATAGTTTAAGGTTACTTTTATTGTTGTGGAAACAAGGTATTTCCTGCTCTCTCTCACGTTATAGCAGCTATAAACAGTCACTCTTCCAAGAACCCCTCGAGTTTTTCCTTTTTTGTTGGATTTTGGAAAAGTTACAGCATTACTGTTGACACTGGAGACTCCTTCCATAAATGTTAAATAAACATCTCTTTACATAAATCCTCACCATGTCAACGATTACACACTTTTTCTGAAAGAGCTGTTACTATAGAAACAGTAACATATTAGAACAAGCGCATTAGTATAAACCTGTAATTTGCAGCTGCACTACTGTCAGAGCTGCTGTTATAGAAAATTCATCAACACCTTCTGACCAATCACAGTCCAGAATCAAACCTCGCTGTGGGATAAATACAATACAAACTCAATTAAAGTCAATATTAAAAGCACAAATGTTTATAAGTTTATAAGTCCAAGATTGTTTATAGAGAATGATGTACAATGCACAATTATAAAAACACATGAATAAAGTTAGTCAGTTTCCTTTTCTGTCCTTTTTTCATTTTTTGTCATGTACAGAATTTCTACATTTCATTTATGATCTCAAGTGAAGCTCCAAACGATAGTCAATCAGATGGAATTTATGACCCTGAGGAATATGACAGCTACTCATTTGTAACTCGGCGACATACACAGAGGGTTATTTCATGAATTGAGCTAGTTTTGACTACTATCAAGAGTTAACCTATTACCACATCAAAATGAACTCATTAATAAAACCAGCATGGTGCTAATAACACAGAACATTTTATTCCAAAAACCAAACTGCAAACCATTCGGCTCTCTGATTGGTTATTGTTCTGGGCAAATGTTTAAAAAATTAAACATTTAATGCCATCGAGTCGTTGTGACTGGGAAATGGAACCGCATTAGCGAGCGTTCTGTGAAAATAATTAGTCCTGGCACCGCGAGCTCTGCAAATGGAATTCATGAATACTTTATTTACGGCATTCACACACACACACACACAAAAAGAGTTCATTTGCGAGGAGTGATTTTTGGAGGTCAAGGCCGTTAAAATAAAAGGCAACCAAATAGTGTTTCGCAGCAGCCAATTTGTAGCGTGCCCTGCTGTGTCCTGTGTGCTTTGTGGTTCTCCCATACTGAGTCGTGCACAAATGAGCTTCTGTGATAATCAAATTACCTTACAAAAAAAAAAAAAAAAAAAAACACACAATCCTGCTCTACATAGGACAATCAGCAAAACAAGGTCCATAAATTCTTTGGCATCTGTGGGTTACTTTTAAGGACATGAATCAGGGGAGCACAAATCAGTACTCTGGGTGAAGGAACAGGTAGATTACTTGTCCAGGTTATTAGTTTTTTTTTTTCATAATTGTCTGGCATTTCAACAACCAGAAAAAATAATCTGTATTAACTTTCGCAAAACAGAAAATTTCATTTTACGTAACTCTAACACATGCTTCCACATCATTCCAAATCCCACCTCCTGCTGCGACAAACACAACGTTCAACAAGCGACCTGGCTGACGGTAGAACAACGTTTCCGTGTCAGATGAATTAGCATGAGTGATGACGGACGATCTTTTCAGAATAGGGAACACAGTTATGTGGACACAAGGAGTCACCTCACTGAGAAAATAAAGATGCTGGAAAGTGAGCGCTCTTCATCCTACATCTTCAACGCCTCAGCTCAGGGCTTGTCCCGCAATTATACTACGAGCTGTGTTGAATATAACAAGTGAAATCTGATGCTTTTTTCTGAAACGTGGAAAGACCTAGAAGAGAGTAACGACTATTAAGATGATCCTGCCACAAATTTGAGTGAAATCAATTTCGAATCAGCTGCGTCGCTTTATTCATTTGGCTGTCTTTGCTTGTTTGCTGTTTTGCGACTGAGTGCTGTTGCAATCATGATAAGGGTCCAGCGCAGATGGAAACAAGTATCATTTCCCAAGACAATTTATGGCAATATATTCTAGCTGAAAGGAGGAACTAAAAAATCAATTGCAGTAAATATATCCACAGCCAGACGTGCAAAAAGCTTCTGCAGACAATTTTCCATTAAAGAGCGCTCGATTGTCTGATGGAGGTCCAGAAATATAAAGATGTAACTTATACAGCAGCATAAACACACACTAATATCTGATTACAGAGAACAAAAGAAAGGTACATACACACACACACACACACACACACACACAAAATGCAATCCAACACGGAGAAAGGTGCATGCCTCCTCCACACTAACATTATAAAACATGAGAAAGTCGACACCTGTGCAATTTGCACATTATCGCTGCAGTCAAGCTTGAGCTGTGTGTGTGTGTGTGTGTGTGTGTGTGTGTGTGTGTGTGTGTGTGTGTGTGTGTGTGTGCATGCTTCACTGGCGAGTGGCTTCCTGGACCTGCTCGGAAGCAGCTATAAATACATGCTGCAGGAAGCTGGAAGCCGCACTCAGAACGTTCTCGTCACATCTTCACATGTGCACACACCCGGGTGATCTCACAACACACTGAGCAAGAACAACAGGACAGCTGTCTCGAGACGCACCTCGTTTTTTTATGTCTTTCATTTTCCTATTCTGGTGTTTCAAGAGAAATCTATTAATACTCATGAGATGTAGAGTAACATGGGTACATTTGAAAATGTTTTTATGTTTTAGCCAAACTCGTGTTTTTAGTTTATTTCCCAAGTTTCCTGTCCCTGATGAAACGCAAGCCATACCCCCCAACCTCTCTATAACTACATACTATCTAGAACTTCTGCACTTGCCTTCAAGGAGCCATAGACCTCTGTCTGCATATAATAATATAATGTCTGCATACAAATTTTCCTCAAACATTTTCTGTCTGTCTGCAAGGTGAATTTGACTTTCAATATCTGCCTGGAAGGAGTCCCAGCCTCTCAGTTTCTGCCTTTAAGCATCTTAGACCTTTAGGGTCTGCATATATGCAATGTCTGTTTGCAAGGTGTCCTGGACGTTTAATAACTCAATAACTGCCTGCTGCTTTAAACCCTTTGCCTTCATGGACTCCTAGATCTTTTCTGTCTGCCTACAAGGAGCCTTGGACCCCCTAATATCTGCATAGAAGAAATGGGGGTACTACACAGATAAGGAGTTCTGGACTTTTAATGTCTACTAACAAGCATCCTAGACCCTTAATGTCTGTCTACAAGGAGAACTAGTCCCTTTGTGATGGCCTTCAAGGACTCCCAAAGTCTATCAGTCTGCCTGCAAGAAGTACCAAACCCTGAAAATATGCCTTCAAGGAGTCCTAGATTTGTTATGTCTGCCTACAAGGAGTCATACATCCCGAATATCTACCTGCAGGAACACAGTGACTCTTATCTGCCTACAAGGCACTCTAGCCTCTTAATATCTGCCTCTAAGGATCATAAACTTTTATGGCCTGCCTATAAGCATCCTAGACACCTTTATAGTAGGAGCCCTAGACCCTCAAAGTCTGCCTTCAAGGAATTCTAAATGTTATCAGTCAGCCTGCAAGCCATCCCACCTGCCCTTATCCGCCTACAAATTGTCCTGGCCCCTTGACATCTGTCAGCTACACCATTAATATCTGCCTACAAGGGGTTCTAGCAGAATATGTGCTTGCAAAGGGTCCTGGACTTTTAGCGTCCAACCAGCATCTTAGACCCTTAATATCTGTCTAGGAGACCTTGACCCTTAAAGTCTGCTTATGATGAGTATCCAAACCATCTCAATCTGCCTGCAAGCAATCTCAACTCCTTAATATCTGCCTACAAGGAAACATGGACCCTATAAATCTGCTTTTTATGTCTGCCTGTAAGCATCCTAGACCCTTAATATCTGATTACAAGGCATCATACATCCTTAACATCTGCCTGCAGGAACACAGTGACTCTTATCTGCCTACAAGGCACTCTAGCCTCTTAATATCTGCCTCCAAGAATCATAAATGTTTAAGTTCTGCCCATAAGCATCCTAAGCATCCTAAACATTTAATACCGTCACATCAAGTGTCCTAGAACCTTAAAATCTGCCTTCAAAGAATCTTAAATGAAAGATTCCTGAAAGGAATCTCCATCCCATCTGCCCTTATCCGCTTACAAATTGTCCTGGTCCCTTAATGTCTGTCGTCAAGGATTCCTACACCCTTAATGTCTGCCTACAAGGAGTCCGAGCCCCAGAATATGTGGCTGCAAAGGGTCCTGGACTTTTAGTGTCTTCCAACAAGCATCATAGACCCTTAATATCTGCCTACAAGGAGACCTTGAAACTTAAATTCTGCTTACGATGAATATCCAAACCATCTCACTCTGCCTGCAAGCAATCTCAACTCCTTAACATCTGCCTGTAAGCATCCTCGACCCCTGATATCTGCCTACAAGAAGTCCTTGACCCTTAATGTCTACCTGTTAGGATAATATTCATAATAATATTTGTGTTTTTGACTGGTTGAAGTTTCTCTTTCAACTTGCGCTGTATGATATTTTTCAGTATATGATCAGGCGCTTGAGAGAACAGATAAATTCTCCAACACTCTTTCCTTGTTTTTTTTTCTTTCGGCTGGCTAAAGGCCACTATCTCTCACTCGCAGAGACAAGATGCAATCACACGCAGCCTGGCGCTCACACTCTTACCTTGGTGTCGGCTTATTTCATCATATTGCCTCGGCTGTGCAAATGATGAGGGTTTATTCCGCCTCGCCAGTTGCTATGCGACTGTCAAAAAAAGTAATTTTCAGCTAGCAAAGGCTTGGAGTTGAACTGGAAAACATCTGTCTGCTTTATTATTAATAGTATTTCTCTCTCTCTCTCTCTTAATGCATCTTGTCATTTTGAATTCATGCCAACATTGATTTTTTTTTTTAATTTAAGAAAAGTTCAAGGTTACATGTGCCAGGAAAAGAAGTAATTATCCTCTTGCTTAAATGACATCTAACACACACACACACACACACACACACACACACACACACACACACACATGTGAATGTTTATTTTAAACATTTTTAAATGCATGATGGAATTGGTTCAGCACCAAACCACACACTACTGCACTAAATACTGATAAAATACCTGAAGGCTACAATACCTGTGTTTAGATTAAGTTCACCAATAAATATTTTACATAAATATTATTAATGTAAAATATTTTAAAATATTATGTGATGTTTTTTTTTTATTTTATAAATGAATGAATGGTTACATGTTTTATTTAGATGTTTGTTTTTATTTCTGATTTTTGATTGCTTTTATTGATGAGTGATGTGGAGGAAATCACACTTTCCCAGCTCAGAAGATCCAGCCAGCCAGACGTCAATATATTTCCTATGATAGGTGAGCGGTGAGACGTAACAGCTTTGTAATAGCAAGGCGTTCGGGTAACACGAGCACAGATGAGAATCAAGTGGCACTCGGTGATAAGTGTCTGAGTCTCCGATTAGACCTGAACAATTTCCTTATGAATATATTAACATTTCATGAGCTGAAACAGACGGCGGCACAATCTCTGCATAAATAATGTTCTGGATTAATAACACTGCCTGCCAGGAAGCTGCCCTCCACTCTGGGAAGTGTGTGTGTGCTTGTGTGTGTGTGTGTGTGCGCCTTTGTGTCTCTATAAAAGATGATCACGTTGGAAAACATGTCTTTGTTCACGCATGAGGAGGTTAAATAAACGTTCTCGAGTGAATTACGGCTAGCAAAAAAGAAAATCAGATCCGACTAGAACACAAACACTGAGAACCAACATCCGAGTTTCTGGCTCATCATGCTATCTATATTCTTACAAAAAAAAAAAGGGTTTTTCGAGGGTTCACTAGATCATTAGGCCACTAGCTTACTTAGAATTAAATATCTATTAAAATATCTATTAAGCAATTAACTAGCTAATAATCCTTAATTAATCAATGATGTATGAAAGAATGGTATGTAGGAAAATTTAAAGACCTTTAAAAGTTCTATGCAGAACACATTCTAGGTGTTGAGAAGAAAAATGTGAAGGCAAATAATTCTTTAAGGGTTCATTGGATATGCACTGGAGTCTATATAGAACCATACAATGCAGGGTATCCCTATCAGAAAGGGTTCCTAGTAGAAACTTTTTACCTTGAGGCTAAGAACCCTTAATTATCCAATGAACCCATAAAGAGCCCTTTTTTCTAAGATTGTTTTTCTAAGAGTTTAGCTTAAATATTAAACTCCTGACCGGTTCTAGATAAAGTAGAAAATAATCAGCAATAATTTGAAGTTTCTTAGAAAAAAGTAGTTCTTTAAGGGTTCAAGATTCAAGATTCAAAGAACTTTCCATAAGGGTTCATTGGATAGTTAGGTGACTATTGCTTGGAACTGCTTAGAATTAAATAACTAGGTGTGATCTACTAGCTAAGAACCCTTAATTATCCAATGAAGCCTTAAGGAACCTTTGAAGAACCCATATTTCTAATAATGTACCCCTTTGGAAAAGCAGAATGTTTAAGGGTTCTTCGGTTGTCCCTCGGGGGAATGGAGGACCCTACAATAGAGTGTTCTCCATTTCCAAGTGAAACACTTTTAGGAAACTACAAATGCTTAGCTATCCAGTGAACCTTTGAAGAGCTATTTCATACACGTTTAGACAAAGAGTTCTTCAGTAGTTCTTTAAGGGTTCAAGGCTCTTAGCTTTAAAAAAAGGGTTGTTATTTGGGTTCTGACAGGGAACTAACTAAACTACATAGAACTTTTAAAGGTTTCACCAGAGGGGGGAAAATATGTAAACATTTGAAAGTTCTTTTAGGATTCTTCAAAGGATCATTAGATAATTTTCCAAGAATTATCTTTGAAGGTCTTAGAGTTCTTAGAATTCTTTCATTCAGTGGTAGGGTTCTCTGCTTAAAGCCTTTAAGGGTTCTCCTACGGGGTCAAACAAAGAACTCCGAAGAGTGTTCTTCCCCTTTTTTCCTTTTTTTCAGGCAAACAAGAAGAAAAATTCAACCAAATTCAACTATTTTGGAAGTTGTTTTGGAACATTTTCTTCAGAGTTCTTCAGAATTGTTCCCTGCAATGGAATGTTATAAAAATGTGCAAAACTCCTGGACTATCTGTACATTTTATGTGGGAAAAATGTTTTAGTTCTTTAATTTGATGAATTTGGAGTTCTGCACACTGCCACTGGTTCCGTGGCATCTCTCTTAATAATTAAGGGTTCTGAGCTTTGCATAAACACAGACATTATTCAACGTGAGCTTGAGGCAAGAAGATTTTTAGCATGTTTTGTTTATGTTTCTCCATCGGCGCTACTATATCTATAGCTGTACCATGAGATTGCCATCCTCCTATTGGTCGGATTTTAGAGAAGCATCGTTGCAGAATTTTACTCAGAAATTTCTCACACTGCCACTTTGGTAGATCAGCCATCTTTAATCACAGTGGCATGAAATCTTCACTTTATGTATTCTAAGATCTGAAACCAAGAGCAAAGTATTCTTTTATGATGTGTAATTTTGTCACAAAATCAGGATGAAAAATTAAAAAAACAGTGTAAAGCTGGCTTGAGATGTAGATAGGCAGATAATTCCCTACAATCAAGTGCTTTAAAAATGACAGTCAAATGCCTCAAATGATGAAAAATCATAAAATTAATTACTCTTTTTTTTTTTTTTAGTTTTTTAGAAACTGTATGTGAAAAATGTTTGAGTTTTAAAATGTTTTTGAAAAAAAGTCTTCAGTTTGTTGCAAAAATATGCAAGTTTTTGCTGTTGTTGTTGTTTGTTGTTAATTGGTTAAGAGTAAGAATTGTCATTACGTGCTTCTCCTATAATAAACACGATAATAAACTTGTTCAATGTCTCACTTAATTTTTTAAAAATTAATGCTAAAAATATCCATATTTTTGCTGTATATTAAATTTAATCCACACACTAACCCAATAGCCTGATAATATAACAATAATCCATTCAGTGTGTAATTGGGGGTGCCAATACTTTGTGCATGGCATCATGTCGATAAAAGTCAGTGATTGTGGCTGTACAAAATGGTTAGTAGTGGAGTTTACATCTGCTTAAGATTCAACATTGTGGCAGCGATAAACAGCATAACCAAACAAGCATAAATAATGGCACCCACTGCACTGCGTGGCCATGAGAAAGAAAATAAACCCATAAAAAGAGCAAAATCACTCAGATTACTTGCTCATTTTCAGAAAACGGTGGCATTTAAATAAAAACATATCAATATATTATCAATTAGAGAAGTAATTATTCAGTAATTAGCTTTTCCTAAGCAATTATTGAGATTTATCAAACTGAAATCTCTGCAGGAGGAAGCAGACTTCTGAGATTCCAGAAGGAGCACCTGCAAAATAAACTTTTACTAATCCTCAGACTTTTTCACTCTTCAGCTCCACTTTTTCAACAGACTTTCTGGTAATTTCGTGACTAACTTCAATTAAGCAGAGCGACGTGATTGGACTGCCAATTAGTGATCACTTGATCAAATTTGCAGCTCAAAATTCATTTCCTTGCTCAAAAAAAAAAAAACATGTACTAGCTTTCAAATTCCACAAAAAGAATTCTATATTTGTTCAGTAGGATGTTTAACAGAAAACTAAATTATAACTATGGTGTGAATTTAGTTGACTTTCAGTGACTACTTCTAAAAGGTTCGAGTGATGATATATAGATTAAAATAAAGTACTCCATGTTGTGCTGTTTTAGTAAAATAATCAAGGATGGAGTGATGTGACGAAGCCGAGTTACTTTTACCACACAAAGCTGATTGTTTTCCTACAACAGGAAGTGTTTTATTCCTCTTATACCACAGCACTGTGTGTTTGTTTGTTATTGTGGTCTCATTTAAGTCCAACACTTCAGATATGCTGAAAATCTGACAAAAAATCATTATCAATAATTTAATTACAGATCATCATATTTTACTCCTTAATGTAGTAGGTGACATAAAAAGTTAACTTTATTTATTTATTTATTTATTTGTAAAGCCTCCGTGTGAGTGTTAAAACCTGTGACCTGTGAGCCATACATATATATATATATATATATATATATATATATATATATATATATATATATATATATATATATATATATATATATTTTTTTTTTTTTTTTTAATGAAATGTATTATGGCTTGACTGTTTGAAGTTGCTGTATCAGTGATATTTTTCAGCCTAATCTTGGAAATGATCATTTTGTCCTTCTAAAGAGCACTTTCATGAATTATAGAGACTCTTGAGTGAAGTGTCCACCTGTCATCTTACCTTTAGGAGGTGTACTTCCTGTATCCTCTACTTCCAGTAGCATAGAATTGAAATTGACCTCACTATCCAAAATCACCAAAATCAAAATATGATCTTTGCATTTCACCTCTATTCTTTTTATTAGTTTAATATAAATGCTCATGTCATCTCCAGGCTTCTTTTTCTCGTCTGCACTGTGAGAATCAAGTTCAGCTCAAGGTGTTGAATGAAGCAGACTTAAGGCTCTTCTATGTTTTTTTTTTTTTCCGGTCCCTTCCGGCTCGTCTCGCCTTTTACAATAGACCCTTGATGAAGAGAGAAGACAGGAAATGACTTCTAACAGCATGTGGCGATGAAAAGCGGTTAATAGTTAGAGTTTCCGTCATCTTGAGCAGTTCTGGGAAAGTCCAGATTTACCAACGAAACACAGACATCCAGCTGAAACACTGCGGCTCCGTTGGGGATGAGGCCCAGGCGTCTGTGGGCCTATTTCAAATCCATCAGGCGCCCTTCAGATCTCATTCCCTCCATCTACGATGATCAGACAAGGTTGTGGAGAGTTCAGAGGAAGACTGTTGCTTTGACATCCTCCTTCTTCGCTCACTACATCTGCTGCCTGCACTGTGTAGTGGTTCTCGGGCCTCGTCTTTGACGCCGCACACACTTTAGCTCATGATTTAAATTATTATTAGCTACACAGAGAGATGAACATCTGCAGTGCACTCTGATGGAACTCGCTTTCAGAAATTAAATGCTGGTTATGGAATCGAAAGCATAAGGCTGAAATGGATATGAGCCAATCATTTAACACAGTAGAGTATCATTAGAGCACTGAGAGAGCGCACACAGTATATTTTACTATTTAACAAGAACATGGATAGAATTATAACAGTAACACAGGGAATTAACAGAATTAATAATAATAGCTTTCTTGTAGAGATATATTCTGATAATCGGATATTACGGACACTTGGTTTAATAAATAAATAAATAATAATTACATCCCTCATCCTAATATCCAAGAAGTTTGTGCACCAGAGTACTTTAGGCATGTAAAGCTAGCTAGCATCAGTCTTTTAATCGCTAGTTGACAATGTTTTCAACAAAAACATTTCCACAAGGTTTGCCTTCAACAATCCTCCTCAATTAGCTGGTATTAATACTTACTCTGGAAAAAAAAAAATCCATCTTACAAGAAGTAACCATCTATTCTATAATCATGATCCGTTCAATCAGTAACTAGACTGTTGTCCATTCATTTGAATGCTGATTCAAATGAATCAGAACTTTAACTACAGTTCTGGCTGCTAGTTTGGTCATTAATATGATTTGGTTATTATTCCAAATTAGAACCCTATTATAGTGCTTTTAACCTTCCACTATACAAAGAACCCACTGAAGAACACTTTCCCTGAACGATACAGTGTACTCTTAACATCAAATTGTCTTTAGCATCGAAAGATGAAAGGTTGTCTTTTAGTTACTTAGAAAAAAATTTAGAAATTTTGTCTGTCTGTTTCTGATATTTTTCCCACTTTTCTAATATTTTTAATAATTCTTTTCCAATTCTAAGCAAAATTTTGTTCAAATCCATACTACACTTGTCACTCAAAAAACATAATAAACCAGCTATATTGTTCTAAAATTAGAATATAGTGAAATATAAATAAATAAAATGTTATTGTTCTATAATTAGATGTAATTAGTTTGTTATTTGTCTATTTAGTTCCATTTTATGTTTTAAATTAGATTTCGATGCTGCAACCATGTTTTTTTTGTTCTGTTTTGTTTTTTTGTTTTTTGGCTGGTTAGCGTTTGCACTCCTGAAATAAAGACTATCTAAATGTCTAAAAGTTAAGGTTGGGGGCAGAGCCAGTATTCATATCTTTCCTTACAACGTAATGAGTATAAAAAAGAATGAAAGCACTGATTAATATTAGAACAGATTCCTCATGAGATCAGGTTTGTATCCTGTTACAGTGACAGTGACAGTTAAAAACATGGTCAACAAACATGGCAGAATCAGCGACTGATAAATATTTTATTAGTAATATGATGATAATAATAATTAACACTGGGAACTTTCATGATATAAATATAAATGTAAATATATAAATGTATCTAATGTAATATACTTTTATTATAACAAGTAATAAAATTAAATGTATATAAATATATAAACATATATATAAAGGTCTTCTAAAACAGTGCCAGAGACAAAATACTCAGGAAAAGCAATACATACTGAGAAAATACTGAGGTGAAATAATACATAGTTAGAACATACTCAGATAAATTAATAAATACTGAGAAAATTCTCAGGTGAAATAATGCATAATAAGGTGAAAAACAAACATACTTAGAAAACACTCAGATAAATTAATACATACTGAGAAAATAGTCAGGCAAAGTAATAGATACTTAGAAGATACTCAGGTCAAAAAATACACACAGAGGAAGTACTCAGGTGAAATATTACATACTTAGAAAATACTCAGATAAATTAATACATCTTACATACAGAGAAAATACTCAAGCAACATAATACATATAGCGAAAATACTCAGGCAAAATAATACATTTGGAGAAAATACTCAGGCAAAATAATACATATAAACAAAATACTCAAGCAAAATCATACATAAGGAAAAATACTCAGTGAAGATAATACATATGGAGAAAATACTCAGGCAAAATATTACATATGGAGGAAATTTTCAGGCAAAATAATACAGATAGAGAAAATACTCAGGCAAAAGCATACATAAGGAAAAGTACTCAGGCGTAATATATATATATATATATATATATATATATATATATATATATATATATATATATATATATATGGAGAAAATACTCAGGCAAAATAATACATATAAAGAAAATACTCTGGCAAAATCATATATACAGTGAAAATACTCAGGTTCATTCAAATTAATTAAGCAAACCCTTTGATGAAAAAAAGGTAAAATAATACATACAGAGAAAATACTCAGGTGACATAACACACACAGAGAAAACACTCATGCTGAACTATATTCAGGGAAAATAATAGCTATAGGTAAAATACTCAGGCTAGATACACAGTGAAAATATTCAGGCAAAGTAATGCACACAGAGAAAATACTCCGGCTCATTAATATTAATTAAGCTCTGCCCCTTTTGGCAGCAACTCACTTAAACACCAAAGTATTTTCCCTCTGTTTAGATTATGCTAATGTAATTTTTGACAAAAAAAAAGTTACTTACTGCCGCTTTAATCATGGGAATTAAAATGGTAGGGAAAAAGCTCACTCTTTTCTCAACCTCGACAAAGTTCCTGTTTTATCATCTTACCGTCCAGGTTTCTAAAGATGAAATATCACGTTTCTATGGTTACAAGGCAACACCCAAGGCTAATAAAGAGCAAAAAAACATGCAAATGAGTCAAAAGTGAAGATATTTATTATAAAATTTTACATTAATTATATGATTCTTATTGTCCCAGGATTAAATAAATTTAATAAATTAAGACAAAGGATTCATTCCAGAAGAACCTGATGAGTGTCATTTTACCTGAAGAGGAAAAACATCTTGGGGGAAAAAAGTAACTGGTAATTCATCCTAACTCTAAAGCTTCGCATGTGTTATATGAAATTCCTCGTAATGGTCCAAAACTGAGATTTGTGGTGTAATCCAGAGGAAATCTGAGACGTCATGATGGTGTCGTGGTTCTCCTGCAATTTCTCTCTCACTGATTTTTGATGATGATGGATCAGAGTGAGCGCTAATCCACAGTATATGTGTCGTGACGGAAAAGAAAAACAGACAGGAGGGGCGAAGAGTTAAAAATTCCGGAGAGCTGCGATGTTTCCGAGAGAGCTGTGCTAGTTGTTCAATGCCTCGCTCTTGTTTTCTCTCTCTCCCTCTCTCTCGCTTACTTTCCTCTATCGGTATATCTCTCTCGCCCTCTCCTCTCTGCAGATGAGCATCCACAGGCCTGAAATCACATCATCGATGTACAAATGGCATCTACTGCTGCATCCCAAAGCGTTACGATTCTCCCTTCAGTGCCACCTTCATCCAAGCTCCCAATCCGTTTTTTTGTTTTGTTATTTCTTTCCAGTTTCTTGGCTGAGTCCTAATTTTCCAAGGAAGAGAGACGAGATGAGACGAGGCGAGGCAAGGCGAGAGGTGGGAAGAGGAACAGCGGACGAGGCGGAGATGCTTTGCTCGCTCGCTGGCGAAAGCAGAAGTAAGTGCTGCTGCTCTGTGTGTGTGTGTGTGTGTGTGTGTGTGTGTTCTGGCAGCCTCAGAGGAGGGGAAGGGCAGAGAGAAGCCCTGACTTTGTCTGTAGACAAAAAAGCAACAGCAAATTCATGATTGGACTTCCTCTCTCTAAGGGTTACGCATCATTGTCCAAACTGTTGTCACTCGATATGAAGGATGAGATTTGATTTGAGAAATTTAATTTCTCACTATTATGAATTATTATAATGAGATAAATCCTGATTTGTGGGCAAGAAATTGTCTTTTACAAAAAACAACAACAACAACAACAACATTATTTAGAATAGCAACTTATTCAGTTTTTGTGACATCATAAATAATATTTTGAATATTTGAATATATACCAATCAGCTATAACATTAAAACCACTGACAGGTGAAGTGAATAACATTGATTATCTCTTTACTATGGCACCTGTATAAAGGGTTGAGATATATTAGGCAGCAAGTGAACGGTCAGTTCTCGAAGTTGATGTGGTGGAAGCAAGAAAAATGGGCAAGTGTAAGGATCTGAGTGACTTTGACCGGGCCAAATTGTGATGGCTAGATGACTGGGTCAGAGCATCTCCAAAATGGCAGGTCTTGTGGGCTGTACCCGGGATGCAGTGGTTAGTACCTACCAAAAGTGGTCCAAGGAAGGACAACTGGTGGATCGGCGACAGGGTCATGGGCGCCCAAGACACATTGATGCACATGGGGAGCGAAGGCTAGCCTGCCTGGTCCGATCCCACAGAAAAGCTACTGTAGCACAAAGTGCTGAAAAAGTTAATGCTGGCTATGATAGAAAGGTGTCAGAACACACAGTGCTTCGCAGCTTGCTGCGTATGGGGCTGCTTAGCTGCAGGCTGGACACACTGCCCATGCTGACCCCTGCCCACCACCAAAAGCACCCACAGTGGTGACATGAGCATCAGAACTGGACCATGGAGCAATGAAAGAATGTGGCCTGGTCTGATGAATCACGTTTTCATCATGTGGACGGCCGGATGCATCAGGATGCACTATGGGAAGAAGGCACTTTGACACGTACCACCTACCTAAACATTGTTGCAGACCAACTACACCCCTTTATGGCAATGGTATTCTCTAATGGCAGTGGCCTCGTTCAGCAGGGTAATGCGTCCTGTCACACTGCAAATATTGTTCAGGAATGGTTTCAGAAAAAGAGATAAAGAGTTCAAGGTGCTGACTTGGCCTCCAAATTCCCCAGATCTCAATTGGATCGAGCATCTGTGGGACGTGCTGGACAAACAAGTCCAATCCATGGAGGCCCCACCTCGCAACTTACAGGACTTAAAGGATCTGCTGCTAATGTCTTGGTGCCAGATACCACAGCACACATTCGGAGGGATTATGGGTAATTGTCCAGATCACGTGACAGCCCCTTATACACCATATGTTGTGATAATTGTCTCCCAGAATGCACTCTTTCTCCATTCTCAAAACACCATCACCCCCATAAACAAATTAAGAAAAAAAATTACTCACTATATTACAAAAAATTTAGATATTGTTCTTTGACTAATGCTAAACTGAAGGCTAAAAGCTATCTATCTATCTATCTATTTTATTTATTCATTCACTCATTTATTTATTTTATCAAACCTTCTACCACCTCTTTGGAGGACAAATAAAGGCTTTGTTTGCAAAATATAAAGAAAGAAAGAGAAGAAGAGAAGAATGAATTAACCAATGAACAAATTAATGTTTTTAGACAAACGGCTGCTTTAACTCTTAGATAGTTTGCATGAGTTTTTCGTGAAAAAAAGAAAGAAAACACGTCTTAGCTACATTTGGGCTAAAGGGAACAATTTTTTACATTAATTCTTCCATTCATTCATTCCTTTACTTAATTAATTAATTAATGTTTTCCTTTTTTAGACCAATAAGTACTTTGTTAGCTATAAATAAAGGTATTTTTGGACTATTTAGGTAGAGAATGAAGAGAGAAAATATAGCGGAAAAAAACAAGCAAAAAAAACAAAACAAATAAGCGTCTTTTGGACACACTACTCCTTTAACTCTCGTGTGTTTTACATGTCTTATGTACATTTTTCAAAAAATGAAATACAACATCAAACGTGTGTTGCTGCATTTGGGCTAAAATTTCTTTTAATTAATTAATTCATTCATTCGTTTCTTTGTTTGTTTGTTTGTTTGCTTAATAACACCCTCTTCAGAGAACAATAAGGACTTTTTTTAAATATATATTTGTGGACCTTTTAGGGAGGGGGAAGGAAAAAAGGGGGGGGGGGAAAAGGGGAAATAGAGAAAGAAATTGAATAAGTAAGAAATAAACAAACAAATAAATAACTATAATAATGGAGTAAAATTAGCTTTTGGCCAAACTTCTGTTTTTCCTACTGTATATTGAGTGACATTTAAAAATCCTCTCATTTTGACTTTCTTTAAAATCCTGGATCTGTTATTCAGTTTTGTCTAATCTCATCATCTAATCAGTCATCTCAGATGTCCTTCATACGTTTAATAAAACTTCGACATTTCCTACACGTGTGTGATTGTTAGTGACAGGAACATGCTTTTACTCCGAGCTACAAATTGTGGAGAACATTCAGCAGAGATTTTTTTATAGCGTGTTCCAGCATTAATTTTAACGTCAGCATGTTGATTATTATCCTGACATGCTGGAGATGAGACCTGTGACCAAACCATTTAATCAAACATATTATTCAAATTACCCTTTTTTTCTTTTTCACCATAGACAAGACATAAATACTTAATCGACAATAAAGCAGTAAGAGAAGACAGTCATTACAATCATGAGGTTATAAGGTTAAAAAAATTTTTTGTAGCATTCAGAAAGGAAATGTGAAGGTGGTAAAAAAAAAATCATATTTTTGAACAAGTTACTTACTGTAGAAATGGACGATGAGTAAAAACCCTAAATGTGTTACAGTGTACTCAGAGTTGGTGATTTGACTTACAACAAAAGTTATATCAATATTTACTTTGGGTAAAGTTCCTAGTATTCAGAGTTGGGTTACACACGTTACTGCTTGTTTGTGGGTCTTTCTGCCTTCACTCTTGTCTTCAGTAAGTGAAAAGCAGCTCTATTGGGTTGAGATCAGGTGACTGACTTGGCCATTGAAGAATATTCCATTCCTTTGCCTTCAAAAAGTCTTGAGTTGCTTTCGCAGTATGTTTAGGGTCATTATCCACCTGCACTATGAAGCGGCATCCTATCAGTTTTGTAGCATTTGGCTGAATGTGAGCAGAGAGTATAGCCCTATACACCTCAGCATTCATCTTGCTACTTCTGTCAGCAGTCACATCATCAATAAACACCAGTGAGCCCGTTCCATGGGCAGCCATACATGCTCATGCCATAACACTGCCTCCACCATGTTTGATACATGATGTGGTATACTTTGAATCATGAGCTGTTCCTTTCTTTCACCATACTTTTCTCTTCCCATCATTCTGGTACAAGTTAATCTTGGTTTCATCAGTCCAAAGAAACATATTCCAGAACATGGGAGGCTTTTTTTAGATGTTTTCTGGCAAAGTCTAATCTGGCTTTTCTGTTCTTGAATGTTACCAGTGGTTTGCACCTTGTTGTAAACCCTCTGTATTTACATTCATGAAGGCTTCTCTTGATTGTAGATTTTGGCAATGATACACCTACCTTCTCCTGAGTATTCTTGACTTCTGTTGATGCTGTGAAGGGGTTTTTCTTTACCAAGGAAAGGATTCTGTGATCATCCACTTTAATTGTCTTCCATTGTCTTCCAGGCCTTTTGATGTTGTTGAGCTCACCAGTGCTTTCTTTCTTTTTAAGAATGTACCCAACTGTTGATTTGGCCACACCTAAGGCTTTTTCTATCTCTCTTATAGATTTATGTTGTTTTTTCAGCCTAATGATGGCCTCCTTCACTTGCATTGAGATCTCCTTGAACTTCATATTGGTAGCTCCAGTCGAACAGCTGCCAAATGCCAACTCAATACCTGATATCAACTCCAGACCTTTTATCTGCTTCATTTGTCTTGAAGTAACGAGGGAATGGACCGCACCTGGTCAATTAACTTCTTTTCAGTCAATTGTCCAAATACCTTTGAGACCCTGAAAATGGAGGTACTTTGCTGAAAATGGCTGTAGTTCCTAAATGGTAAATGCCATATTTTTGTGGAACCTCTTAAAATAAAGCTGAAAGTCTACACTTCGATCACATCCTGATTGTTTTATTTTAAATCCATTGTGGTGGTGTATAAAGGCAAAATCACAAACACCCTGTCATTGTCCAAATACTTCTGGACCTAACATTTTATATACATACATATATATATATATATATATATATATATATATATATATATATATACATATGTATATGCGTGTTTGTGTGTATACATAAATGTCTTTACTGGACCATCTGTGGCCAGCTGCCTACCCCTTCTATAAAGTTCACTACAAAGGGTTTGAAATAAGGGTTATATTGTCATGTAGTGCACTCGGGAGCCATTCAGAGTCCACTACGTGGTATAGGGTATGACATAAAAGCTTGTACACCCTATACAGAGCACTAAGTCCACTACGCAGGCTATGAAATAAAGGCTTGTCAACGCTATGTCGTAAAGTCGAAGCCGGACGTCGCAAGTTAGGCTAAATAGTGTTAAACCTCCTTAGGTTTCTACGCCAGTAGAAGTCCAACAAGCCAATCAATAACAGCTATTTGTGGAAAAAGAGGACATTATTGTAGGTAGAAAAGTGACATAAACAGTGCGACTGCACAATCCTTCACTTAATATGTGAAGTAAAAGGCTGTGAGAGGAGAAACGGCAAAGAAGTGACAGAACACCAATTATAGCCACCTCTTCTCACCTCAGATTGGGTCTACTCTATGTGTGTGTGTGTGTGTGTGTGTGTGTGTGTGTGTGTATTTTGGGGGTAGGAAGGTGTTTTTCAGATAAAGTTGGTGCTGCTTGAATTGAAAAGTAGGTCACTATGTGGTGTGTTTATGTGAGTGTACAATATTTAACATATAATCCTTACAGTATTTATTTTGACAGTTTTGCTTCTTGTGTTTAATTCTTTATTTTCTTCTCAACAAAAAAATGTACTGTTATTAGATAGTAAAGCAGGTTGAAATGAATTAGTGTACTACATTAGCACACAAAAAGGAAAGCAATTGACGCAAATGGTGTGAGAGTTACATATGTGGGATGGAGTTGATTCTGCGCACGAATCTGACCATGAAAGTTTTGCGTGTTATCGGCTCGTGTAAGGGGCAGTGTTAACTCCAGCGGCGCTGTCTGACAGTCTGATGTATCCACAATATGTCAGGCTAAAATGTATGTTTTGGCTGTAAAAAACTGAATTAAATAAACATGACACTATTCATTAAATAATTGCTGTACCTTTAAAGTTCGGCAAGGAGGACGTTGGAGGACACACACGTTAATCAGAGACATCACCTACCTCGAGGACTTTTTATAGATACAATTAAGCATAGCAGTTGAGTGCTCAGTCAGCTTATCCTTCAAATCGTGATGCTGTTTTCTTTACAGCATCAAGCGTGCACACATTACTGCATGACCTCGATTAAGTATTTTGTGGCTTCATTAAGTTGTAAGCACAATTAATTGTCCGTACACAATATAAAAAATAAATTACAAAATAATAGTCTGTGCTGGATCAAGTGCTATTTTATAAGCTGCTGAATAATGAGTATGGAAGCCATTTTGTTAAATTAAACCCACTAGACCTATTCATGCAGCAAGAGACTCAACTCCTATTAGATGATAATTTCTTTTCATTCATATATTTTCATATTAGTCTTTCTGTTTGTTTAAATTGTATTAAATTTGACAGCAAAGAAAAAAAAATGCCATGTAAGCTATTATTTCATATCCTGTATAGTGGACTTGTATAAGGTGTAAAAACCTGAATCACCCCCAACTGGACACACTGTGCACTACATACGCTGTACAAGCCGTTACCAAAGTAATGCACTTGATATTCCATACTTAGTTTAAAAAAACATTCACAGTTTTACATAACATATTTAAATAATAAGAGAAACGTAGAAATAAAAGCAGACTTTTGGACCTTGGTGTAACTGCAGGTGATGAGAAAGGTAATCTAGTCATCTATAAAGTAAGCACTTCTCTAAAGGGACTAATGGGACATTGCACGGTATGAGCAGATGTTCTACTTGCCCTTGCTGAACTCCTGAAATCAGAGTTTGACACTAACTAAACTGCAGAAGCAGACCCCAAACGTCGTCCCTGTCACTGATTAACCGGGACATGAGCAGGCAGCTGCTGGGACAGATAAGATAAAGCCGAGACGAGCAGCTGGTTAAATATGCTTTACACCATATCATCATTAATACGCTTATTACAACTGAGCAAAAGTGCAGCCCGTTGTTAGTCCACAACACTGATTTATGTACTGTACATGTTTTTTTCCCTCTCACTCTTCTGCACTGCAGGTGGTGAAGGTGAAGAACAGGTTGCCGTAAATTTTGTCTCAAACGGCTTGGTCACAGAGGTCACCAAAGTTCATCCAAGGTGCTTTTTTTTTTTTTTTTTAAATCAATATTATAGTATGTTTATTACATTCACACAATGAACACTAGCCATCTGAAGTTTATAACAAGTTTCCAGTCTGGGTTAAGACATACAGTTTCTAGCAGTTGACCCCAAGTTAGGAATTAATTTCTAGCATTATATAAATAAATTTCTTGCAATAAATCATGAGTTAGACGTTAAATTACCAGCAACAGATCATAAGTTAGTACACTAAATTTCTAGCAATGGACTCTAAGTTAGAATGTTAAATTTTCTATCAATGGACCCTATGTTGGACCATAACATATACTCTAAATTTCTAATTTGACCCTAAGTTACAATGAGTGAGTTAGAACAGTAAAATTATAGCAGTGCACCCTAGATTAGGACATTACATTTTCTAGCACTGGACTCATTAAATTTCTAGTAATAGACCATAACACAAAATGCTAAAATTCTAGTAATTGGCCCTAAGATAGAATGTTATATTTCTGGCAATGGATTCGAAGTGAGAACACAAAATTTCTTGCATTTGGTCCTCAGGCACATTACGTTACATTTTCTAGCAGTGGTCCCTGCTTTTTATCAATAGGACAATAATATATTATTGTCTTATATTTATAATAAGCTTACAACAATAGACCCTACGTTATGACACTAAAGTTCTAGCAACTGACCCTTAATTAGAACAGTAAAAATAATATCACAATATATAAGACACTAGATATATGTTTATGACAATAGCAATTACATTTCTAGTTTAGGGTTACGTCGCTACATTCATAGCCTTGGACAATAAGTTCCTACACTAAATATATAGTATATACTGTTCATACACTACATACTATTTAATAGTGGACACTAGCATAGGACATTACATTGATGCTATAATGGCAGTAATTAATGCAGGGACACTAATTAATGCATCTTAACACTACATTAGAGCACAATAAGGACACTGAGTAATGAGTAGTAAAGAACACTGAATTTAAAACACATTTAACTCAATGGACAAAAAGTTAAGGAACTAGATTTATAGCAATGGACATTCCGTTGGGGCGATAATCTAGATAAATCTGATTATCTGTAGAAACCAAGTTTGGACCCAACAACAAATTAGAACAACACCTCTATAGCAATGGACAGGAAGTTAACCCTTTCATGCATAGCGTCCATGGTTATGGACAGTCAATTTGAGGTTCATTTTTAGATTTTAGGAAAATATAAGATGCAAATCACCTCCAAATCACTTGAGAGCATAACTGTAAAATAACGTAAACTTCTGTAGCTCTTTAGATTATTTGTCCTTCTCAATCGTAACTACATAAAATAAGATAAATACATGACAAAAAAATGTAGCCTTTTTTTTATTCATGGACAATCCATTTACTTGATTCAAATCAAAATTCATGTATCATACAGTCTTAAGTTTTTTTTAAAAAGAGAAAATCTAGAGAATTATAGCACAGTTATACATGTTTTACCTGCACAGGTGTATGTAGCGTCTCTTTAAATCTTTACTCTATGTAGATTAAATCATTTTCAAAGTCACTATATACACAAGGAAAGGTACAGTTTAGTATCCTTTTTCTCCCTGAGTGAATGGAGAGTCAATTAGGACATATCCTGACATTAGATACAGCAACAATGACAACAACAACAAAATCACACTTCTTGGACTGGACACTGTGTTTGGAAGCGACATAATTATGCAACTGGTTCTTGGTTAATTGTTAAAACTGAACTGGGTGAAGGAAGGGAAGAAGGACTGTGGAATAGGACGTTGCAAAACATTTTGCTGTGATTGAAGATATTTATGAAATGGATCTGCACGAATGTTGCGTGTGTTTTGGAATTATGTAACTCCACATTGCATCCTTGTCCTGCTGTAACACACTGTAAAGACTGAAATACACCAAGCTGTAGAGTCTCTCAGCTCCACTCTGCCATCTAGCGTTGGGTAACAAACACACACACACACACACACACACACACACACACACACACACACACAAGATCACAACCGACTGATGATGACGGTGACCTAATAGTGTGCTATTCAAATTAGATTGATATAAATATACACAATAATAATAATAATGATAATAATAATAATAATAATAATAATAATAATAATAATTTCGATTGTTTGTAATGAAAATAAATAAATAAACAAACAAACAAAACCCAGCACGCGCATTCAGGTAACCTGCACCTGTCCAGCCAGAAAGCGTGGAACTAAATCTTGTCTTTATTTCCCCCCTTCCTACTGAAATGTAAAGGGGCGTGGCTTGACACAGGTTCGTCCCTCAGAGGCGGAGTTTAAAGAATAATAATAATAATAATAGGGCGCTTTTTTTTTTTTTTGCGATAACAACATGAGGCGCCTGAGCTCGCGCGCTGTCGGTGTCTAAACAGCCTTCAAAAATGGAAATATTTTATTTCTTACGCATGTGCATGTGCTTATAAATGACAATTATATATTATTTATATGCATGCACAGCACATATGTATGTGTGCGTATGTATATATATATATATATATATATATATATATATATATATATATATATATATGCTAATATGTATATGTTTATGTACACAAGTGTGTCAAGGAGAAGTAAAAATTAAATAAAATTATTATTAAACCACATTCATGAGCTCTTCAGCTTTGTCTCGCGCTCTTAAAAAATAAATAATAAGTTTAACAGGAATGAGGTCAGAGCCAAAGCTGCTCATTGCACGCGCCGATTATTATTAGATTCCTTTTTACAGCCAATGAGAGCCGTCAGGGGGCGTGGCTTCTCAGCAGGGGGGAAGGCTGACGACAAGCTCTGATTGGCTGCTGGGCTTTCACCGGTCTGGCCTCGCGGAGGGATAAAGCGGCGCGAGCTGTGGCTGTTCGAAAGGACCGAAAAACTTCTTTTGCACGCGCGGCACAGATGGGAAGCGCACTACTGCAACAACAACAACAACAGCAGCAGCAGCTTGCAGCTTGGTTATGCAGAAAGACCTGAAACACACACGCACGCTTGCACACACTTTAACCGACTCTTAACGCGAACATGAACGGAGAAAGGACACGGCGCGAGCCGGAGTGTGTGTCCGCTCACTGATTTCCCTGCAAGCGAACTTTAAATATAATAATAATAATCATAAATAACACGGATAAAAGCTTCTCAGGACTACTACCGTGAAATAAAGTGGACTTTTCTTCCTTTCTTTTTTTTCCTAAACAGCGTTATTAAAGTTTAGTGAAATCTGACGGGTGAAATTTTGCGCGCGCCGAGATGGTGCAGAAAACGAGCTGCGCGGAGAGTTTTGAGTCCGGAGCGATGGACGCGGATCTGTCCGCCTCGTCATCCGCGAGCCCCGGATCCGAGAAGCTCGTGGACCCGGGCTGGTGCAAGACCCCCAGCGGACACATCAAGCGGCCCATGAACGCGTTCATGGTGTGGTCGCAGATCGAGCGGCGCAAGATCATGGAGCAGTCTCCCGACATGCACAACGCCGAGATCTCCAAGCGGCTCGGCAAGCGCTGGAAGCTGCTCAAGGACACCGACAAGATCCCGTTCATCCGCGAGGCAGAGCGCCTGCGCCTCAAGCACATGGCCGACTACCCGGACTACAAGTACCGGCCGCGGAAAAAGGCCAAGTCGAGCGGAGGCTCCAAGCCCGGCGACAAGGCGAGCGGAGGTTCCGGTGCCCACGGCGCCATTTTGAAGGCGCATTCCAAAAAGAGCGGAAGTTCCAAAACGGTCAGCGGCGGCGGCGGCCACAGCAAGGCGCACAAGGCGGCTCACAAAGCCGCGCCGCATGAACCGGCCGCCGGGGCAGACCACCTCGCGCTCTACAAGTCCAACAAGTCGGACAAGAAACCGAAAAGAGTTTACATCCTCGGGAGTGGAGGAGGAGGAGGAGGAGGAGGAAGCGTTCCCGCGAGCCCGACCCTCAGCAGCTCCACCGAGTTCGGCGACGCGCAGAGTCTGTACGAGGACTCGCACCGCGCCTTCCGCGCGCCCTCGCCTGCTCCCTCCGCCTCGCGCTTATCCCAATCTTCATCTTCTCCATCATCATCTTCATCATCGTCGTCGGACGAGGAGTTTGAGGACGACATGGCGGAGGTTAGGCGCCGCGCGAGCCCCGGATTCGACAGCACGTCTCTGGGCAGCTTCGGCTCGTCTTACTCCTCCTCTTCCGCGTCCTCGTGCTCTCCGGCGCTTGACCGCGACTGGGACTCGAGCTTCGAATCGTGCGCGGGTTCTCACTTCGACTTCCCCGATTACTGCACGCCCGAGGTGACCGAGATGATCTCGCGGGACTGGCTCGAGTCGACCATTTCCAACCTCGTGTTCACGTACTGAATAAGCGGAGCGGAGCGCGCAGACGCGCGTGGGGCTGAAACCAACCAACCAACCAGCTAACAAACACACAATGCAAGGAAATGAAACAAACAAAAAAAGAAATTAAAGAGAACTGTTTCACACAAAGTTGCATTGAGACTGCTTGCAACCGAGCAACGGATGGGTCTCAGAAAAAAATGCGCAAAAAACCCCTAAAATTGCGTTTAATTTAAAGAGAGAGATCAAGAAGGAACTGGAGGCACGTGCGCTGGTGCATTGAGTTGCATCGTGTTGCATTTGCAGAGATGCATCGAGTTGCGTTGCATTGCATTAGGGCTACACTGCAAACATCAACAAGTTCTATGCGTTGATTAAAAAAAAACAAAACATTTTAACAAAAAAAAGTGAGAAATGAGAAGCGGAGTTGCAGAGGCGCGTGCCGGGGAAACAAGAAGGGAGTTTGTTTTTGAGTTGCAGCAGGACTGGAAGGACCTGAAAGTGTTTGCATGTCGAGGAGGAAGAGGAGGAGAAGAAACGTCCATGTCCAAGACAACAAGAAGATCCTATTGCAAAAAATAAATAAATAAAATAAAATCAAATAAAAAAAATAAAGTCGGAACTGGAAAACTGTGATTTGATTTGCACGAGAAGCTGTTTTCAGTCATCTTTTTAAAAAAGAAACAAAAAGGACAACGTTGCGACAACCACGTGACTTTAACGCTTAAGAGGTACAGAAATAGGCTGGAGGGATTTTTTTGTGGGGGTGGGTTTATGGAACGAGGTGGGTAGACTAAGACAACCCTTTATTAAAAGAGAGAGAGAGAGAGAAGCATGTTGTCTGTCCTCTGGTGTATCACGGTTTTTTGTGCGACTGTGGAACAGTTCACTAGCAGTAGGTTTATTTAAAATGGCTAGATGGCGCCATGTTTGACTTTAAAAACAAAAAATCACCAGCTGTTTTTCATTCTGAACTTCAGGATTCGAACTCAGATCTGTGCTGAACTTTTTTTTAAGGAATCAGGACCAAAACTCTCCTGTTTTTATATATATATATATATATATACTCTTGTCCATCATTGTGTGTTTGTTTGTTTTTCAGATGCCATTTTTTTTTATATATGAGGATGTATTTATATACCGGCCAAGCATTGCATTTTTTTTTTTTAAATCAAGGGGTTTTTTTTGTTTTGTTTTGTTTGTTGTTGGTTCACATGCCTTCTCCCAAAAAGAAGGGCTAGAGGTTTTTTTTTTCTTCATTTTTTATATTTAAATGTAGACATTTTTGGAGAAAAAGAGAGTGTTTGATTATTTTCTCAGTGTATTTTTGTACAAATCTATATTTAAAAAAAAAAACAAAAAGAAAGAAAGAAAAAAGGGGACGTGGTGATTCCTTGATGATTTGTGTACCAGCTTTTTTCCAGCTTCTTTTTCTCTCCTATTTTTTTTTTAAATTCTAGGTGGGTTGGTTAATGCAAAATCGACCTCCTGTCTGTGTTTACAGCTCCAATCTCTCTCTGTCTCTCTCTCTCACACACACACACACACACACACACACACACACACACACACACACACACTTTTTCATATAAAACCTTGTTCTGTAAAGGGACATTACACACCATATCTTGCTCAGTCAGATATCGTAGCTTTAATCAATCATTTTTTATGACATTTTGCAAAAAAAAAAAAAAAAAAAAAAAACATTTTTAACTGAACAGAAAATGAAATCATTGTGTTTGGATATTTAATCTCTCTTTTTCTACTCGTATAGCTCATCGTTTTCGTATTTTAAGGCATGGTGGATAGACTTTTGTATCACAGATTCAGGTTTCTATAATAGCTGTTGTGTTCTGAAAAATTAGGAAAAATCGTGAATTTGTACAGTCAACTGTATTATTATTATTATTATTATTATTATTATTATACGCAAAAAAAGAGATTGTGTGTGTTTTATGTATGTTGTTGCTCTATAAACATGTCATGGCACTAGAACAGCTATCGTTTCGCTTAGCCTAATTCCTTTAAAGATTGTTGTCGAGGAGTTTATGTATAAATATAGTATATACACAGTTGGATTATATTAACTTTATGTTCTGTGCAATATGCTGTGTAGGAAAAAAAAAATCTTTGTTTTGCATCCTAATCATGCCATAATGCATTTCGGATTTGGGGGTTAGGGGGCGGGGCTGAGGGAAGGGGAGGGGAGGGGAGGGTTAAGGGTGCGGGGCTTCATGCCAGCTCTATGTGTCAAGTCACTGCCTGTCAGATTGTTAATATACACATGTACAGATTTTTTGTTGTTTTTTTTTTTTCAGGAAGGAAATAAAGTCAGCTGGAACTGAACCTTAACACGCCCTTATGACTGTTGTTTTTCTTCTTCTTTTTTTTTTGATTGCATTATTGACTTCTCAAGATCAACTACAAAAAATATACATAATAATAATAATAATAATAGTAATGGACCCAAGGACACTGTCCTGATGCATAACAGAGCATAAAACCATTTAATAAACGCATAATAATAACAAAAACTAAAAGAAATGTTCAAGGACATAACTCATAGCTTCCAGGTAAATAAATAACTTGTGAGCTTTGATATGAATAAAAAGCTGTTTATTTATTTTTTTAATGATGTATATCTGTGTGAGTACGTCACTAATTTCTAGCCCTGAAACCCTTATATAAACTCAGTCTACATACATACATACATACATGCATAAATTAAAAAATAAATAAATAAATAAGCTGGTATCTGGGTAACTAGGTCACTAGCCTAGAAAGCTTGCTTCATCAAACATTTAGCCTTTGTCTGGATTTTGTTACTACATCGCACAAATATAAAATAAATAATCAGTCATGTACTTTACTGTTCACCAGCTTACTTACAAATTAAATAACTTAGACTAGGTCTAAGATCTTGACTTTAGAAACTGGTCCAGCTAATCCTAACTTAAATCTGGCCTACTGCTAGTACTAGCTTTATAAAAGGTTTATTACATTACTAGCCTAATTGAACATTACTTAAAGTCATTCAGTTAGGTTACTGGGGCCCATAAACAAAAAAGCATAACCAGCTACTAGCTCACTAGCTTGGAGCACTAGCTCAGTTTCACATGAATAAATTTGTTATTTAGCCCACATCATGAGCTCAGTGCTCGCTCACTGCTCCTGAAATAACTACACAACTAACTTACACTCGCTCACTGCTCCTGAAATAACTACACAACTAACTTACACTCGCTCACTGCTCCTGAAATAACTACACAACTAACTTACACTCGCTCACTGCTCCTGAAATAACTACACAACTAACTTACACTCGCTCACTGCTCCTGAAATAACTACACAACTGACTTACACTCGCTCA
>CM040975.1:13684821-13744668 GCA_022985145.1 Pangasius djambal | reverse complement strand
CTGAAATAACTACACAACTAACTTACACTCGCTCACTGCTGCTGAAATAACTACACAACTGACGTACACTCGCTCAGTGCTGCTGAAATAACTACACAAGCCAGACTAAATAAATAAACAGATAGATAGATAGATAGATAGTTCAACACTGGGTTACTAGCAAAGACCACTTAGATCGATAGACAGATTGATAGATAGATAGATAGATAGATAGATAGATAGATAGAGTACTGTGCAAAAGTCTTGGCACCCCATTTTTATTTTCAGTACAGACTTTGTTATAGGTTTTTAGTTTATGACTTCTACATTATTGATTCCGTACAAAAACATTTCAGATTTCCAAACATTAGTTTTCCAGCACAAAATTAAATATTACAAATGTTTGTATGTCAGTAAAGAAAGCAGCATATTACATAAGAGACACTTTTCAGACAAAATCATACTGAAGGCTGTTGGGTTTTGCTGCAAAAAATAAGAAGCAAGTGTGAAAGTCAAAGTCTCCATAAGAACTGTGGCTGCTTCTGCAAGATGCTCAGTAACACTTACAGCTCACTTCCTTATAAAACTGCACACACTGTACCTGAGACTACTGTTTTTTTTATTTAAAGCAAAGGGTTGTCACGTTAAATACTGAGTTTGTTTATGGGTCACCATACTTGGCCACACTTCACTTCACTTTACTTCATTTATTACTGTTTTCTGCTCTTTATAGTACTACTTTAATGTAGAGACATTTAATTTCATTACTTTTGAAGGTATCTTTGCCTAAGACTTTTGCACAATACTGTAGATAGATAGATAGAATTGAAGAAACAAACAACCAAACAGATACATAAATAAAAACTAGGTCTGTTCCATTAGGTCACTAGCTTAGGCCAGATAGATAAATAGATAGTAATAATAGACAAACAAACAAGTAGATAGATAGATAGATAGATAGATAGATAGATAGATAGATAGATAGATAGATAGATAGATAGATAAAAAATCAATCAGTCCACTTGATTGATCTGCTTGAAAACTTGAAACAGCTAACTCGGGTGTAGCTCCGCCTACTGAGTTGCCACTTTGGGCTGCTAGCTGCTTATAACTAATTAAAAATGTGCTAAGAACCGTTAATTATTCAGTGAACCTTTAAAGAACGCTTAAACAACAAAACTCTATGAACTCCATGATAAACTCAGGTTACTGATATGCCACTAGTTCAAATTAGCAAGCCTTGATCTGCTCTGTTAGCTCACTAGCTTAAACACGATCAATCAATCAATCACTCAATCAAATATTGTAATAAACAATCTGAATACAAATAAAACACTTGATTATGGAAAATGGATTAGCTTAGAAATGTTGTAATTATGTAACAAAACGACTGGAGACCGCCCACTTACAAAATTAGAAATAATATTCCGCATGAAGTAAGGGCTATTCTCTTAGGTAAATATTAAATGTCTTTTACAAGGATGCAAAATGGAGGGATTTTAGACCACCACACATGATACTATTCATAATAACAGACTGTTTAACGTTATGCCTTTCTTTATGTTATGATAAAAGTTCGTATTGCAGGGTTTGGTTTTGTACGTTATAACCATGATGACTGTTCCATAACATGTCATCTTTGCACAACTCTCCATAGAGTTATTATTGCACCTAGTGGTCAAACAAGGGAACTGCAACAAGCTCTAATAGAGGTCCAGTGAGGCAGGATTCACACTGCCCCATGCTCACTCTGTGAACATTTTTCAGTGAAGGAGGAGCAACGGACAAGACAGTTAGTGCCAGGGTTGCCAGGGTTAAGATTTTTACACCAAATTCAGCTAGTTTGAAAATTCTCCATGTCTGCAAAGATCTTGTTTTACAGCAAATAATCGGAATTTAAATCTAATAAATATCAATCTAGGGCCAGTTCCCATTTTCCAACTTTAAGTAGTAAATCAAATTCCTGAGTGTTTAGGCCACATAGATAGATAGATAGATAGATAGATAGATAGATAGATAGATACTAGGTCCTTTATTCCTTTTATACCACAGCAATTTGCTGACGCTTTATACTTTTTAAAATCTGTTTATAGTTATATTTAATGTTGTGTCAACAAAGTTTTACTTTTCAGAAAAGGTTCCAAGGACAACATCTTTGGAAAGCTAGAACCCTTGCTGGAGATGTAAATGGAGATCACGTGGAGATTATCTACCCTCAGAATATACAGGGCTGACTAGAAATCTTTATGGGTTCTTTTAGTAACTTTTAATGTTCCAAGAACCTTTTGACATTTAAGGGTCAGTGAGAAGATCCAGTGAACTTCCAGGAACGCTTTGCATTGAGCAGCGTAAAGGATTCTTTGATTTGTCCCTGCAGGGGAATGTAGAACCCTGCAACAGAGGGTTTCCCCTTAAATGTCCAAAGAACCTTTCAGGAGTCATTTTATTTTATTGTTGTAAAAACTATGGTTCCATCTTGCTCTGAAGTACAGAAAAGTAGTAGAACTCTACAACAGGGTTTCCTTTTCTGAAAAGGAAGTAAGGTGAGTAGAACCTCTTTGTAAAGCTAGATCCTTTCAACATCAAAAGAGCCCTGACCTGAGTTCTACACAACATCTGCTCTCAAAAAATAGTGCGTTAACTAGCAGTCTTTAGAGGTTCTTATTAAAATTAGGGTTCTTAATATTCCAAGAACTCTAATGTAGGGTTTTCTAACTTTTTGCAGACAAAGATTTAGTTTACGAGCACCATTTTTGAGGAGCGTGGCTCTGAAGGGTTCTTTGGATGTCAGTTTGTCTCTTTGGGAAAATCCTTAAATGTTCTTTGTGTATACTGTAATTCTACAACCTCTTGAGAAAGCTAGAACCATTAAAAAGTCCAAAGAACACTTTAAGAAACATTATATTACATATTATCTTTTAAAAGAAGGTTCCATCAAGAAATCACCAGCAGGGTTCTCAAACTTTTTTCCCCTAAAGACCTCTTGGAACAAAGTACAGCTTTATGAATACCATTTTCAGAACCATGCATCTAAAGGGTTCTTTGATTGTCAGTTTGCCTCTCTGGGAGAGCCCTTAAAAGTTCTTTAAAAGTGGAACTCTACAACCTCTTTGGAAAGCTAGAACCACTCAAAATCCAAAGAACCCTTAGTTAAGATGTACCTTGAGATCATGGGGCGTGTTACTGAGTCGTATACAACATCTACACTCAAAAATAGTTTTATAAGTTCTTGTTAAAATTAGGGTTCTTTTAGGAGCCATTAATGGGTTTTAAGGACTCTTTTAAGGGTTCCATTGTTGAGAAATCCAAAGAACTAGGAACCTGTTGTTTTACTTTTAGGATGAAAAATGAAGGTTCCACTTAGTACTCTAAAAACTTGTCAGTTTGTCCTTCTGGGGAAAAGCCTTAAATGTTCTTAGTACAGCCCTACAACAAGGTTTTCCTTTTCAGAAAAGGTTCTAATTAGCACCCCTTTAGAAAGCTAAAACCATTAAACTTCTAAAGAACCATTGTCTGAGGTGTACCTGAAGATCACAGGGAACATTATTGAGTTGTATACAACATCTAAACATCTATACTCAGAAATATTTTTATGGTTCTTATTAAAAGTTGAGTTCTTTTTACATTTTACATTTCAAGAGCCTGGAGGCACTTTTAAGGGTTCCATGAGTAAGAAATCCATAGAACTTCAAAGGAACTAATTGCTTTACTTTTAGGATGCAAAATGAAGGTTCCACTTAGCATTCTAAAAACGTGGTCACCTAAAACTTTTAAAAGTTCTTCGCAGAACTCTTCAACCTAGAACCATTCAAAATTATAAAAAAAGCCTTAGTTGAGATGTTCAAGGAGATCATGGAGAGCATCGCTGAATGGGATACAACATCTACACTTAAAATTATTTTAATGGGTTTTCTGAGGAACTATTTCAAGAACCAGGTCTCTCAAACTTTTTGAGTCCTTTAATTGAAAAAAAAATCTACAGAACACTTCAGGAGGTAACAGTAGAACCCGTTTAGAACTCGTTTAGAATCTTTAACCATCCAAAGAACCCTTGAGGAACCCTATTTTTTTAATAAGAGTGTAATTTATTTCTGACTTTAGTGCCAGTTATTTATTTTCCGCACGCGCATCGATTAACAGCTCGGATGTTAGTGTTGGTGTTGCGCGCGCGCAAGGGCGGGACTCGCGCTCAAAGGAAGAAGGCGCGATCTTTCCGCCGCACGTGCACACACACACACACACACACACAAACGCGCGCGCGCGCACACGGAGAGAAACAAAGGGACCCATCAATACTAGCACGGACACGCACGCGCTCCAACTTTTTTTGTTATCCACCCAGCGGATGCCACCGAGAGGCGCGAGCTGCTCCACTCTGTCCAGGTGAGTGCTTCTTTTTGTTTTTCTTTTCGCGTGCGCGCACTTTTGTTTTGAAGCACGCGGAGCTTGTTTTAGGAATTGTTTTTTGTTTTTTTTTTAATTAGGAAAAAAAAGTTTTTGCTGCAAAGTTGGGCGCTCCCATTCTGTCGCCTTTGGAGGAAAAACAAGATACACCGCGCGTGCTCGTGTGATTATCCATTCCAGTCCATCAAACCGGAAATTTTTGCTTGTTTATTTGTTTTTGTTTGTTTGCTTGCTTGTTTGTTTGTTGGTGTTTGGCGCGAGGATTGGTTTTATGCATGCACCGGATCTGTTTGGTTGCATTACAACTTCAGAGGATGTTGTGTGTCTGCTCTCGCGCTCTGTTTTTTTTTTCCTGGATGATGCACGAAGTTGTTAAAAAAAAAAAGTTACTTTATCGAAATGATCGAAAAACAAAAATGGAAATAGTTTTCACTCGCGAGACAATACGAAATGATGCATTTGCAATCATGTAACCTTACAAAATGTAAATTATTTCATAGTTTGTTAAATGATTATATTTATCAAAATAAATATAAACATTGCTAACGCACGCGCAGGTAGAGTTTTGTGCAACTTTTACACGATTTGCATGATAAAAATGCACAAAAATGAGCAAATGAGCAACAGGTACAACGAAGCCCAAGTGCTTTGTTCCCTCTTTTCCTTTTTTCCTTTGTTCTGCATCGACCACACACACACACACACACACACACACGCACACTGCTGTAATGCACTTTACATCATTACTATCATTTACTAACTTTTTTGTGTGTGTACACATTTCACCCCATTTTATGATTAAAAAAGAGAAGTTTGTGCGTGAGATGAGTGAGATGAGATAAGGGCGCTTCAGAGGTGCTTTAGTAACACAATTAGTGTGTTAATTTTACATAAATAAATAAACAAAATTAAGTTGAACTAACACTTTGAAATATGATGTGTGGATTTTTCTGTTCTTGTACATTTTGTCCTTTTTAGTGATGAAAATTTCTCAAACTAAACTGTGAGTTTTATAACTTTCCTTTGTTTTGCCCTGACCACACACACACACACACACACACACCCCTCTAATGCACTTTACATTCACATTATTAATAACAATATCTGTGTGTTTTGATTAACTGTAAAACTTTACGCTGTAAACATTTACACTGGAAAATGTATTTATAACTTTGTCACTGCAGCATCGAGTTTACTGAAACCCCACAGCGACTTACAGCGAGTCTAATGAGCATTTTCTTTTCAGAGAACTAGAACCTCTTCAGAAATCTAGAACCGTTCAAGCATCCAAAGAACCCTAAGTTGAAGTGTACGTGGAGATCATAGGAAGCGTTAATGAGTTGTATGCAACATCTAAACATCTGCACTCAGCAAATACAGCTCTCACTAGGAGTCTTTATGGGTTCTTATTAATATTATTATTATTATTATTTTTTAAGAACTGTTATTCTTTGCAGAGAGGCTCCTGAAGGCAGTTGTTAAGAATTCCATCAGACGAACAACCAAAAGAAAATATCTTTTAAGAATCTTTTTTTTTTTTTTTTTTTGACTTTTTAGAGAAGGTTCCCTTTAGACATCTATATCAAACTAACTATCCAAAAACCCTTCAGGAACCATTTTGTTTTCCCATCTTATAAAAGAAGATTCTGTCTAGCATTCTAAAGTAGGGTTCTCAATTTCTTGCAGTCCTTTAATTAAAAAGAAATCCATGGATTCTCTTAGTACAGATTTATTTAATCAACACCAATTTTAAGAACTGTTCCACAATTCATCCCTCTAAGAAATCGCTATGTAGAACTTTATTACAGAGAACATCCCTGGCAGGACAGGTTCCAAGTACAGCTGTCCAAAGAACTCTTGAGGAACCTTAGTTCTATGAGTGTATATCTGCACAAAATCACAGGGAGAATGATTGAGAAGGTTCCACTTAGCACTTTGAAATGATCAGTTTGTCTCTCTGGGGAAAATGTTTAAATGTTGTTAGTAGGGCTTCCTTTTCAGAAAAAATTCCAAGTATTATCCAAACTAGAACTGTGAAACAGCCAAAGCCTCGTTAGTTGAGATGTGCAGAACATTACTGAGTTCTGTAACAACATCTAATATAGGTTTATATTAGGGTTCTTATTAAAATCAGGGTTCTTTTAGGAAGCATTAATGTTTCAAGAGGCACTCATAAAGGTTCCACTGATGAGAAAATCCAAAGAGCTTCCATGAATCCTTTGTTTTATTTTTTAGAATGCACCCTAAATATTCTTTTGGTTTGTTTCCTCAAGGGAATATGTAAAGGTTCTAGAGCACCACAACAGAGGGTTTTCCTTTGAGAAAATTTACCCTTAAGACATTTTAACAATCCAAAAAACCCTTAAGGAACCATTTTGCTACATGTCTTCTTCCTAGTGCTCCAAAGCAGGGTTCCCAAACTAGAAGAAGTAATGTTCCAACAAAGCATTTCTTTTCAGAGAGCTTCAGAGTAAACCTCTTTTAGAAAGTTAGAACCATTAAACATGAATTGTACATAGAGATCACAGAAAGTATTACTGAGTTGAATGTAACATCTACGTTTGGAAAATATCGGTTAACTCTTAGAAAGAAGGTTACATTTAGCAGCCCCTAAAGGATTTGTCTCACTGAGGGAAAGGTTCTGTGAGATTCTACATTTCGAGAAAACATTCCAAGTAGAACCTCTTTAGAATGCAGAACTGTTAAGCCCTTATTTGAGATGTTCGTGGAGATCAGAGGAACTTTTTTGATGAATGCTAATAATATATAGGTTTAAAAATTAATTTTACAGGAACCAATAATGTTTCAAGAACACTGAAGCACTTTTAAGGGTTCTGTCTCTGAGAAAATCCTTTGTTGTACTCTTATAAATAAGGTTGCATTTGGCACCCTAAATGTTTTTTTTTTGGTTTATCCCTCCATGAAAATATGTAATATATATATATATATATATATATATATATATATATATATGTGTGTGTGTGTGTGTGTGTGTGTGTGTGTGTGTGTGTGTGTGTGTATATATATATATATATATATATATATATATATATATATATATATATATATATATATATATATATATATATATAGGTTACCTGGGAATCTAATTAATATTGCAAGAACCTGGACCTCTGTTCCTTTTTCTGCAAAAGAAAGGAGAAGAGAAAGCATTTGGGGAAAATGTTGGAAAACTTCACAGAAAAGTCACAGCTTTCCTCTGACTGTTACAAAGCGCTGAGATGGGAGACTCCTTCCATAACTGTTCCATAAACGCCTCCATACAGATAGAAAACTTTACCGTATTGACGATGACACGTTTTTAATGAGCTGGTACTACAGAAACGACAACGTCTTGGAACAATCAGAATCCGGAATTCAACACATTACGCATGTTACTAAAGGAACGCACTGTCAGTCTTGGTGAAGGAGGCGTGGCCAGTAATTTAAATAGAAAGCTTTCTAATGAATGAGTGTTTATTAGTGCTGCAGGTGATAATTATAAATGTGTAAATCTCTTTCAGATCTGCGGGATGTTATAAGAAGACTCCATTTCAAAACTGCGCTCAACTTCAGGATTTTGGATTTTATCGACTTGGGAACGTTTTACAGATTAAGGATTACCCACAATTCTCTTTTCCAATACTGGATTATTAATTTGCTATGGGATTATTGCACCATCCATGACGGGAAAACAGCATGGATCTTATTGTGAGTATCAAGCGGCAGGTTTTATTTAGAAATTTGATTTGTTGAAATGTGATCTTTGTGAAGACAGATCAAACCAAAATCAGCGTTTTAAAAAACACAAAACGTTAGCCTTGTAATATGAGTGAAATATAAAAATCTTATGTTAAATTACACACTACATTTTTAGTAAAAAAAAAACCCCAGTGTTTAAAGGACTGAAATGTTCTGTTTATGAGCCTCATCAGTCTTTATTAATCTTTTATTGAAGCTGTGTATAAATATTTTACACCAAACCGAATAAAAAAAACACCTTTGTTTACTAGCTGATTTTCTTTGTACTAAATAACCAAGTGCATTCACAGCACATTTACATTTAGCCATGCCCACCAAACTCACAGAGAGTGAAGGAAATGATAACTAAACCATCAAAGAGCTAAATCTTCCAATAATACAGCTCAGCCACTGCAGCGTGTCCATGGACACACACTAACTCCTCCTCCTTTTAAAGGGTGCCATTACTTTTGTCTTGATGGAATAGCTAGTTTTGTTTAATTATGGATTTGTTTTGGAATCGCTTTCTTTCAATGATTGATTTCACAAAATGTTAAAATAAACAATTAATTAAATAAGTAAGTGATTTAATCTTGAGAGCGTAGTCCATATATAAAATAGCAGTAACTCATTGACAGTTATATGATTTGAAGCCGATCGATTGAGGTTCATGTTAGTGAGTCGCCTTATACACAAATTTACACAAACTCAGGAGAGAAACGTAGGACACGAACGTCAGGATTCTGTGAAAATGCTTTTTTACAAACAGTTTATGAGTACATTTGTTTGTAACTGTTTTGATAGGTGAGGCGCAGTGTTAGCTACATGGTTTGTTTTTAGTAGCTAAGACATTAACACTTCCTCCATTTTGCTAAATTTTATAGGTGAAATTAGCTGCTACAGGAAGTGAATTCCCCCTTTTTTTCCCCATTCTGCCCACTTTTGCATTTCGAATTCAGGTGAACAAATCAGTATTGAAGAAGTTAACTGTGATTTTATGTATATATAAATTATAATAATATTTTATAATTTGTTTTTCATAATGTATAATTATATTGTAAAATATAAATTATATATATTTTAAATGTAAGCAAATGTGTATATCCTTAGGACAGAATAATTTTACTTATTTAATACTTTATTTATTTATTATATTATTTATTGTTATATTTAATAATAACAGCACATTTTTCTATTTCTCAGATATTCCTTCATAAGTAACCAAATGGCCAAATAGTTAATATTAAAATTAACATTAATATTATAATTAACATTGGATTTTAATAGTAAAAAAATGAGTTCTGTGATTGATTAAATATTAAATAATAATAAAAGTATATTTAGGTTTTTTTGTACAACCATGGGTTGTACAAACATCTGCACTCCGCTGTATATTTGTATATTTTGGAATTTTATAACTGGGATTTTGAGCAAACGTTTCACTGCAGACGTCTCGGGACAAAGCGTACTTGGTGAAGTTGCACTGAGAGCTTGCTGGCTTGTGATGATGTCATCAGGAGCCAATGAAATGCTTTCGGGGGGTTGGGGGCGGGGGGAATGGGATGGGGTGGTTAGCAGGGCGGCGCCCACCCACAGACCCCTCCGGGACACTCGCATGTTTTTATCACGCTGGCAGCCAAAGTGAGCGAGCCAAGAGATGATGAAACACGGCAGCGTGAGGATGGGGAAAGATGGAAATCATCTCTTTTATGAAGCTTTATGAAGAAAAAAAAACCACAAGAATGATGAATGAAATGTATCATAAAACTTCATTTACAATACACAATACTTATAAAACAATTAATACATTAATACAGAGAGATAATTTTACTCTCAACACATGGAGACACTGCATTAGTTTTATTTAGTACTTGAATTTCCTAAGTAGTGCCACTTTGTTCCTGGTTGCAAAATTATTGGCGTCCCATTTATTGGAAGAGTTGTTTCTGTGCTTTCTAATGAGGTTGATGATCTCGGACTCCTCCTCCATCCGCAATGTTTAATCGCTTTCATATTTGAATATTTGTGCACATAGATGTCTCAAAACACCGATTCACTGCTGATGCTCATTATCTACATCTGCAGCTGGAACTTTCTGGCAGAGGCAACCAGAAAGTTGTATTTTGGGCTTGTCTGATGTAGAGCTGGGCGATATGATGATTATAATATCATTATCATGATAAATCATCTCAAATTAAAATCAGAAATGTGTCAAATTCCTGAACCTCCTGAACTATTCCTCGTTCGTTGTCTCCATGGTGATGGACAAGGAATCAGTTTTACACTAGTGCAAGCTCGTGTACTGGAGGTGAACTGGAAATTTCTGGAAACAGAGAGCAATTTTATAAAATAGGACACTTTTTAAGGATGATCATTTGTTTGCATTTATTCCAAATATAATTTATGGTCATTTTTAAGAGAAAATGGTATTATTTAAGGCGAGACTCCAGAAAATTCTTCACATTTTTTGATGTTGAGTTTATATCACGTCTTCTCTTAAACTTTAGTAACAAAAAATATCAAAACTCAACAGACGAATGTCTAATTTCACTGATAATGTAACCGTCACGTTATCTGAAGCTCCGCCCACTTCACAATAACATCGTTTCATATATAACTGAAAAGCTTGTTTCGTGAAATACATGCTAATGTACATGTCATTATGATACATGCGTCAATTTATATTAAAAACTTTCCTGTATAAACCACACTAACTCGAGCGGAAATGCATGAAATCATGTTGTGTCATTTTAAATTTTTAAAAAGTTTATTTTCCTCTATCACAAGGCACAAAAAAATCCCGGTTTCTAGACGCATTCATGAAATTTGACATGAAATGTTCATTCCTATCCCTAATTAGAATCCTATTACAGAGGAATTTCTTAAAATGTTGATTGTTGTTAGATTTTTTTGTTGGCAAAGCGTAAAGGTTTTATAACAGTGTGTGGTATTTTCTTGGTTAAACAATAAAGAAATAATTTTCCAACAAACATTTCTGCAAATGTCTTTCTCTTAAGAGTCTTCACTCTGTGAAATAGATATTTTATTTCTAACATCACAAGATTAGACTTTTTGTTTTTATTATGTATGCAGTTGTAAATTTAAAAAAAAAATGTAAATTTTTGAAAAAGATCCAATACCAAAAAATAGCTGTAAGAATATCAGCAATCGACTGTTGAAGAATAAGGCTTGTTAGAAGAGATAAGCTAAGCTAAGCTAAGCTAAGCTAAGCTAAGCTAAGCTAAGCTAAGCTAAGCTAAGATAAGATAAGATAAATACTTTCTTAAATGAAAAATCTGGTTAGAAAACGGCGAATGTGACGGGTCTGGGTGTAGACGAGACCGAAACGTCTTGTGGCTGTTCGGACATTTTGACGTCGTGAGACGTGCGACACTCAGTGACGTGAGAGAAAACAGTCGGGGGTTGGGTGAGCGCTCAAATTGCACTCAAAATGCTCCAATCACACGCTCGATTAACCCAGTGTGCTCAAACGTAAAGGATTTGCTCTGGATTTGCCAATTGCTCGGTCAAAGGTCACTCAACCCCTCTGTCCAATCAGAACATTAGCTTTTCGTGGGTTTGGTGTATTCAAATTGATTAGCTCTTTTCAACACCCTGTGGAATGTTGAAATGGAGTGAAATTATTCACCTTCTTTTTCGGATGGATTTGTTCTTGCATTAAGTCTCGGATTTAGGATCACAGCAACCAACTGGATTTCTTTTTTTAAACCAGTTTCTGTTAAGTTTATCTGTTCATTTTTCCATCATTGTTCTCGATGAGGTGCTAATATTGAAAATAGCTATTTAATAAACAAAATTTTAAATGTTAAAATATACTGAATATTTTAACATTAAAGTATAGCTCTGATTTTTATTTACATTTAATTATAATTTTGTAACAATTTAATTTTTATATTTTTTTATTTAATCAAAATGTTTTGAAAATCCAGCTTTACTGATTGCATGTGAATATTTTTTAATATTCAAATATGTAGCACTAACTATTAAATGATTTGCACCAAATGTTCTCAAACCTAGGGAACAAAGATTTTGGCACCCATATAATAACACCATAGTTTTAGGTTGTATTTGACTATTAGTGTTAAACTAGCTGTGTCAAGACAAGTTCAGTAAAAAACTAAAGTGCTTCTAGGAATGTTTAGTATGTTCGTTGTCATATTTTAATTTGTCAGTTGTTTGGAGGATTTGGATATTGAACAAATAATAAATTATATACTATTATATAAAATCAAACAGCCTTAAATTAAACAGTATTTTTCCCTATATGTGTGACTGTCATATATATATTCTTATTTATCTTATATAAGTAATAAACAACAGTGTGTAGTGATGTTATGGGAAAATAATCAACGATGGGGTGGCGTGATGAAGCAGGGTTACTGTTACCATGCAAGAGTTGATTATTTTCCTATAACAGCACGCCCCCAAGTGTTTTACTTCTCTTACACCATAGCAGGTTGCCAACGATTACCATTTTTTATTTACTAACAAACAATATGTCATCATTTTTATGTTTATAGTTACACATAATGTTAGCGAAACAAGTTAGTTCCTATTTGCACATACATCGTTTCCTCACCAGGCTCACTTTTTTCTCTCACCAAGAAAAAAAAACCCCAAAATAACCACAGCTTGCCATGTTGGCGAGAAACCGCAACGACGTGTAAACTTACACTATTTTCTTTTTCTTCTGTCCCTGCTCTAGCTCGAGTTTTAACACACCTGCTCCAGGGCCAACATGGGACAACGACAATTTCCCTATCATTGAGCTTTTTCATCAGAAGTAGAAACACTAATATTTGCTTATTTGCTCTACACTTTGTTCGGTGTTCAGTGTACACTGCACTCACTATACAAACCCTAGTGTTGACTGTGCAGAACTTTCTGTTCCTGCAGTGTAGCCGTTAGCGCTTTGCCTCATTACCCAATTGCATTACATCCTTCCTGAGTATCCCATTCCTCTAAAGACACCTCACTCCCGCTTCCCAGAGTCACATAGATGAGTTTTATCCACAATTCCGTGACCGAATCCAATGATCCTGTCGCTTGTCTCCACACCGGCTCAGCCCCATGGTGCTCCGTTTCCCCTTCCTAATAACCTCACCTCCTTCTTTGCCCCCCTCGGCTTCTCCGGATCTGATGGAGGTTTTGGGGAGGAGAGGGAAAGTGGCTAATGTGTTTGAACATGGCCCTGAGGGCAAATCCATAAAAATGACCCACGCGTCAGACGACAAAGCCATTATCAGATGACAAAGATGAATTATCCATGACGGAGGAGACGATGTCAGGTGCTGGCTATTAAGACGTCACAAATTATCACTGTGTAGTAGGAACGAACGCTTGTGACCATTTCAGTTAGATGTGTGACCTCACCAAGATTTTTACACACCGAAACCAATACTGTGTTAGATTATGTTTAACAAACTTAAGCTTAAGCTGGTAAGATAGCAAATGACAGCAACAGGCAGTTATTAATTTTCTACGTACTGTATGTATATGACATGGAGCCGCGATTTCAGCAACACATGACATTTGTATCCAGATTTTCTTCATTTTATGCAAATTAGATACGACACACAAACTTCCTCAGACCAATCCTGTGGCGCGCGTGGTGTGATGGTTCTTCAGTTCCCCGCTCACGACTTGAATTCCTACCTGCAATTAGTCTGTTTTTTTACTGCATTTTTTTCATCTTATCCTGTGATTAAACGTGACGTTACGAAGAAAAAAATAAAGCCCGGAAGGAAGTAGCAGAGATCACTGGTGTTTCTGGTGAGTGTACATAGCTAGTACAGAAAGCTTGTTAATATGAGAATGAAGCTAGTATGAAAAAAAACTATCTTCACACTGATTAATGTGTTATTTAGTTTGTGTATAACTAGTTAGCTTTCTATAGCTATTGTTTCTCTTCGTAATTAAAAAAGGCCACGCCCACAATTGACAGACTTCATGCGACACGAGTGACCCGTCACCTGCTGGGGGAAACACAGGGTAAAGTTGCCAATATTGTATTAGGATTTCTCAAACTACTTACTGTAGTTTTTTCAGCTTGAAATAATTGTTTTGTAAGTTTCCCTTTTTGAGATGTTTATCTGATGTCTATTTTACACGTTCTACTATATGTTTAATAAATGTGTAATTTAAAAAAAATTCTTTTTAAAAAAACTGCTTTTTTCCCTTATTTTCAATATTATGTTATATTTATTACTTTTATTTAAGGTCTACAGAAATTATTAAAGAGAGTTCTGACCATGTTTAAAAAAAAAAACTATAGCGCTACTGTTTGTTGCTGGAAGTTCCTTCGCAAACCTACAGATTCACGTTTCATGGAAGTTTCTTTGGAAATCCTGATATAATGGTGGATTTGCCATGTCTAAAGGTTATCCATAATCGATATTGTAAGCCCATGGTTCTAAATGTGGGGTGCGGCAAGCGAGGAAAGTAGATCGGCAACTTTATTTATTTATTTAATTTATTTTTTTTATTACAGTGATGGATATTCCAAGCCACCATTTTGAATGTTACTCTATAAATAATGTCAAATAGAATGAATTCTAATAAAAAAAAAATGGTTTGGTGGAAAATTAAAGTTAAAAATACATTTAAATATTTTTAAAAATAAAAATAAAAATAAAATGACAGGAAATATGGCAAAATATTAGCGTACATAGCATAGTACATTAGCAGTATGGCTATTTTTTTTTTTTTTAAATTCACATTCTGTGAATATATTTGTTTGGTTAAAAGTGTAAAAGGTTTGAGAACCACTGTGTTACGTGATATTGCGTAAAGGGAAATGGGAAAGTGGAATAATTTTTACTCTGTTTTTTTAAAACCAGGAGGACTATAACGCACGGAGCTGATTTGTGATTCCTGTTCGCTAGAAGTAAAAGAGGTGTGTACTGAAGCAAGGAATGCAGTGATAAACCTCAGGTGGCTAGTAGGCGTGTGTTCTGTGTGTCTGGAATGAAAATTGTGTTTTGGGAGATTAATGAGATGAAATGAGACTAATTAAAAGAACTGGGAAGTAAAATAGTAAATCAGGAATGAGGAAATCCAGGACACGAGAAGTAAACACTTTCGTAATTCTTCTTTTTTTTTTTTTTGCATTATACATTCATTTTATTTTATATTTTTTTTTAGAAGTTACATCTGTTTCACACCTAGCATCTGGGCATATCTCCAGCTTCACACCCACATACACACCTCCCGTCTCAGCACGCCACTCCTGCTGCTCCTGCAGACGACGCTTGCTTCTTGGCTCGCATTTCTATACCACGCTCTCCTCTTTTTCCTGCACCTCATGACGTGCTAATCTGCCTTTAATCTACCTGCACACGGTCCGTCTCGTCCAGGCTTCACACGGAATAAACATTTAAAAAGTAAAGTGTAGGGGCCAGTAAAGTAGAGTTCATACAATTTCAGACTACAGTGAGGGAAAAATGGTCAAAATCCGAAGCGAGCGCCTCGCAGACCTTTCCATGGCTTATCAACAAAGAGTCTGAGGAGAGAAGAGTTTGAAAGGAGCACCAGGGGGTTTTAAAGTTTATCTCCACAGGGAGATGTTTTAGCGCCATGGCAGAGCTACACTTTTTATTTTTTTTGTAAAGAGGTTCTATAAAAGATGCCAATTTTCAACTTCTCGAATGTCCTAAAAGGTGAGGAAAGATCTGCAGGAAAAAAAGGGTGGCTTTTGGACAGCGATTGGGCTCAAAGCTACAGAAGAAAGGACTGGAGTTTGGCTCCCTTGGTTTTTATTTTATTTATATTAAACCAGTCTGTTCCCGTTTACACGCTGGATACCCACATTTCGATTTTATTGTTCATCAGTTATAGAGCGCAGGTCCCTGTGAATGAGCCGTTACTATAGAAACGGCAGCATACTGTGTTAGAACAGTTGCATTAATATAAAGCGGTGATTTGCCTTCAGAATGTTCTGACCAATCAGAATCCAGAATCTGATGAAACACCGCAGCAGGTTTAATGACGATCGTAACAACATTGAGTGTTCATGCTTTACGATGTAGCCGTGATCTTTGCTTGGCTTTATTATGCGTTCACGTTCGAATTGTAGCACGGACGAAACGCAGCCGTACAGCGTTAACCTGCACGTTAACCTTTATAACACGCAGTGAAAAGGTCACGTCATGCTGGCGTTCCGCGTGGTGCCTGGCTTCTTCATCCCGATAGTCCCCCTCAGCAGCAGATGGACCTTTAGTGTACGATACATCGTACGTTATATCAGAGGTTACATCGTACACTGCAGTTCCACCCCAATCTCCAAAAACTGAGTGTGTGAGTAAAGAACAATGCAATAAACCATCTATTCATTCACACACTCATGTATTCATCACAGGACTAATCCATCAATCCATCCATCAATCCATTCCTCCAAACACTTAGTCATCCAGTCATCTCTTCATTTACCCATCCATCCATCCATCCATCCATCCATTCTTCTACCCATCTATTCAACTATCCACACGACTGTTCATCCACTCACCCCCAACCACTCATCCCACTCATCTGTCCATCCTATTTTTTACATGCATTCATCCATCCATCTATTCATCTATCCATTTTTCATCCATCCATCTCCAAATCCCTTCATCCATCCATTCAGTATCCATCCATCTACCATCCATTCATCCACTCATTTATTCATCCCTCCACCCATCCTTTCATCCATTAACCCACCACTCATCTGCCCATCCATTCATTCCCTCATCAGTTCGTCCATTCATCCACCCACACATCCATTTATTTTCCCATTCATCCATGTATCGAGCCATTTGCTACCATCCATCACCCATACGTTCATCCATCTATCCAGCATCCATCCACTCACCCACTATTCAATTAATGTATCCATCCATTCATCCACACACCCAGCCATGCACTCACCTATTCATATATTCACCAAACCATCTCTTCACTCATCTATCAATTCATTAATCTATTCCACACACTTATCCAGTCATCTATTCCTCCCACCTACCCATCCATTCGTCCTTCTGCTCAGTCACCCACCCATATCATCATCCATCCACACATTCACCCACCCATCTCATCATCCATACATCTTTTATCAATCTGTCTGTTCATCTACCCATCCATTTACCCACACATCCTTCATCCATCTACTTACCCACCATTCATCTACTCATCCATTCATCTATGCATCCACCCATCTAACTGTCCATCTTTCTGTGTATTTAACCAGTTATCCCTTCATCCACCTCAGTAATCTGAAATGCAGATGTAAGTAGAAACCTGTAAAGAAGGCATCTGTTAATTTTCAGGAAAATGTTTATTGTAATTAGGAAGGAACTGATATTTAAGCATCGTTCCTGCTGCGGTGCTAAACTCTAAAACAATGATAAACACAAGCAATTGCTTCAGGTGGTAACGAGTAGTTTAATTAATTTTTCTCACATTTCATTACTCATTTATTTAAATATCACAGAGTAAATGAAAGCAGCTTGATTAAGTGAGAAATTGTTTTTGTATTAATGTTGGTATCAAAACAGTCATAGCTGTGTTTTTTTAATAGCAGCCTGCCAGAGCAACTCTGCGGGGTTTAAAACATGTTTTTATGATTTTTGCTTTGTTATGAAATCTAACAGCGAATTTAAAATTAGATAAGGTGTTCTGTGTAATTAGTTTAACATTGTTATGATTCATATTTAGCTTTATCAAAAAGAAAATTGAACTGTCTGTTCTGGGGAAGGAGGCATGGCCTTTGTACATGTCAGTCCCAGTGAAGGAGGTGTGGCCTCTGTTCATGTCAGTCCCAGTGAAGGAGGCGTGGCCTATTTATCTGTCAGTCTCAATGAAGGAGGTGTGGCCTTTGTATGTGTCAGTCTCAGTAAAGGAGGTGTGGCCTATGTCTCAGTGAAGGAGGTGTGGCCTTTGTACGTGTCAGTCCCAGTGAAGGGGCCGTGGCCTATTTATCTATCAGTCTCAGTGAAGGAGGTGTGGCCTTTGTACATGTCAGTCCTAGTGAAGGAGGTGTGGCCTTTGTCCATGTCAGTCTCAGTGAAGGAGGCGTGGCCTATGTATCTGTCAGTCTCAGCGAAGAGGGCGTGTCTTCTGTACTCTGAAGGCACCTTGTGAAAACTATCTGGCTAGCTTTCTTAGAAAAAACAACAGTACTGCTCTTCCTATTTGTGTCTATATCTTTCTATATAATCTCTATATATCTAAACATCTCTGCTTTCTAGTCATGTCTGAGCAGCAGATTGTAGGCCTTCACTCTCCACTGTGCTGACATGCAAGCGGCATTCAAGGTATGAACGTGACCTGAGCGAGTGTGAGATGTCTGCACTTATCTCGCAGTAACGGTTCAGCTCAGCTCTCTGTCAGGAGACATCAGGACGAGCAGCAGCGTAGAACCTACACAGCAGGCAGGAACAGAAGAGCTTTGTGTTTAAAACTTCTACCTAAGACTCTTAATCTCGCATCAGTTATTATATGTTTGTGTACATGTGTGTGTACGAGGATTAGAACAGATTAGCGCAGCGTTGTCAGGAGGCGTTATGGCTCCTCTTCAGTACATCGACAATACAGTACATTTTCAATTACCTCATGAGCATTGGGTTAATCATTTCCCTCTGAACTTGTTGATTTAATTCCTTTTTATACACTTATCCAGGAACTGTTGATGTTTTGAGAATTTTAATTGAGTGACCTTCCTGTTGTGATTACGAAAAAAAAAAAAACACAAGCAGTTGCTTCAGGTAATAGCATACAGATTAATTAATTATTCTCTCACCTCATCTTATTATTTTGATTGCCTGGAATAAATTAACCATTTAAAGCCCTGAGAACTCTAGACTGATTTTTTATTTATTTATTTATTTGCTAAACCAAAAAAATATTTTACCTCAAAATCATGGTATCATTTTTTTTTCCAAGGACGAACTCCACTATAAATCTGGGCCCGTATTCACAAAGCTTCTTAGAATTCTCTCAGAGAGCTCCTATCTTAGCCTAGACAGTCCTAGCTGGGAGTCCTAGACTAAAAGTGATTTAGGAAACTTCTCAGAGCAGCTCTGAGTAAGGAAAGTACAAAACCCTGTATCTTAGTGAGGAGGTGTGGGTGACCCCGTTGCTATGGATGATGCAGCAATTCAAAGACTGTGATTGGTTGATAAGGTCTTAAAATGCGCTCTTTGTGAAAATAGAATGGACAGTGAAATCATAAAATGTTTGTATTAAGAAATTGTATAATCATAAATACAGGCTACTTTATGTTCTAGGCTAAATATCTTAAAGTTCATTAAAACAGCCAAATGTTGAAAATGTGTCTACTTTTGAAGCAACCAGTTTCCACGCAGTAGTTACTATATTTAAGTTCTTACATTTATTTACCATACTGATTTTATTACTAATCCATTTCAGACTGATGGGAGCAAAATGGCTCACCTTTTACCAGTTTACATGATTGCAGTCTATTTACGTTGCACTTTTGGATGGTATGTAGCCAACAATCCAAGGGAGATGGAAGGAAGCAAAAGAACAAGAAAACCAAATCGGACAGAAGAGCAGTGTTTGGAGAATATTTCTTCTTTCCGCCATTTTGTCCTCTGCTATAGAAACTCTTAAGCCTCTTAAAAGTCCTCCTCTCTACTCTTAACACTTTTTAGCTTAGGAGCTGTTTTTAGGGCTAAAATGTTTCATGAATCATTTTTATCGTTACTAAGATTTAGTCCTAAATTTAAGGGGAAATTCTAAGAAAACGTCATAATTCTAAGAATTTTCTTAGAATTTCGTCATTAGGAGCAACTTTTAGGCTTGGGAAGCTTTGTGAATACGGGACCTGGTCATCAGTTATATGAACTATGTAGCCCTAAGCAGATAAAAATTAAACAAAAAACAAACAAAATGGTATTTATTTAGAGACTTTTTGGAAAGTTTTATGTAATAATTCTGTGATTTTAAGATAGTGACAAAGTAACTTTTTGATCCTCAATACTTTGTTTAAAATATAATTTAAGCAATATTTTGATTTATTCAATATTTAATATTATTCAAAATTTTGATCAATATTTTTGGTAAAATTTAAATGTAGTGGAATGTAAAAATGTTTGTTTATTTTTATTTTTTTATCGATACAGCACTATATAAATGAAATTATGATTAGAGGTAGTAATATTGTAAAAAAAATGTAAAAAATTGACTTTTTTGTTTTACTATTTGTTTTATTTGTATTCTGATGAGAAATTTAATTTAATTTAAAATAAATTAAATTTCAAATGTAGAGAAAAAATATTACAGAGAAACACAGCGAGATGGAGAGAAAGTTAAGAAATTGCACTTTCATTTGATATTGCCAGCTAAAATTGAGAAAATATATTAATATTAACAGAAAAAAGAAAAAAACAAGGAAAAAAAGAAGATATCAGGAACCTGACTGAGGTTGGGATTATAAAATGATCTGCTTCCTGTAGCACGTTCAGCTTTTAATTGGCTGAGTGAGTGCACATGGGAGTGAATGAGAGGAGGGAAGTGATGAAATAAAAAAAAAAGTGATTATAAAGGTGTGAGAATGATGGAGAGAGACATTGTGATTGAGAGAACACCCCACACTGAGCTGCAGAAATGATGTCGACTGCTTTTTCTTCCCCCACAAAACAACAAACTTGCAACACGTGTGTGTTTTCACACCAGAGCCTTTTAATCGCACGTCTAAATCAGCAACGTTGCTCTACCGCCACACTGGCAAAGCTATTTCTGTCAAAGATCATGAAGAGGCACGCCATCAGATCATGAAGAAATGATCAGATTTATTTCACTCGTTATCTGCTTTCACTTCCTTTCTAAAAAAAACACCCAGCACTTTATTTAACTGTATTTAAGCCCCGCCTCCTGTGCGTTTCACTAATTACAATCTTTAAGTGTATGCCTCAAGTCAGTCTTCTTATAACACAGTGCTTCGTATCTGCAAAGGAACCTGTACAAAAACGGTTTTGAAAGCATCCTACATAGATGAGATGGAATAAAGCAAAATTTTATGGAAATAAAGAAGTAAAAATGTTTGTTCGTAAACTGCTTCCTGTCTCTCACAAGCTAGGTGACGCACTGGATTATGGGATGTGTGCCCTTAAATAAATCGGCTAGTTATCGTAACTGCGACCATGTCACGAAAAATTAAAACAGTTATTAGTCATAATTTCGAGAAGCCTTGTTTTGAGGCGCTAAGGCGTAATTTAGGTAAACTTTCTCATTAGTGAGACTTGGTGAATACTTTGTGAAACATTTTGTCTTCAGCTGAGGGAAGCGAGCTTTGTAAACATAATGCATGAACTTCAGTCTTGCTAGCTTGTGCTAGCTTTCTCTCACTGAATTAAAATATATTTTTTTTACTTTAGCGTTTAACTTGCTTTTATTAGTCTCCTCTTACTGGCACATTATTTTTTTTAATATTACTTCTATATTCTTCTTTTTTCTTTTTGCATTTTTTAAAAAGTTTTTCATTAGACCCGCCCTAAATGACATATTAATTACACAGAATAGATGTGTTATTATGCTCGTGTGAAAGACACATCGATTCGTAATGCAGCTTTTTTTTTTTCTTTTTTTTTTAAACATGCAAACATTTAGTAATTTGGAAAGTAAATGTGCCATCAAATCGCTTCAAATAGACAACTGTAACACGATACAATCTTGGCTCACTAGTCTGAGCTATTCCATGAGCTTTATTGTGTTAGCGGTTAACAGGTGGATCGGTAGCATTCATACTGCTGCCGTCACTCACTGTTTACATTACAATGTGGCGAAGAAGTGATTTGGAACGCCCCCCCCACAAATTCCTAAGTTTTTGTTTTGGAAAAAGTGATAATCATCAGTGTTTGTAAACGTTGTGCATTCTCAACGCATTTACACTTCAACTTCAAATTAACGTGACTTACTAGTATGAGATATTCCATGAGCTTCAATAATCATTTTGCGTGTTTGTCCGAATGAATATGTAATCTGGGGGAGTTTCTGTGTAAAGAGGGTGGAGTCCATGCAAATGAGTAATTTAGTCACTAATTAGTACGACTGACATTCAAAGCTCCTTTGTATCTGTTCAGGTCTTTGTAATGTAAATATTTACAATCTTGAGATGCTTCGCTGTCTCGAGTCAGTTTTATAACGCACCGCTTCTATGAAGTAACCTGCAGGAAAACGGTGAGAGATGGGTTTATGAAAGCTGCCATGTTGCTAGGTTACCAAAATATGCTAAAGGTTACAAACTCTAAAGTCGGTTAGATGAGATGGAATAAAGTATCATTTGTGGAAATAATTCTATAATTTATTTAACCATAAACTGCTTTCTCTCTAGTACAGGCAGGATATGCAGAACAGCAAAGGATACGAAAATTGCCCAGTTATCAGTGCGCCAAAAAATTAAACCAACTTTACCGCAACAATAGTAAGTCTTAATGTTGAGAAACTTTGACTGTTTTGAAACACAAAGGTGTAATTTAGCTAAACGTTTTCGTTATCCAGACTAAAGCCTTATTTGGACAGGATTAGTTGCGGAGTAATTTAATTATTAGCCAAGTATCTCTAGGGATTTTAATCAGTCCTTTTTTTTTACGTACTGTGCGTGCGCACAGCTGAAAAGCTTACACAGTATTTTATGTACATTCTGTCATACAAATAGTATTTAATAACGTAGGGCTCTGATATCTAAGAAGGAACCTGTTCCTTCAGAAGTCAGTTTTATAACGCAGCACTTCACCGAAGGAAATTGAGATGGATTTCGAAAACATACGTCACTACGTTGCTAGGTTACCTATATACAGTATGCTAAAGGTGACTGATCCTGAGATGGAATAAACAGCAGAGAAGGACAGGAAAATCAACTAGTTATCAGTGCAGAGAAAATTAAACTCGCTTTGCGTCAGCAATAATAAGTCATCATTTGGAGAAACCTTCTGATCATTTATTCAGACCAAAGCCCTAATCGGACTGGATTAGACTGGAGTAGTTGTACTCGAGAAGTAATATATAGCTCTCATCCAAATTGTTAATGTTAGCAAAGATTGTGTTATATTATGTAGGATAAAAAGAGGTTTTGTACTTTTTTTGTTTTGGAGAACTATAAACTCCCTCCAGGAAGCGCTCGCTCTTTTCTTTCGTCCCAAAGAAACAAGAAGCCGATATGGATAACTGGGAGTCGAGGAAAGAAAGCAAGCTCGATTTGTGTATTCTATGTGTGTGTGTGGCCTGCGGAAGTTGTATGTGCGCTCATGTGTAAAAGGATGTGTTGGAGGTTGGAGGTGTTAGCTTGGTGTTGCTGTGTCCGTATCCACTACTGCCAATTTTCCCTGTCGGATAAATCCGGCTCCGGCTGGATGCTGTGTTTTTTGGAAGGTCATCCTCTTTCATGTTTCTGTCCAGCGCTGACGGATTTGGGCCAAAAACTTCTCTAAAATGTCCTTAAACGCCCAGCTGTCACCTTCTTCCAGTCAGAGACCCCCTACCAGCTAGCATGTGGCGCTAGGTGGAGAGAGCGAGAAGAATAACTTATGTAAGCTAGCTAAACAGAACCATGACGCTGTGATACAATCTACAAACTCAAGTGAATTTTTTTTTTTTTTACTAGCTAGCATGTTGTAACACATGGAAAAAGAGGGGACATTAGCATGCTGTGTTAGCTAGGCTGATTTTAAATTTTCACACCAAGATAGCTGACTAATATTTTACATGTAATGACTACTTGTAACAGCTCAAAAAAGGTAGAATAAGCTAACGACTATGACTAGCATGCTAACTAGCTAAGCTGTCAAGTCATATTAATAATAATAATATAATTAGAGGTTTTCAATTTTCTAGCTAGCATTTTGCAATAGATGGGAAAAGAGAGGAGATTAGCATGTTGTATTAGCTGTTTGATATTTTATTTAAACATTACTATATATAAATATTTTTTGTTCTGTTAAATGCTAGCTGTCATCATAGATCATCACAATCTGATATTGCCATTTGTTTACTCGCCATCACTAGCTAGCTTTTAAGCTCATTTAAAAGCACAGCTAGAAAACTTTAATTAGGGTTGGTACTGTATTTTTGGGTGGGCTGACTACGATAGCCAGCTAGCTAGACTAGATGAGCAAGCTAATTCATGTAGGTTGTATGAGGTAGCTAAATTCAACTTTTAGCATGCTGAAATTGACAAAAGTTTACTTGCACTCGCTAGCTAGCTTTTAATCTTACTAATATGACTAATATGTCTAGCAAGCTAGTTAGCTAAGTTTCGACTAACTAATTCCTGTCAGGTTATATTAGCTAGCTAAACTCAACAATGGGAATTTCTGATAGTTTAGAAAGACAAGTTATTTTTTTAGTAATCTTTTTTCCCTGTCATGGAATTACTATTAGTTAGCACGCTAGATTTTATAGTTTTTTTTTTTTACTAGCTAGCGATAGCTGGGGAAAGAGAGGTGATTAACTTAGCTGTGCTAATTTAAAATATTCATACCCATGCTGTTGACAAAATTAGCATGTTTTGATATTGTATTTTAAAAGTGTCTACACATTTTAACTGTAAATAACTTTAACTGTCATATATCTTCGCTTTTGGTATGCTGACTTTGACATTTGTTTACTCACAATCTCTAGCATTATTTTTAGCTCACACCAGAACAAACTGCAGAAATATTGCATTGTTGGGTGAGCTAATTAAAATGTCTAGCAAGCTAGCTAGGAAGTTTCTACTAGCTTAGCAAGCTAACTAATTCCTGTCAGGTTGTATTAGCTAGATAAATTCAACAATGGGAATTTCGTAGAGTTTAGAAAGACAAGTTTATAAACTGTTAGTAATCTTTTTTTCCTGTCTTGGATTTACTATTAGCTATAATGCTAGTTAAATACTGTGTATCATATATGCATGCTCTATATTAGAGAGATTAAAAAAAATAATAAAAGATTACAGGTCAGATTGGGGCAAACACTTCCAACAGACCCCCCAGAGAGCGAAACCTGCATCCTGTCCGCCTCGTGGCTGAGGTAAGCGCTCGGGTTCAGCCATCTAGGCACTCTGCGTTGTTATTGGCTGCTGTTCAAGAGTCTAGACTCTGAATGAGTCTCGGTATTGTCCAGCCTGGGGCTGTGTTTCAAGGATGTGTGTGTGTGTGTGTGTGTGTGTGTGGTCGAAGGAAAGTAGGGCTTGAGATTAGTCATTAGAGCCGTGTTGAGCAAGTGGTTCAGATTCCTGTTGGAAACGATGAGGTAATGCATTACTGAGAGAAGTGAGAGATAAAGACTCAGCGTGGGTGTAAAAGAGAGAACGTTTGCACAGTGACAGTCCGTTCATTACAAGTTTCCACCAAGAGTAAAAAAAAAAAAAAAAAAAAAAAAAAAAAAAAAAAAAAAAAAAAAAAAAAAAAAAAAAAAAAAAAAAAAAAAAAAAAAAAAAAAAAAAAAAAAAAAAAAAAACACTAAAGTAAAAAAATTCCCCTCTGTGTGTGTCGATGGTTATTGAGGTGTCGTGTTGTACTTATGAGAAAACATCGAACCTTGAACCTTTCAAGAACTTAACAAGTACAACCTATTCAACCAAGCTCTCCGTTAGCTATGCTGCGACTTTTGTGTCGTGTGTTCTGTAAAATAAAATGCTGTGCTGCTGAGTGTTATAGAGATTTTACTGTACGTTCCTAGAACACACACAGTGGAAAAATTACATGTAAATATAGATATATATATATAAATAATTCAAATAATAAACATAATGATTTATATAATGTTGATTATAATTTATATATGAACTAAAAGTACATGAATAAAATAAAAATAAGGACACCATATATAAAAAATAAAATAAAAAATGTGTAAGATTAGATAATTGGATATATATATAAAAATAAAGTCTTTAAAATATAAAAATTTATATTTATATTTATATTTATATATATATATATATATATATATATATATATTTCTTTCACATATATGAACAGAAACGCCTTGTTGATGAGAGAGGGTCAGCAGATAACAGTCAGACTGGTTTGAGTTGACAGTGTAACATCCACTGAGGCGAGCGTAGTGAAGAACCCAAGTGCAGCTTAACAAAGTGAACTCCAAAAATTCAAATAAAGACTTGCCTTGACTTGAACAGACTTGGCATGATCAGACTTGGCATGATCAGACTTGGCATGATCAGACTAGCCACAAACAAACTGCAGGTTACAACATCAATACATGACAAAAGACAATGGCTACATGAGGGCTATATATACACCAAACAATCAAGGTAACATGACACAATCCAACCAGTGAGGAACAAGACACATGACTAAACCAACCAATCAGAACAAGACACATGAAACCTAGGAACCAATCAGAACATGACACAAAGACAAGGGTAACACATGACAAGATAGGAACCATGATTAAACTCCAAAATAAAAGACATGAGAACAATGAACAAGAAACAAGCAAAACCCAAACCCCACGTTACAGACAGGAAGGCTACAGTAACAAAAATAACTACTCTTTACAACTATGGTGAGCAGAAAAGCATCTCAGTGCACAGTTTTACCCGGTTTTACAATGGAGTTCTTAATAATCTGCAGTTAACAGAAGCCACAACAACACACCATCATGCAAAACTGGTGTCAAAATCTCTGTAGAAATCTGAAACCTCAATAATTATTAAACAGTTAAACAATATGATCGCTGCATGTCAATCAATCCTTGTGGGGTGGAGCTTGGAATACTCAAACAGTTCCGACCCGTGATTAATGGCATGAGTTTTTCTTCCTTTCTGCCCTGGCCCTTTGATTTCACTTCTTGTACTTGGCTGATCATTACCTTTTGTTACAGCTAACTAGCTAGTCACTGACTATCGATGTTAGCTACTATTTTAATTTAGATTATGTTACAGTGGCTAACTAGGTCTTGGTGATAAGAGGACGTGACGGCGCTTCCTGCTAATGACAGGGCTTCATTTTATAGCGAGGTTTCTTAGAGACAATCTTGAAAACATTGACATAGACTTTCAGGACAAACTTTAACACTAATATGTTGAGCTGTGCAGCCTAATGATGTCAGTTATGCAGCCAGTTGTGCTTTAATATTGTGGTTAATACAGCCGCATCAGATACCGTTGGCTACGTCTTTGCAGATCGCTTGAAGTTGCTTTTAAATGTCTTGCAGTGTTTTGTTATTTTTTCGTGATCTTTCCCTCTTTGCTCCACTTAGTTGCTTCTTGTCCATTCTTCAATGCATCTACATTCTGTTTCATGTTGTTTTTTTTTGGTTTTTTTTTTACAGAAGACGCACAGAGATGAGGTGAATGATGAGCAGTAGCACTGAAAGGCTAGCGGGTTTGTGATTTTCTAACCAAACTTTTCTAGAAACTACAGGATTTGCTCATGTCGGAGGGCAAAAAAAGAGAAAAAAGAAAAACAACAACACTGAGCAGGCTCAGTCAGTCATGAGATGGGCCAGGTTACTGGGATTTCTCCCAACGTTTCACCCAAAATCTTAGCCATATGTGTGTATGTACAGTATGTATGTGTGTATATATATATATATTTATGTGTATATATATATATATATATATATATATATATATATATATATATATATATATATACACACACACACACACTATACTGCCAAAAGTTTTGGGACGTCTGCCTTTACATACACATGAACTTTAATGACATCCCATTCTTAATCCGTAGGGTTTAATATGGAGTTGGCCCACCCTTTGCAGCTATAACAGCTTCAACTCTTCTGGGAAGGTTTTCCACAAGGTTTAGGAGTGTGTTCATGGGAATTTTTGACCATTCTTCTAGAAGCGCATTTGTGAGGTCAGGCACTGATGTTGAACGAGAAGGCCTGGCTGCAGTCTCCGCTCTAATTCATCCCAAAGGTGTTCTGTCAGGTTGAGGTCAGGACTCTGTGCAGGCCAGTCGAGTTCCTCCACACCAAACTCGCTCATCCATGTCTTTATGGACCTTGCTTTGTGCACTGGTGCGCAGTCATTTTGGAACAGGAAGGGGTCATCCCCAAACTGTTCCCACAAAGTTGGGAGCATGAAATTGTCCAAAATGTCTTGGTATGCTGAAGCATTAAGAGTTCCTTTCACTGGAACTAAGGGGCCAAGCCCAACCCCTGAAAAACAACCCCACACCATAATCCCCCCTCCACCAAACTTTACACTTGGCACAATGCAGTCAGGCAAGTACCGTTCTCCTGACAACCTCCAAACCCAGACTCGTCCATCAGATTGCCAGACAGAGAAGCGTGATTCGTCTCTCCAGAGAACATGTCTCCACTGCTCTAGAGTCCAGTGGCAGCGTGCTTTACACCACTGCATCCGACGCTTTGCATTGCACTTGGTGATGTAAGGCTTGGATGCAGCTGCTCGGCCATGGAAACCGATTCCATGAAGCTCTCTACGCACTGTTCTTGAGCTAATCTGAAGGTCACACGAAGTTTCGAGGTCTGTAGCTATTGACTCTGCAGAAAGTTGGCCACTTCTGCGCACTGTGCGTCTCAGCATGCGCTGACCCCGCTCTGTGATTTTACGTGGCCTACCGCTTCGTGGCTGAGTTGCTGTTGTTCCCAATTGCTCCCACTTTGTTATAATACCACTAACAGTTGACCGTGGAATATTTAGTAGTGAGGAAATTTCACGAATGGACTTATTGCACAGGTGGCAACCTATCACGTTACCACGCTTGAATTCACTGAGCTCCCGAGAGCGACCCATTCTTTCACAAATGTTTGTAGAAGCAGTCTGCAGGCCTAGGTGCCTGATTTTATACACCTGTGGTCATGGAACATCTGAATTAAGTGATTTTTTTTTTTGGGCTGTCCCAAAACTTTCGGCAATATAGTGTATATAAATATGTACATATGTACATACATACACACACAAACACACACTCAGATCACTCCTTACATGAATAACCTCCATAATCTGTAATTTAAATAAATTATTCTATAAAATAATCATTATACTTTTATATTGAACAAGTGAACGTGTCTCAGCTGATTTTTCTTTATTTTGGGGTAAAGGGGTTTAATTATGCACAGCTGAGTGCACACACACACACACACACACACACACACACACACACACACATCAGGTCTATAATCCAGTCTTGGTCTGCCTGGGTGGTCTATCGCATATTCCTCTGTTTTTCTTGGTTGCCAGCTTCAAACACACACACACACACACACACACACACACACCGACTCCTCTTCCCTGCAAGTAAAGTGTCCACCCAAGCAGTTTGCCTGTTTGGCAGGGTTTAGTGAGGACAGAAGATGGAGTTTGAGATTTGTTTAAGCATGTTTGTCTACATTAATGCCATGTCAATCCATTTTATAATTTTCTTTATTTTACTGCATTCAAGCTGCAGCTTTTTTTGTCTTATTAACTTTAAGAGAGTGGAAAAAAGAGAGTTTATAGCTGAACATTGTAACTATTTCCGACTTCTGTCTCAGAGAAACAAAACACTGACACTTGGCGTCAAATCAAAATGGCCGCTCAGACCGTAAATATCAGTAAATACGATATTGCTTCACTATTTAAATGAGTTTATAGCTGTATTTACTTTAGATAAATCGACACAGATGCATGCGGTGGTTATAGTTCATAGATTTGAGAAAGTAAATACATCATAAACTTGTGATTGCTAATGTTAGCTGGATAGCTTGTTGCTAACAAAACACACTTTCACGCTTTCATGGAGGTGTCTGTTTTTTTCCTGACTTTGTAGCTCGAACATACTGAGGTCAAAAAATGGCATAATTCCAAATTCAGACTTTCCAGTTCTGAGTTTAATCAGACGCAGCGTAACTTGTTTCACCATTAAGTGTAACTATAAATGGATAAAAACGACGATGTGTCATTCTTTTATAAATAAAAAAAATGTATTTAATATGCTGTTATGGGAAAATAACTTCCTCATCAGCTCCATGGAAGCAGTGTGTCTGTTATTGGTTAACTGGGTCTAAAGTGTGTGTGTGTGTGTGTGTGTGTGTGTGTATGTGTGTGGTGTGTGCGTGTCTGAGTATGTGCCCCGAGTCAAAGGCCTCTACTAATGTGTGTGCTGAACCAGAGCCAGCTGCTTCTAATCTGCTCACCACCATGTCCTTCATTTTTGTGTGTGTAGGTGTGGGTGTGTGTGGGTGTGTGTATGTGTGTGATGGAGAGAGATTGTGGGTGGTATGGGACTGCTGTGTGTATATAAAATTTATGATTGCATGTGTGTGTCTCTGTGTTATACACTTGTGTGTGTGTTTGTGTGTGGTATGGTACTGCTGATTCCACGGATATGATTTAATGTGTGTGTGTGTGTGTGTGTAGGTGTGTGTATATATGGTTGCATGTGTGTGTCTGTATTATGCACATGTGGGTGTGTATGTGGGAGTTTGTTTGGTATTGTACTGGTGATTCCACGTATATGATTCAGTATGTGTGTGTGTGTGTGTGTGTGTAAGAGAGAGAGAGATTGTATGTGTGTGTGTGTGGAATTGTACTGCTGATTCCACATATATGATTTAATGTGTGTGTGTGTGTGTGTGTGTGTGTGTGTGTGTGTGTGTGTGTGTGTGTGTGTGTGGTATGGTATGGTATGGTACAGCTGATTCCACGTATATGAGTTATCGTGGGTGTGTGTGTGTGTGTGAGAGAGAGAGTGTGTGGGTGTGTGTGGGTTGTGTGAGAGATTGTGTGTGTGTGTGTGTGGTATGGTACAGCTGATGAGTTTACGTGCGTGTGTGTGGCCTGATGACTCTTTAATTCAGTTGCAGGTCATCGTTCATGGCTCATAATCATTTTATTTAACCTTTAACTTTTCCACCTCATCAGTAATATATATGGCTATGGGTATAGGTTGTTGCTATGGTTACGTCTCAAAGGATGTTCTCTTGCTTTGCTTTTTCGCTTTTACTTAAAATATTTCTGTACATTGTCCTCTATAAATGATATCTCATAAAAAATTTTTTTTAAAAATTTCGTTCATGATTCCTATACGCTGAGATGTAGGGACGAAATGCTTAGTTCGACAGATTCAGCAGCGCAAAATAAATGAAAAATCTTAAAATCTTAGAAGTAATAAGCGCCACCTACTTTGATTTTAAGCTAACTTTTGCGGAATAGTTCTGAGGTTGTGCATTTTGGTGCATCATCACAAAAGTCTGGGTCAGAATACTCAGAATCTGAATCCTCAATAATTATTGAAAATGTCAATTTTTGTAAACAATATGGCTGCCACATGCCAATCAAGCCTCATGGGGTGGAGCTTGTTTTTACATTTACGGCATTTGGCAGACACCCTTATCCAGAGCGACTTACAATTATCTCATTTATACAACTGAGCAGTTGAGGGTTAAGGGCCTTGCTCAAGGGCCCAGCAGTGGCAGCTTGGCAGTGCTGGGGATTGAACTCACGACTTTCCGATCAGGAGTCCAATGTCTTAACCACTGAGCTGCCACTTTCCGGTTTACTCAAACAGCTCCACTCATGAATGGTTGCATGGACTGAGGATCTGAGGATGCGCACAATGTTTAGGGCTCTCTAAAATTTGTTTTCCTGCTGCTAGGAGACGTAAATGGAAATAACATGCAACACGCAAACCATGTAGCAAATGGTGCTAAACAGCTAGCTGCGTGCTTGTTCGTAGTAGTCTGTTGTTGCTGATGATGACTACCAAGTCTGTGTTCATCGATCCCAGCTAGTCATACACGGCTCGCAAGCTAACACTCTTTATTTAGCCGGTACAGGCTTATGTGATTTATGTGATTATAATAATTCTTTGAGCTCATGTCGTGCAGATTCTATTTGATATGTATTTCTTACATCTGGGCAACTAATGGGGTTCAAATAGTTTGGTTTATTGACCCTGAAGAATTTTTTTTCTGTATAATAGGGAAGTTTTTTTTTTTATCTTATCTTGATGACAGGTAATTACTTGAATTACATTAAACACCGTGAAGTGAATTATGTTATGCTAAATAATTTTAATCACAGAACAACTGGAAAACTACAAATATAATAATGATAAATAAAAATAAAGACGACCTGGACATCTTATAATAACCTACTTAATAACATAACCTAAAGACCACGTACTGTTATAATAACCTACTTAATAACATAACCGAAGCCCACGTACTGTTATAATAACCTACTTAATAACATAACCTGAAGACCACGTACTGTTATAATAACCTACTTAATAACATAACCCGAAGACCACGTACTGTTATACTGTAATAACCTACTTAATAACATAACCCGAAGACCACGTACTGTTATACTGTAATAACCTACTTAATAACATAACCCGAAGACCACGTACTGTTATAATAACCTACTTAATAACATAACCCGAAGACCACGTACTGTTATACTGTAATAACCTACTTAATAACATAACCCGAAGACCACATACTGTTATAATAACCTACTTAATAACATAACCCGAAGACCACGTACTGTTATAATAACCTACTTAATAACATAACCTGAAGACCACGTACTGTTATAATAACCTACTTGATAACATAACCCGAAGACGATGTACTGTTATAATAACCTACTTAATAACATAGCCCGAAGACCACATACTGTTATAATAACCTACTTAATAACATAACCTGAAGACCACATACTGTTATAATAACCTACTTAATAACATAACCTGAAGACCACTTACTGTTATAATAACCTACTTAATAACATAACCTGAAGACCACGTACTGTTATAATAACCTACTTGATAACATAACCCGAAAACCACGTACTGTTATAATAACCTACTTAATAACATAACCTGAAGACCACGTACTGTTATAATAACCTACTTGATAACATAACCCGAAGACGATGTACTATTATTAGAACCTATGTGAGGAGGATATGAGTGATTCTGATTTAAGCTTTAGCCAAAATAAAAAAAGGTGCCTGGAGGAATTTAAAACTATGTTTATTGAGAAAGCTTGCTGCTTCAATTTCCTGAATTATTTCTCCTGTCGCATAAATGACTGGAATTGTAATTAATGGTGTAACTGCCAATCAGGCTAATCGCTAACTAACTTTGATCCTACTGATTATTATGAACGGTAATATTCCTCTCCTGTCTTGTTGGTTTCTTTCCCGATGGTTCCCGTGTGTGTGTGTGCGTTTAGTCCTCAGTGTCTGTAAACATGGCCGGGATTATTAGCATTCCTGCAGAGACAGGGATTTGAGCAGCAAACCGAGCTGAATAGCTGAATAATTTGAGAGCAGATTCAGGCTTTGGTGGAGATCTGGAGGCTTTGGAGACATCTTTCGCCTTTGTCAAGTCAAGTCAAGTGGAGTTTATTGTCATTTCAACCAAATACAGCCAGTTAGTACATAGTGGAACGAAACAACGTTTCTCCAGGACCAAGGTGCTACATAAGACAAACACAGAACAACACAGAACTACAAGGGACTACATAAATTTTTTACATAAAGTGCACAAGTGCATACATGCGCAGACAGCACAAGACAGTACAATGACTACTGGGATAGACAATGGGCACAGTAAGTCCTAGTGCAGCGCCGACCAGTACACAGTTCTATTTGAAAGTGAATCTAGTGAGAATAGTGCACAGAGTACAAGAGTAGAATTTAAGTACCTGAAATAGCTGAAATAGTGTAAACATATTTCAAAGTAGCAGCCTATGTCCAGTATAATAAATATTGTAGCAGCATAATGTAATGTGCAAAAACTTGCAAAAAAAAGAGGATGGAGGATGCACAGCTGTGTGTGTATATATGTATGTGTGTGTGTGTGTGTGTGTGTGTGTGTGTGTTCCTTCAGTCCAGTTTCTGAGTGTTAAGGAGTCTGATGACTTGGGGGAAGAAACTGTTGCACAGTCTGGTTGTGAGGACCCAAATGCTTCGGTACCGTTTGAGACATTTACAGAGATTTTTTTGTTCTTTCTTCAGAAATCATGCCAGCGGGACTATGTCTTGGTGGAACCCTGAACCCCCCCCCAAAAAAAAAACACACACACACACTCACACATGCTGTTTCTGTCTGTTGGTGTGTTAATAACATCATTTAAATCCTAAAAACAGATCCTTCCTGTTTTTACTGGCCTAGTCAACTTCCCCTCATGACTTGGAAGTGTGTATCGAGTAGACTAGTGTAAACAAGGAGAAACAGTTTGTTGATGTTAATGCCAAGGCCAAACGCAGGTGTGCCAATACTTTTATCTTTCAAGCAATTATGGAAATGTTTGATTACTAACCGTTATCATTAGTAGAAACAAACAGAAACACCTTTTCACACTTTGGGGGAATCTATAGGAAGTATGGCGCCTCTATGTCATACCCTACTTAGGGCGCAAACAAAGTGAACAGGAAGCCATTTTGGGATTTGGCCCTAAGATGGAGGATTTATTGTGGTCACTACATTACACGATTATCCCTTAGAAAAGCTGCTCTAATGAGATACATTAATCAGGAATGCGTCTGTCACCAATGGGTTTGACCAATCGGTGATCTGCTCTGTTCCTAGCTCCGCCCACTTATCCCAGTGCACCTAGAAAATATGGCTAATTTACCGAGCCGTGCCAAGCCTCGCTGTCCGGTGGGTGAAGTGTATTTTCTTTCACTTGATGTTGCAGCATTTCCCTTCCGCCGGGATCATCGTCGCCATCTTAAGGGCCGTTTCCTTACTGCACTAGCTAAAGTGAAGTTTGTTAGATGATCATCGCTGGAACGCATCAACACTAACGTAGACTTGTGTAGCAGAGACTCCGCATAAATGAATACAAAAAGATTATTTTTGATATGCTGAAGTTTATTTAATATTTAGGGAAGGAGTCTCCAGTAACAGTGAGTGAATTTTCCGCCAGGAAATGTAACTATAAATGGATAAAATATAGAAGTTGTGCTTTAATAAATAAAAATAATTGTAACTGTTGGCAATTTGTTGTGGTGTAAGAGGAATGAAACGTTACGTAAAAACGTAACATACTGTTATAATCTTTGTGGTGGAAAGAGTATCTCCACTTCATGCTTCATTATTTTCCTATAACAGCATGACGCAAGGTGTGTTATACCTTACTTAATGTCTATAAATATCAATTACTTAACAGAAAAAAAGTGAAAAAATTCTGTACAAAAACTGAACATTTAATCAGCTGCTTCCAGTCAGGGTTTGTAACTGTTCTAAAAAAATACGAATATCTCAGGAAATTGTATCATGCCTAGGACACCAGTTACTTTCTCCTGACATGACAATCTTTACTTTTTTTTTTTATTATTTGTATTTATTTCCTTGTTCTCTCGCTTCATGAGAAAGGTTCACCCTGTTCCGCTGCTGTTCCAGGAGGTTTGTTTGGATTATGATTATGCATTTTTTTTTGCACTCTGAAGCTGTGAATTCTGACTAAATGTTTGGAAAGGCCTGAATCCAAAAAAAAAACAAAAAAAACCCAGCCGGTTTAACAAGTCGGAGTGTTTCCAGCTCTCGAGTGCAGGATTTCAAACTAAGATTTCATAAGAGCACGTGGAAATGGACGCTTTGTAAAACTGGTTTGCTGCTAATGAGTTCAGATTTTCTTACTAACTTCAAGAGAGAGGAAACAAAAGAGAGGCTCGCGAGGGAACCACTTGTATAGTTACATTATATGTAACTACAAAAGGATAAAAAGTACTTGTCGTTTTTTAATAAATGAAAACGTGGTTTGAGAGGAATAAAACTCTCATGCTATGAGGGGAAAGTAATGAACTTCAGGGTGTTAACAGCGACTCCGCTTCATCGTGATAAATGATTATTTGGCGTCCATTATCAGGACATGCATTATCATTTATCACAATATCAATATTATCACCATATTTCTGTTGCTGATTTGATGTCAATATCCATTTTGTATTGTTTTCTCCACCTTTGGAGATATTTTCAATATTTTGCTGTATGTTGTACAAATGATTGTTACATGAGATCATCATTTAACTTTTTTTCTGTTTAAAACCTGCCTATGAAACACGCATGTAATCCAGAATATCCTCCGTCTATATGAAACAGGAAATACAGGATGAAAATAATTCTCTCTCTCTCTCTCTCTCTCTCTCTCTCTCTCTCTCTCTTTCGCTCCCTCTCTCTCGTGGGAAATTCCAGCTTATTTCCTTCTGAGATCAGAGCAGCGTATAGGGTTAAATCTGCGAGCTGAGAATGTCACGTGGAGGTGAACTGCAACATGAACGTTTCAGCGTGAGCGGCGCTGGAGCTACAGAGCTGTACACAAAATGACACAATGATATGAAAGCTGGAGAGCTGTGTGGAAATCAGGAGCACCTTTCACAACCAAGAAACAAAACAGTTCCTTTTGTTGTTGTTTTTTTTTTGTTGTTTTGTTTTTAACGAAACTCACCACAGACCGGAATGTCTGCTTTAAAGGAAAAGTGAAATGAGATGAGAGCTGATTTGGGATCAGCACACTGACAGAATATGTAAAGAATAAACCACTGTGTGTGTGATGAGCTTTATTCCTCTTATACCACAGCAATTAATCAATTAATTATAGCTACATTTAATTATGACGAAAAAATATCATTCTATTTAATGTCTACAGAAATAAATAAATACATTTTTTATGTTTTTGCATCAAAAAATAACATTTAATAAAAATTACTATTTTAATATTATGTATAATTATAAAAAATATAACACGGAAAAGAAGAAAAACATAAAACAGTAAAAATTATAACAAAAAATGCTTTTATAGCTACATTTAATTATGATGGAAAATATTCTTCAAAGAAAAAGGTAGTGTTGCATTAAAAAAACTTTATTTAATGTCTGCAGAAATAACTAAATTGTTTTTATGTTAAAACATAACACTATTTATTTAAAAAATATATTTTATATAATGTATATTTATTATTTTAAAAAAATTAACACTGAAAATAAGCAAAAATAAGAATGGTAAAAATTATAACAAAAAAGTCCATATTAACAAAAGAAAACCAGCTGTTAGTTTATAATAAAAAAATAAAAACATATGATGATGTCCATGATATATTATTATATGATCAGATCTCTCAGCCCTGTGTTTAATATCGTGGAATGCTTGTGTGAAAAAATAAGTTAGCTCCTGTTATCACTTATGTTAGAGCAGCTAAAAAAAAAACGCAAACACAAACATACACAAAACTTGTCATGTTACAAAGAGACCGCAAAAAAAATCCTTCCGTTGCTGCTTGTTTGTGGGTCTTTCTGCCTTCAGTCTTGTCTTCAGTAAGTGAAAAGCAGCTCTATTGGGTTGAGATAAGATGACTGACTTGGCCATTGAAGAATATTCCATTTCTTTGCCTTCAAAAAGTCTTGAGTTGCTTTCGCAGTATGTTTAGGGTCATTATCCACCTGCACTGTGAAGCGGCATCCTATCAGTTTTGTAGCATTTGGCTGAATGTGAGCAGAGAGTATAGCCCTATACACCTCAGCATTCATCTTGCTACTTCTGTCAGCAGTCACATCATCAATAAACACCAGTGAGCCCATTCCATTGGCAGCCATACATGCCCATGCCATAACACTGCCTCCACCATGTTTGACACATGATGTGGTATACTTTGGATCATGAGCTGTTCCTTTCTTACGCCATACTTTTCTCTTCCCATCATTCTGGTACAAGTTAATCTTGGTTTCGTCAGTCCAAAGAATTTTATTCCAGAACATGGGAGGCTTTTTTAGATTTAGTTTTCTGGCAAAGTCTAATCTGGCTTTCCTGTTACCAGTGGTTTGCACCTTGTTGTAAACCCTCTGTATTTACATTCATGAAGGCATCTCTTGATTGTAGATTTTGACAATGATACGCCTACCTTCTCCAGAGTATTCTTGACTTCTGTTGATGTTGTGAAGGGGTTTTTCTTCACCAAGGAAAGGATTCTGCGATCATCCACATTAGTTGTCTTCCGTTGTCTTCCAGGCCTTTCGATGTTGTTGAGCTCACCAGTGCTTTCTTTCTTTTTAAGAATGTACCCAACTGTTGATTTGGCCACACCTAAGGGTTTTGCTATCTCTTATAGATTTATGTTGTTTTTTTCAGCCTAATGATGGCCTCCTTCACTTGCATTGAGATCTCCTTGGACTTCATATTGGTAGCTCCAGTCGAACAGCTGCCAAATGCCAACTCAATACCTGATATCAACTCCAGACCTTTTATCTGCTTCATTTGTCTTGAAGTAATGAGGGAATGGATCGCACCTGGTCAATTACACTGTAACTTCTTGTCAGTCAATTGTCCAAATACCTTTGAGCCCCTGAAAATGGAAGTACTTTGCTTAAAATGTCTGTAATTCCTAAATGGTAAATGCCATATTTTTGTGGAACCTCTTAAAATAAAGCTGAAAGTCTACACTTCGATCACATCTTGATTATTTTATTTCAAATCCATTGTGGTGGTGTATAAAGGCAAAATCACAAAAACTTTGTCATTGTACAAATACTTCCGGACCTGACTGTGTATATATATACTGTATATACACACACTGATCAGCCATAACATTATGACCACTGACAGGTGAAGTGAATAATATTGATTATCTCGTTACAATAGCACAAAAGGGTTGAGATATATTAGGCAGCAAGTGACCAGACGGTTCTTGAAGTTGATGTGTTGGAAAGAGGAAAAATGAGCAAGCGTAAGGATTAGAGAGACTTTGACAACGGCCAAATTGTGATGGTTAGATGACTGGGTCAGAACATCTTTAAAACAGCAGGCCTTGTGGGGTGTTCTTGGGATGCAGTGGTTAGTACATACCAAAAGTGGTCGAAGGAAGGACAACCAGTGAACTAGCGACAGGGTCATGGGCATCAAAGGCTCACTGATGCGTGTGGGGAGTGAAGACTAGTCCGTCTGGTCTGATCCCACAGAAGAGCTATTATAGCACAAATTGCTGAAAAGATAAAGCTCTGCTATGATAGAAAGGTGTCAGAACACGCAGTGCATTACAGCTTGTTGCGTATGGGGCTGCGTACCACAGACCTGTCAGAGTGCCCATGCTGACCCCTGTCCACTGCCAAAAGTGCCTACAATGGACAGGTGAGCATCAGAACTGGACCACGGAGCAATGGAAGAAGGTGGCCTAGTCCGATAAATCACTTTTTTTTTTTTACATCATGTGGAAGGCCGGGTGCGTGTGCATCGTTTACCTGGGGAAGAGATGGCACCAGCATGCACTATGGGAAGAACGCAAGCTGGCAGAGGCAGTGTGATGCTCTGGGCAATGTTCTGCTGGAAAACTCTGGGTCCTGGCATTCATGTGGATGCTATTTTGAACATTGTTGCAGACCAGGTACACCCCTTCATGGCAATGGTATTCCCTAATGGAAGTGACCTCTTTCGGCAGGATAATGCACCCTGCCACACTGTAAAAATTGTTCAAGAATGGTTCGAGTAACATGACAAAGAGTCCAAGGTGTTGACTTGGCCTCCAAATTCCCCAGATCTCAATCCAGTCGAACATCTGTGGGGTGTGCTGGCCATCAAGTCCGATCCATGGAGGCCCCACCTCACAACTTACAGGACATAAAGGATCTGCTGTTAACGTCTTTGTGCCAGACACCATTGCACACCTTCAGGGATCTAGTGGAGTCCATGCCTCGAATGGTCAGGGCTATATATATATATATATATATATATATATATATATATATATATATTACACACTTTGTTTACACAAATGAAACAACAGCTTCTGACCAATCACAATGGTATCATTAACTATAAATTCTGTTTATATCTGTATCTGAGGAAACGGAAACGGAAACACATACACACACACACACAGTATAATTACAATAAAGTTGTCGCTAAGCGCTGATGAGGCATATTGAACTCGCCTCCATCAAATAAAAAAAGATCTGTCACGTTAATTAATTAAGTCACAACCAAAAACTATTATTATTATTATTATTATTATTATTATTATTATTATTATTACGTAATGAGAGGATGGAGACATAGCGATGAATTCCTCAGGACAGAGTTCATACTTTATTCTAGATCCTAAATGGTGCTTGAAATAGGATGAAATGACGGATAGGCCGGTGGGACGAGCGCTGACCAAGCTGCGCTACGAAGACGCTTGCATCGTTAAGTCGTTTGTCACATTTGACGTTCGGTTTGACCTCCGCAGTGATAAATCAGGACAAATTACCTTTATATAATTGTCATTACACATTACAGCAAGATTTACGTATAATTATCTTAAATAATGTTTTTATACTAATCCAATGTAATGAAAAACTAGTAGGACGTAAGGGTGTTTTTGTCGTAACAAAGATGATTCACTAGAAAATAGAACATAAGAACTTTATGTTGATGTGCCCCATTGAGTCGCTAGCTAATACTCTACAAGCTAAAGCGCTAATTAGTGTGAGCATGCCAAATAAACCTGACTGAGAAAACAGGAATAGCTGTATAATATTGGTCTATACAGTAGCTAGCTAATACCCTGCTAGATAAATGGCTAATTAGTATTCGTGTATAAGATAAATCTGACTGAGAACAAAGCAATGTTGAACATGACACATCTAGCTTTATGCTATCAGCTAGCTAATTTGTTAATAAGGACAATGTTTAGCTATAAGTTACAGATAACATACATTTTTTTTTAACTTTTTTACTTTATTATTTTGTTGTTGCTACTACAAGTCACTTCTCCTGAATTCTGGCATTTTGAATTCTGTAGCTCAATAGAGGATTTTCTTGCTGCTCGCAAATACTTTTGCAAATGTTACAGCGCCTTAACACTAATGTGCTCACAGGGAATCTGGTAATCTACATTGATCAGCCAATCAGAATGAAGAAGTGGAGATAAAATCAAGTGTTGATGCTGATGAAACATGCGATTATGGTGTGATGTAACATCAGCGAGCTGCTTTTTAAGAAACAATCAAACTTTTTATTTTTATAAAGAAGAGACAATAGCTCCGCCCTCTCGTTATCATGTGTTGGCATTTCCAAGGGTTTGTGAGGTAAAAGTAGGCACTACGCAAGGATTGTTTTTCCCTGCTCTCGATTTCCCATTTTAAAATATTCGTCCAGAACTGACAGCTGAACTTTTGTTGTATTTTTGAATTATGTTAAATTGCAGAGCTTCTACGCAAAATGCGGAACGTTTGTCAAGTAATGTCATACAATATGAAGTAATATAATCGTCACTGGACATCGTAGCAGTGTAACATGATGTAATAAAATTGTTATATTGCACAAGTCTATTCTACGCTAACTTTTCCATAAATGTCCGATTTTTTTTTGCATTAAATCTGACAATCAATAATAATGTGTCCTATAGGAAGAGTTATCTAAAAATGGCTGGTGTTTGAGGTCACTAACTGTACATGAATTTTGGTGTATTAAATATACCAAGAGATATTTGTTCTCTGAGACTAGCACTGTAGCTTGTTCCAAAAAACACATTTCTTCAATCGTCCCTTTGTGTCGAGTCTACAAATACTCAGGATTAGAGCTAATTAAGTCCTCGAATTCCTCCATGCCTCGTTTGGTAGATCATTAAGTCACTCTTTCAGTTAGAAAGCAAGATAGAGAGAGGGATCTCGTCACCTCCTGGTCTTCAGAGGTGACCTTAGTTCTCTCTGAGTGCTTAATTAAAGCGAGCAGCCATGTGAATCCGGCTTCGCTCGGCCCTCTGCGTTTCTCTCGTCCGCGTCTCGGGCTTCAGAGATGAAGTTTTACCCCAACCGTCTCAGAGAGACATTCATGTTTGACGTGTTATTTTCACTTCGGGTCTTCCGGGCCTTAATTAGCTCGAAACGCCGACACATTCGTCTTAATCTGTGTCAACCACATCATCTGCCAGGAGCAGTTCATTGTGAAGCGCTAATCTCATTCGCATTAGCTTCCAGCGGTGTTAGCATGAAGTTTGGATGAAGTATTTAGCTAGAAAGTGTGAAAGCGAGTGGATCTGACAAGGATGTGTGCCGTAATACGCAAAAGAAAGTCAGAAGTTAGTCAGCTAACATATCTGTTACATCAATATGTCCAGAATAAACAGATATAAATGGAAACATTTTGTAAACAAAACCATCTTGTACTAAATGTGTTTTGTTAGCTAGCTAGTGAAATCTAGCCATAGTTTCAGTGACTTCTGGTTATTGTAGCCGACCGCTAGCAGCAGCGCATGCTCGCATTTTACTTAGTATTAAAGTGCAATTAACTAGATAGGGATTTGCAAAAAGTGTGGTTGCCAAGGAAACGGGTATAAAGGAATGTGTTTGTCATGAACCTTGCACCAGAAGCTGAACATTCAGAGATTAGTGATGTTCCGAAAATTTTACATAATCGAAAATGAGAACAAAATCACTCCGATTGTTCCAGGTTTCTGTTCCAGGAACCTTATTAACCGTTCTGTATTTTGTTTCTGACTAACGATGTGGACGTGGAATGCTGGAGCAGGAGCGGAAAAATATCCTTTCTGTTCAGAACGAACCAAAATGAGAAATAAATAAAGTTTGGAATCTCTGCATAAGATGTTCACACACTTTTTAAACATGAAAAAAAAAATCTTTAGGCTTCAGCAGTGAGCGATACGAAGGTGTTGTAGGGCCGCTGTTTACACAAGAAGAATATAAGATTTTGAGAATAAAGTCATAATATGTCAAGAACAAAGTTGTCATATCTGATATTATGAGGAAAAACGTCACAATATTTCGAGAATAAAGTGCTGATGAGGCAGAAGATTAAGCAGGGAGTTTTTTTAATTTGTAAAGTATTTCCTTATTTTCGTTGCTCTCATATGCGCCATTCTCTCATAGTATTAAATTCAAATTCAACTTATAAAATTTTTTAATTTTATTACAACTTTATTAAACTTTATTATGACTTTATGCTCATAATATATATTTTGACTTTTTTTCTCGAAAATATTGCGAATTTATTCTCAAAATATTGTGATTTTTTTTCTCAGAATATTGCAACTTTTTTCTTGTAATATTACTGAACTTTTTATTCTCAAAATACGAGTCTCGAAAAAATATCACAAATTTATTGTCAAAATTTCCAAAATTTTTTTCTCATAAAATGAATATTTTCTCAAAATATTTCATTTTTTTCTCATAACATTTTTTCTTTATTCTCGAAATCTAGTGATTTTGTTTATCGTAATATCACAGAAAGTTTTATTATAAATAACTATAGTGTTATTCTCGAAATACAGTGATTCTTGAAAAAGTATTGCAAATTTATTCTCGAACTATTGTTACTTTTTTCTCATAAAATGAATTTTCCTCGTAATCTATTATGACTTTTTTCTTCTCAGAATATTGTGACTTTTTTTCTTGTAATATAGCGATTCTTGAAAAATATTACCAATTTATTCTCAAAATGTTGACATTTTTCTGCCTTAAAATGATTTTTTTTTCTCAATAACTTTTTATTCTAAATTAATAGTGTTATTCTCAAAATATAGTGATTCTTGAAAAAATATTGCAAATTTATTCTCGAACTATTGTTAATTTTTTCTCATAAAATGAAAATGTTCTCATTATATATTGTGAATTTTTTCCCAAAAGATTATGACTTTACTCTCGAAATATTGTGACTTTTTTTTCTCGTAATACGTATTGTGTCTTTTCTCAAAATATTAAGACTTAATCCTCAAAATTATTGAGCCGTCATGGGATGATGCTGATGAATCCTGTATAATCTGACTATGGACATGACAGAAAAAAATCAAACAAAAAAACAAAAACCATCAGTTCTGATTTTCAGTTGTCTTCAGGATCTAGTATTGTTGACTTTCGTGTCCATTGTGTAGCGTTGTTACTTTGGAGGAGCACTCCAAAAGCGTGAGGAATTTATAGATAAGAATCGATCTGTGCATATCGGCTGAAATCGGAGCTGAGGGGGCGGGGAGGTGAAAAGCGAGGGCAGAGAAGCTTAGTGGTCCGGCTGCAGTAACCGGAGGAGAACAGATTTGGATCCGGTTGCGTGACAGATGTCGAGCAGAGCCCGAGTCCCGTTTAATGGATTAGGACACAGCCGACCTGCGTAATTCATCCGAATGGGCCGACCCGAGTTTCAACCTTCTGTGAGGCGCAAGTCATTAAGTGATTGAGTTTCTTGAATGTTCAGCAGATGTAGTGCCTCGAGGCAACTTACACACACACACACACACACACAAAAGCCTTTTCAGCTGGTTCGGACCAGCAGTTGGTGCTCCAGGTGGAACACGTGTATTGTCTCTACGTGCACTTTGACTTTGTGTTTTTCCCCTCGTATATAACGTTTCACCAGCAGCTGTTACACACTTTCAGCTTCCACTCCTGAGACGCATTGTACGAAGAAAAAACGAAGAATCTTTATCGTCTACTTGTAACTGCAAAAGATAAAATGGATTGTTAAACGTTTTTTTTTTAAACTAGTAAATGATTAAAAATGGCCTAAAAACATCTCTACACATTTATCCTCATTAAATCTACCAGGATCTATAAATATACATGAATATGCAAATGTATACATGCCCACATTTCCTACATTTTTTACATTTTATTTTTCATTTTTATTTTAGCCAACTTAGCTAGCCGGTTAGCTAACTGCTAATAAACTAGCTCATGTTAGTCATGAGTGGGATTTCAGTATCCGAGTTTTCTTATTTCTTTCTTTCTTTTCCTCCATTCATTGATATGTTTCTTCCTTTAATGTTAGTTATATATTTTTCTTTTCTTCTGTTATTTAATTTCTGTCACGTTCTTTCTTTTCTTTACTTATTTATCTTTCTTTCCTTATGTCATTTTTTAAAATTGTTTTTCTTTTTAACATTTCTATTTCAGTTTTTTCTTTTCTTCTTTTTTCTTATTTCCTTTATTTTCATTCATTCATTTTCTTTCTTTCTTTCTTTCTTTTTTATTTATTTATTTATTTATTATCTGTCTTTCTCTTTCCTCATTTGTCTTTCTTTTTTAATTTTTTTCTTTTCAATATTTTTCAGCAGGCAGAATATCGTAAGGTAAGGTTAACATGACAACCACCACCTGTTCATCACTAGCGTCAGGTAATTTAGCTAGGTAGCTGGTGTTGCTCACGGGTTCTGTACCAGCAGGTCATCAGTACGTAATTCATACTGATCATACTGATTCATACTGATCCACTGAACACGAGAGGAGTGAATCTCGGTCACAAATGACTCGGTGCACGGTAGTGAACGATACTGATTCGTTCACCTTAGTGACTCTTTCAATAAGACTGAATCATCTGAGAATGAATCACATCTAGTTTAAAGTCCTGTGGCATTGATTCTTATTGTTCTGTGTTACAGAATCCCAAGGAATCGGATGATTTGGAATCGGATGGTTTGGAATCTGATCAGTATTCCAGATGTACCAGAATGGGTGAGTGCTGAATTTGTCCTCCACTTCCTGTCAAAGATTATCTCATCTTTCCTCTTTCATCCCCCACACAGTGTGATCCTGCCGTCCTGCATCGGTCGCTCACAAATACAAAAATGTCCTCCAGACATCCTCCTCTCATACCGTGTTTATTCAGATCCTCCTTTTCCTAAACTTCCTGGTTTAGGGTTGTGGTGGACTCAGAACCTATCTTGGAATACGCTGGGCGTAAGTCAGGGATACACCCTAAATCAAGTGTCCATCTCACACACACACACACACACACACACACACACACATACACACATACCTCTAGGGCAGTTTAGAGTCAGCATGTATTTTAGAGGTGGAAGAAAACCGGAGAACCAGGAGGAACCCAGAAGATCCCTCATGGTAACCAAAAAGCAGAGTTTATGAGAAGACTATGCATAGATACACTGGAGTTAGTGTTACCATAGCAGCAGTGATTAAAGCAACAATAAAAACATGCTACTTATAAATTAAATGCTGAACCGTAGACTGTGATAAAGGAGTGTAATTTTCACATCTAATTTACAGGGATAATTGGTCTGCCTGTCTGTTTCTCTCTCCTTCTGTCTCTCCTCCTGTCTATCTGCCTGTCTGTTTCTCCTCTTGTCTGTCTGTCTCTCCTCCTGTCTGTCTGCCTCTCTGTCTCTCCTCCTGTCTGTTTCTCTCTCCTTCTGTCTCTCATCCTGTTTGTCTGTCTCGCTTCCTGTCTGTCTCTCCTCCTGTCTGTCTGCCTGTCTGTCTCTCCTACTGTGTCGATTTGGCTCCCATCTGTCTCTCCTTCTATCTGTCTGTCTCTGCTTCTGTCTCTCTCTTTATCCGATGGTCTCTCATTCGCTCTGTCTCTCTCTCTTTCTGTCTCTGTCGCTCCTCCTATATGTCTGTCTCCCTTCTATGTTTCAGTCACTGCCATCTGACTGTCTTTCCGTCTCTCTGCCTGTCGCTCCATGTGTATCTGTGTCTTCTGTGTCTGTCTCTCATTCTATTGCTTTCCTCCTATCTCTCTATCCTGCTGACTCTCTCTACCTGTCTGTCTCTCCTCCTATCTCTTCTTCTATCTCCCAGTATCTCCTGCTATCTGTCTATCTCTCCTTCTGTCTCTCTCTCCATCTGTCCATCTAATTCTATTTGTCTGTCTCTCTTTCTGTCTCCCTGTATCTCCTGCTATCTGTCTGCCTCACCTTCTGTCCTTCTGTCTCCTGTAAGTCTCTTTCTGTCACTTCTTCTCTTCTCTCTCCATCTGTCTACTTCTGTCTGTCTGTCTCCCCTCCAGTGTTCTGTCTCACTCTCTGTCTGTATCTCCTTCTATCTGTCTGCTTTTACTTTTGTCTGTCTGTCTATCTGTCTGTCTGTTCCTTCCTTCTTTCCTTCCTCCCTCCTGCCTCTACTGATTTCTGATTTGCTTCTTATCATCTGTTACAAAATAAATAAAAAATTCCTGCTAAAACAGTCCAGCTTCTTTAACTATAGCTTATTTAAGCTATAGTTCCAGACAGCAGCATGCTACCAACCATTCTTTTTTAAATGTCTATAAAATAGTAGAATGCAGTTCAAGGAGAGGTCGTTTTAGGCTTTGTGTGTGTGTGTGTGTGTGTGAGGGAGATTCCTGTGGGAGATTGTTACTGGACGCTAATGAACTCCATTTGTGGTGCAGGAGAGTTGGTTTTCCAGCGGCGGGGGTTCAGGCGAGTTCGCTGCTCGGCGCTCTGAGCTTCTCTAAATACACAGCTTGTAAAAGCAATCAAACTCGCAGGCGTTCTCTAGCTTTAATCTTTTTTTCCGGAGGAAAACGGGAAGGGATCTGTGGTCCACCTGGAGACCTGGTGCTGTGAACGTGGGTGTGTTTTAAGTTCACAATTTGCTCCTGGTTCTGCTGTGGAGGCTGTGGTGGTCCTGTTTAATGTCATACACAGTGTTTATTGGCTGAACTCATACACCTGCAGACCTCATACACATGCCTGAATCAAATGACATTTTAGAATTATTTTTAAAAAATTTTCCAAACTGTTCACCAATCTGTGTAACCTGCATCAGCATGCGTTTAAATAAGTGAGCTGGCATTGCAAAGCTTTTTGTAGCCATCTAGTCTTTCTGTTCTTGGTTTAGGAATTTTCACCCACTCTTCACTGCAGAACATTTCTAGTTCTGAGATCTTATCAGGCCATATCGTGCAAGGTTAAAATCTACACGCAGATTTTAAATGATGTTCAAGCCAGGGGACTGTGAGGGCAGTTCCAAAAGCTTCAGCTTGCGTTTCCACGAAGTACCTCATGGTGGATTTTGAGGTATGTTTTGGAATGTTGTCTTGTTGTAAAAGCCAGTCTCTCTTCAGCTTCAGTTTCTTGACTGTGTCACAGGCAAAGGAACTCATTCATCCATCTACCTGTTCAGTGTTTCCTGAGCCACTGACTTCCATAACAGATCCACCCTTATGCTTAACGGTTGTCAACGTGTTTTTTCAGTAAATGCTGGTCCTTATTTTTCTCCAAACATGGCCAGAAATTTCCTTTTTTTTACTTCATCAGTCCATGGTTGTTTCCCAAATGCCTCTGTCTTTTCTATATGTTGTTTTGTGATGAGGTTGCAAGTAAGGTTTCCTTCTGATGACTCTTCCATGCAGATCATGTATGTTCAAGCAATGCTGCAGAGCTCCTGTGTTAGCTAAACCTTCCTGCAGGTTCTTGCTGTCATTTGGGGGTTTTGCTTTAGCATACAGACAGTTTTATCTGAGGTTTCCTGCTCTTCCAGATCTTGTCCACAGTTCACCGTAATTGTAGTTTCTTAATGACATTTTTGGACAATGGAAATAGTGAGTTGGAAGCGCTTTCTTTTTTATAGCCTTCCCCTGCTTTGTAGGCATGAATTAGCTTCATTTTCAGGTCCTCCGTCAGCTGAATATGAGTCCGTGGCTGCTGAGTGTGAGCACAAGGTTTGACGAGTCAGAGTATTTATTATCTGGAACTGTGATTCCTAATGACACTTCTTGACCTGCCTAATGAGTCTTAGTGAGTCAATTAAGGCCCAACTTTTGTACATGCCACAGTTACTTTTTTTCTAGTTTCTAGTTCATCAAATGTAAAGTAACTGTGCATTAATTTAAATTGGCTGGGGTGCCCAAACTTTTTCATATGGCTCATTTCAGACATTTATACCGTTACAAGAGTTACAAGAAGAGTTACAAATGTCTGAAGAGAGGGATGATGAATTGGAGGTGGGAAAGAAAAAAAACAGTTAAAATGTAGAAGTCATCAGTGTCAGAGTGAACCCAGAACACCCTTCAGCTTTGCGCTAATTTGCCTTTATAAGCAGCGATTACTGTGTGTAACTGCCTAGAAACTCAAACAGTGAGCAAACACACACACACACACATGCTGCAAGGTCGCCTGGTGTAAGAAGGCCTCGTCTGAACCTCGATGTGCTGCCAAACCTCACACCTCTGTGATTACAGCCTGTTTACATGGAAGGGACTTTCCAGGCTGGCGTTCATGCCCTGGTTTCTGTGAAGGGTGAGAGACATACTGAGATACTGAGAGAGAGTGGGAGAGAGAGAGAGAGAGAGAGAGAGTGGGAGAGAGAGAGATACTGAGTGAATCTGAGAGATACTGAGAGAATCTGAGAGATACTGAGAGAGAGAGACTTTAACTTTACAATACTGTATTATACACAAGTCACATTATGAACAATAAAATGACTTAATAAATAAAAAAAATATTAAAAAGCATTTCAATAAATTCGACTAAACATAACAGAGAACAGTTTGAGTATGTAGTTGTAATGATTCTTTCAGTCTAATCCTGGTACAGAACCGAGTTCTTCGTCCACTACAGAGCACAGAGCTTCCTCACAACACCACACTGCCCAGACAAACACATACACAGAGAGAGAGAGATACTGAGAGAGAGAGAGAGAGAGAGAGAGAGAGACAGACATACTGAGAGAGCAAGAGACAGAGAAAGAGAGAGACATACTGAGAGAGAGAAAGAGACATGAGAGAGAGAGAGAGAGAGAGAGACTTTTGACTTTTAAAGTGACCTTTATTTTCACATTAGTTCAAGGATGGACAGAACAGATACTGAGAGAGAGAGAGAGACAGAGAGAGGGCGGGAGTGAGGGGGTGTTTTCCTGTGTTGTGATGCCGATACTTGGTTAAGCGATATATGTTGATATTTAACACGACTGCTGATGTTATAGTATAATATTGAGTGACGTGGTGGTGTGGTAGAGTTGATTATTTTCCCAAAACAGCATGTTTCCCAAATATTTTATTCCTCATTTACTACAGCAATTTTCCACTGATTACAATTCATTTTTTAAAAAATAACATACTTTTTATCCGTATTTAGTTATCCGTATGTACTTAGTTTCATAGTTACTTGCCATGTTTTCCGAGAAACCGCAAAGAAGCATTAACTCCTCTGTCCTGAAAACTTAAAGTTACAGCTTTACCACTGAGTGTAACAAAGTGCTGACACTGGAGACTCCTTCCATTAATGTTACATAAACATCTTCCAGAAAACTTCACCACATCAACAATTACACACTTTTTAAAAACCGTTTATGTTGAGCGTCCATAGTACAAAGTAAAGTGACAAAATCCAAACAATTGACTTCAATTCCCCGCTCAAGAATTTTCTGTTTTTTTTTATTCACAAAAATCAAATAACATTTTTATCTTACTCTTCTGTACATGACCTCTCATTAAACATGTATAAAGACATTACGAAGTAAAGTAAAGCTTGGAAGGAAGTAGCAGAGATCGTTGGTGTCTGTTGAAGTTATGTATCTAGTGCAGTTAACTTGCTTTGCTAATCTAATCTGAGAAGCTAGTATGAAGCTGAGCACGTAGCACGTAAATCAAACAACTGATTAAACTAATTAGCATTCGAACATGTATAATAGCTACTACTGTTTGTCATAAAAAAAAAAATGCTGGACAGGCCACGCCCACAAGATGAACGACTGTGACCTGAACTTGTTCGAGCTCATCATGCCGCTATCATCTCAGTCTCTGTAACGGCAGCGCCTCGTTCCTCAAATCGTGGGACTTAAACGTACCGCTAGTCGCAGAGGATTAAATTAAAAAAGCTGTGTGTGTGTGTGTGTGAATTGATCAGGCGCTGTGTGCTGTGAGTCAGAAATTATTAAGGCTCAGCCATCTTGTGTGTGTGAGTCAGGAATCACTGTTTTATTGGGTTATTAAGTGTTTCTGAATGTCAACGTGCTATTAACCTTGAGATAATGTAGAGTTCCACGGGAACGGCTCATCAAGAGATTTATTTTATTACATTTTATTTTGGGCTGGGAAAGATTTTTCTTTTTTTAAGCACATTTATCTGGGCAGAATAATCTGTGCTCATGGAAAAGATGGATACAACTGCACAAAATGTTCTAAATGTTAAGCATTAGCTAGCTAGCTGTGACTTTAACACCAAACTGTGAAGTGTGAGGTAGTTAAGTTAGTTCATGTTGTTATCTAGTTTTACAGTCGCAGTAAAGTGCTAGCTAGTCTTTAAGAGTTCAACAGTCACAATGATGCGTTAGTTAGCTAAGAGTTTAGCAGCCATGAGGAAGTTTTAGCTAGCTAGCTTGTTTAATACAGTGAAGTGTCAGCTAGTTAATTTGGTTCATGTTGTTAGCTAGCTAAGATTTTAACAGCAACAGTAAGGTGTTATGTAGCAAGTTCAGATCTGACCATGCATAATGAAGTGTTAGCTAGCTAGGCAAGAGTATAACCAAGCATGAGGATGTTTTAGCTTAAGAGTTTAACATGGTCATTAGGAAGTTTTAGCTACCTAAGAGTTTATAAGCGCTAAGTGACAGCTAGATAGTTAGGGGTTTACCATCCATGAAGTGTTAGTTAGTTAGTTAATTAGCTTAATGTTTATTACCCACAAAGCAATAGCTAGCTACATTTGAATGGCCACTTGATTGATTGATTGTTTTAACTAGTTAGCTAATGATGTTTAAAAGTCACCATATTGTGTCCTACCTGCTCACGGATGTAGCATATTAACTGCTTCCTGATGCAAGCAAAACAGGATTTGCTAATCTATGCTAAGACAGAGTGCTTCATTTTTGGGACGCATCATGCTTGTAGGATGCAATCAGTGACCTTTGACCTTAGCAAGTCTCAGAAGGGATCTAAAAAGTCGAATGGGACATGGAAAGAAAAAGCGAGTTTGGGATATTTCGACGCATAAAATGTGGAGGCGGGGCAAAAATGGGAGGGGCGGAGTCATAAGAACCTGTGCTGGGGAATTCTGGTTGTCCAGAATGTTCAGCTAGATGGTGAAGTTTTGTTCATGTTTATAGATGACAGGATGTTGCACTGTATTCTAATGTTGTGTCAAAGGTCAAAGGTCACATTACTGGTTTTGCAATTTTTTTTTACTTTTATTTTTCATCCTGACAGGACATACCATCACAACCATGGGTGTGTTTTCTGCAACTTGATCAGGATGAGGGAGATCTTCTCACAGTGGCCTGCGACAAAACCTGACAGGGAACCGGTGGTTATGTAACCAAGCACAAAGAACGATTCGTGATTGATCACGATGTACACGCCAGGGCTCGTCAAGGAAACAGCAGCGAGGTGGAGGAGGAGGGGGAAGATTCATCCTGAGTCACTAGGTGAAACTGTGAGGTAAACAGAGAGAGGGAGTATGAGTCAGAGAGTGTGTGTTTACACTGTGCATGCTGAGCAAATGCACGGTGAGGATTACACTTTGTTATTGGACTGTCATGAGCTAATCTGAGAGAAATTTTAAATCATATCCATAATTTGTACTGCTAAAGCTAACCAGTTAGCTAACATGAGCTAACTTATCAACCTGAAAGACTTTTCAGAGTGGAATTTTTACATCTTATTCATAAATTTCATACTTTTTGTGCTGAAGCTAACCTGCTAGCTAGCAAGAGCTTATGTAGAATAATTTCTGAAAGGAATTATAAGTTGTATTCATAAATTTTCAGAATTTATAACAGCAGCACTAGCTAGCTAGGGAACATGCGCTGACCTGACAAGGTTTCTGAGAAGATTTTAAAGTTATGTTTATAAATGTTTGTCATTTGTACGGCTAATACTAACTCACTAGCTAAGACAAGCTAGTCTGAAAGGATTTCTGAGAGGAACTTGAAATCATATAACTTTAGCCAGATAGATGACGTGAGCTAACCTGATAACCTGAAAGGATTTCTGAGCAGAACTTTAATTCGTATTGAGCAATTTAATATTTTCAATGCTGAAGCTAACCCAATACTTAACATAAGCTAATACTGAATGGTTTTCTGAGAGAAATTTCAAATCATATTCATAAATATCATAATTTTTACTGCTGATGCTAACGTGATAGCTAATATGAACTGAACTGACAGGATTCCTGAGAGAAATGTTCAGTTTTTTTCATAATACAAGCTAGCTAGCCAACATGCGCTAATCCGACAGGATTTCTGGGAGGATTTTTCCCTTTGTAGTTAATTATCTCAGATGAAACCATTTAGCAGAGGTTTAAAGTTTACATACTATGGAATGTTTTCTAAAGTCGAGCCATTAAATTGAGTAAAATGGAAAATTAAATTAGTTTTTTAAAACCCTGCTGAGGCAAAGTGAAAGTTACGACTACACTGGACAAATTACCTAACCAATGCTAAGTTATCACCTGCTAGCACACTGCTAGTTATGAGCACTGTTATTAAGCTAACATAGCTAGCTAGCTCGCACCAAAAGAGTGATTTATTTTTTACTGAAATGTCCTGTTTATTTTCATCTAACCAAAGTTAGCAACTGCACAATATTTGGATAAACAATATCAACCAAAACCACAGAACTGTCCACAAATGGCAGGCAACAAATCCATATATGGAAGTAAAAAGCAGGAAGTTATTAGCATAATTATATATGCTTGTATTTTCACATTTTGTTACCCAGCTAGCTAACATGAGCTAAATTGACAAGATTTATGAGAGCAATTTTAATCATATCCATAATAATTTTAATTTTGAGGTCAGCTAACATAATAACCTGACAGGATTTCTGATATGAAATTAAAAATTTCTTCATAATTTGTTCCAATAGCACTACCCAGCTAGCCAGCATGGGCTAACTTGACAGGATTTCTGAGAAGATTTCAAAATCTTCTTTATAAATTTCATCATTTTTACAGCTGAAGCTAACCTGTTAGCTAACATGAGCTAACCTGAACAGATTTTTTTTTTTTAAAGTTTTTTTCATAAATGAATACAGTTTTTAAAGCTAACCCAGCTAGAAAACATGATCTAATTGTGTGAGAGGACGCTAAACACTGTCATTTTTTCATTCTAATAAATATTAGAAATATTAATGGATAATCTAAATGTATAAATATCTTATGTTTGGCCTTGGCATGAATATTTACATTTCAGGAGAAATTAGCAAAGAGCTCGTTAAGAATAAAAAAATCAAAGACTGATGGAATTATCCATGCTAGCAAAAAATCTGGGAAAAAAGGTCCATATTTAGCATTTAGCCATGCTAGCAGGCTGTTTTTGGTGGAGCTGTCAAACTTTTCATCATCCTGTGACGACACCTAGCAATCAGAAAGCCGAAAATGGACCGCTTTATGACGCCCTGCAGCTATTAAAGGTCCTGCAGAAGCATCTCCGTCTGCCTACAGAGTGACCCGGCCCAGTCCGGCCTGAGAAAAAAATAATCCTGCGAGTTTTTCTCAGAGAGACAGAGTGTCCTCGAAGCTGGTTATTACATGACGGTCCAGCCCAGACAAAAACGACAGGGAGTGGTGTTTGGCTCATAAAGCACGGCTAATGTGGCTCGGTATTGATGCTATCACAAAGGGCAAATAATGAGCTGACTTTAGGCGCTTCCCGCCCTCGAGCTGTTTTGGTCTTGTTTTGCTGTAGTGGTGTGTCACATCAGATGAGCTCCTTTAGCTGTAAACTTCCTTTAGAGTGGTTCATATGGAGGCAGTTCTTTCCTGGCTGAAGTCTTTAAAAAATGTAAAAGAACCACAGACTAAAAAAAAAAGATTACAGCTAAATTTAAAGATTGCAAACAGCCATTAAATTGCGTGTAACTAAAAGAAGTCTTTTTACTCAATTTTCACTTCCGTTACCACAGCAATCTGCCAACAAATCCTCTTTTTTATTTATTAATCTTACTTTGTTTATGGCTCACTTTGTCTTGAAGTTAATTAGACAAAAAAACACAGCTTGTCATCTTTTTTTCCCGAGAAACCGCAAAGAAGGGTAAACTCCTCTGTCCTGAAGATGTCTGAAAACTTAGTTACTGCTTGACCTCTGACTGTTACAAAGCGCTGACACTGGAGACTCCTTCCGTAAATGTTAAATAAACAATAAAAAAATAAAAATAAACTTACACCCGAGCGCATTAATATAAAGCTGTGATTTGCAGCTGCACTACTATCAGGGCTGCTGTTATAGAAAATTAATCAGCACCTTCTGACCAATCACGATCCAGCAATATTTTTTTCCCTGCTCATGTGTGTATGGTGCTGTGATGCAAAAAAAAAAAAAAAAAAGAGCATGAGTTTAATATTTAAATAATATTTATTTGATGAATTTATTATTTTATGAAGATAATATTTGTTGTTATTTTATAAATTAATCACAAATAAATGTATTTTTGGAAAGATAACATTATTTTGATACTGATTGACTCAGACTGGGTACATGATGTAACAGGGTAAAAAGTTTCCTAGGTTCAAGGTTCTTGTGAAAACTTGTAGAGCAGCAACAGAGTGTCTGTGCAAGATTTAACAAGTTAGGGTGTGTGGAGTCGCTGCGTTTTCTTCAGGAGGTTATAAGATAAACCCAAATGCACATGTTATAAACAGGAACAGCAGCACAGATCCAAGGTCGGCGTTAGAAGCCCTCGGGTTAACTTTATCGTGGGTGGTTTTGGGAGAAAACTATCCTTCAAGCCACAAGGAGCCCTGCGGCTTTCGCAAACCGTCGCCGAAAAAAAAAAACAAACGTGATCCAGAGGAGCCGAACTGTAGCTGCTTTCTGTCAGCAGTCTCACTGGAAAGAGCTCTCCAGGAGAAGTTCATGGTGAGGTCACAGGGAAAGACCTTTTTGGGGCGGTATGGGAGGCAGCGTAGGCGCAAAACCAGTTTCTTCTAAACCTGTGCCTGAACATGTCCTGTGAGACTGGTGGGGTTAGAATGTTTCTGCCTCAGAGGAAGGCGCCGATCCGAACCCTTTCACCCCCGGTCTGTCACGCTCAACCGCAAATGAGCCGTGAAACCTGTCAGTCTGATACCGAGATGCTGAACGCAGCGCACCAGAAACACGGAGATAAAGACAAGGAGATAAAGACTGTAATCAGTGTAATGACAGTAATGATTAATAATGAACATATTACATAACCGATCACATAACCCAATGCACCCCTTCCCCCTGTGCATACCTGTTTACTGCAGGACTGTCATGTCAACCTGTGTCGCATTGATCTCTCTGGTTTTTTTAATCCCTGAGTCTGAATACTAAAATCGCTATTTAATGCGACTTACAAATGACAAAACCCACATGTCCACAGCGAGATCACATGATCCCATGTTGGGCAATGTAATCGCCCAGGATTGGTGAGCAGAGAAGAAGAGAAAGACGTGGCTAAATGATTTTCGTTTTGTCATATTATTGTCATTAAGTTAAACTCTGTTGGGTTTGATAGCTGCTGAATACTGTAGCCTTTATCTTGTTTTTTCTTCTGTATAATCGCCTGGTAAAGAATTCAAGCTGTCTTCACTAATATATTAGTAGCCCAGCTTTAACATTACGCCAATCAACAGATTCATAATTCTGAGTATTTTTGCTAGCTTGGTCTTGCTTTACTTTTTTTTTTTATTTATTTATTTTTTTTTTTACATATTTGTAAAACTGTTGATATTATTGTAGATAATAAAATGTAATTTATCAGTTTGTGTGATATTAGCTAATTTAAAATGATGCCTTTCTAGTTTTTATGCATTTTCATTCCTAAAATGAGCAAACTGGCATTTGTAAAGGATTAGCATAGATTACGTGTTAGTCATCACTGATATCCGATAACCGGTCATCTCCCAGCCCACGTATAAACAGTCAATAATGAACAAGCTAAGCGAATTTAACACTGTTAATAATGCTGAATTGTTCTTAGATATGAGAGATGATACAAGCATCAAGAACAGATTACAGAAGTAAACTGGATACCATCTAATGATTTCTATCGGTTAAAAATAAAGTTTTTTTTTTTCTAAATAGCTTAATAAGACAATGTAAAGGATTCCAGCGCTTTAACATGTGACCTAATGCAACTCGGCTGAATGGTATGTGATGGTGTGTGTGTGGTAACAATTTGTGGTTTAAGGGTCATTTCTTCATTAAAATACAACAATTTAGTTAAAGAGAAGGAGAGGATCCCTGTGCAGGTATTTATGTAAATACACAGTGCCGTTTATCCGTATGTTTGTGTCAGACCCGTCCATCACGTCTAACAGGCCGAGCCTGATTTAAGCAGCAAACACTCACAGAATAATCATTACTGAAAACGAGTCAACCCAAATGTACACACTGTTCCTGTAATGAAATAATTAATACACCGTTCCTGTAATCTGACACATGGCCAGGCTAGAATACAATGCCACTGTTGCATCATACAGGCTGCAAAAAGCAAATTTTAAATATATTCTTTATTTATTAATTTACTGTATGAGCTGTGTGTCACATACAGTTATACAAATCTCACTATCTCTGTAGTGTTTACACTGAAAAACAAAATGAAACCAAATGAGTGAGAAGAGCTGGATGATGAGCTGTATTTACAGGTGTTATAGTGTATTATAGGTACTGTTATAGGTCTTATAGTGAGTAATAGGCCTTATAGTGTATTATATGACCTATTATAATCCTTATAGTGCATGATATGACACATTATAAGCTGTATAGCGTATGAGGCCTTATAGGGTATTATGCGATCTATTGTAGGCCATATAGTGTACTGTAGGCCTTATAGGGTATTATGGGCCTTATAGTGTATTATAGGCCTTAAAGTGTATTGTATGACATAGACCATATAGTGTATTGTAGGCCTTAGTGTATTATAGGCCTTATAGTATATTGTATGACATAGACCATATAGTGTGTTGTAGGCCTTACAGTGTATTGTATGACACAGACCATATACAGTATTATAGGCCTTATAGTGTATTATAGGTATTATAGTATATTGTAAGACATATACTATATAGTGTATTGTATGACATAGACCATATAGTGTATTGTAGGCCTTACAGTGTATTGTATGACATAGACCATATAGTGTATTGTAGGCCTTACAGTGTATTGTATGGCATAGACCATATAGTGTATTGTAGGCCTTACAGTGTATTGTATGGCATAGACCATATAGTGTATTATAGGCCTTAGTGTATTATAGGCCTTATAGTATATTGTATGACATAGACCATATAGTGTATTGTAGGCCTTACAGTGTATTGTATGACACAGACCATATAGTGTATTGTAGGCCTTAGTGTATTGTATGACACAGACCATATAGAGAATTATAGGCCTTATACTGTATTGTATGACCTATTCTAGGCCTTATAGTGTATTGTATGACATAGACCATATAGTGTATTATAGGCCTTATTGTGTATTGTAGTTTGTCTTATAGGCTTATTTTTTGCATTTCTGTAAATATTACAAATAAGTAAAGTAAGGTAATGAAAGCATTACGATGGTGCAAAGTGAGCCATGAGCAGCTAAATGAGACACAGAACAGATGGCAGCATTTCCTTAATGTTCTATTAAACTGTCAGATTTGTTTATAGATTAAAAGCGAGCTGTCACTGCCCCCTCTCTGCTGCTTCTTAGCACTGAAATCGACCTGTTCAATGCTTGAGCTCCACATTCAGGAGACTAAGAGTCAGAATATCAGCTGTGGCTCGGTTCCTGATATAACTTATTGTCGAGGAAGTTGATTATGTAGGTGGCTGATGGAAAATTTGTTGGTAAAGCACCTGTTGTTTTGACCATTTACAGCCTGTGCCTATGACCCAGTGTACACTCTGTCTTTTTTATATATTTTCTTGTTACACACAATGCAGCAATCGGATCCAGTCTGGCTTCTGGGAGATAACAAATGTCGTTAAAATCTTATGATATATCTTATGATATGAAACAACCAGGTGTAAAAGGGGTCTATTATACAGTATAAGTGCTATAACAGTGGCCATAAGGCACCATGCTTTATGATGAAAAGATTATAATAATCCTAATAGTACACAATAAAGCCTGTAATAATCCCTGCAGTACACAGTAAAGCCTGTAATAATCCCTGTTGTACACTATAAAGCCTGTAATAATCCCAGTGGTACATTGTAAAGCCTGTAATAATAACTGTAATATACTATAAAACCTGTAATAATCCCTGTAGTGCTTGTAATAATCCCCGTTGTACACTATAAAGCCTGTAATAATCCCAGTGGTACATTGTAAAGCCTGTAATAATAACTGTAATATACTATAAAACCTGTAATAATCCCTGTAGTGCTTGTAATAATCCCTGTGGTACACAGTAAAGCCTATATTAATCACCGTCGTACAGTCTAAAGCCTGTAATAATCCCTGTGGTACACTCTAAAGCCTGTAATAATCCCTGTGGTACAAAGTAAAGCCTGTAATAATCCCTGTGGTACACTCTAAAGCCTGTAATAATCCCAGTAATACACTATAAAGCCTGTAATAATCCCCGTGGTACACTATAAAGCCTATAATAATCCCTGTAGTGCCTGTAATAATCCCTGTGGTGCAATATAAAGCCTGTAATAATCCCTGTGGTACAATATAAAGCCTGTAATAATCCCAGTAGTGCCTGTAATAATCCCTGTAGTACACTATAACGCCTGTAATAATCCCTGTGGTACATTATAAAGCCTGTTATAATCCCTGTAGTACACTATAACGCCTATAATAATCCCTGTAGTACACTGTAAAGCCTATGCTATTCACTGTAGTACACTGTAAAGCCTGTAATAATCCCTGTAGTACACCATAAGACTATACTAATCCCTGCAGTACACAGTAAAGCCTGTAATAATCCCTGTAATACACTCTAAAACCTGTAATAATCCCTGTAGTACACTATAAAGCCTATACTAATCCCTGCAGTACACAGTAAAGCCTGTAATAATCCCTGAGGTACACTATAAAGCCTCTAATAATCCCTGTGGTACACTATAAAGCCTGTAATAATCCCAGTAGTACACTATTAAGCCTCTAATAATCCCTGTGGTACACTATAAAGCCTGTAATAATCCCTGTAGTACAC
>CM040975.1:13661596-13676518 GCA_022985145.1 Pangasius djambal | reverse complement strand
TTTAGGAGTGTGTGTGTCTCAGGAGTATTGTTTTGGGAGTGTGTGTGTCTCAGGAGTGTTATTTTAGGAGTGTGTGTCTCAGGAGTATTATTTCAGGAGTGTGTGTGTCTCAGGAGTATTGTTTTGGGAGTGTGTGTGTCTCAGGAGTGTTATTTTAGGAGTGTGTGTCTCAGGAGTATTATTTTAGGAGTGTGTGTCTCAGGAGTGTTATTTTAGGAGTGTGTGTCTCAGGAGTATTATTTTTGGAGTGTGTGTCTCAGGAGTGTTATTTTAGGAGTGTGTGTCTCAGGAGTGTTATTTTAGGAGTGTGTGTCTCAGGAGTGTTATTTTAGGAGTGTGTGTCTCAGGAGTATTATTTTAGGAGTGTGTGTCTCAGGAGTATTATTCAACAGAACTGTGCTAGTCTGTGATAAACGATGAGAAGAAAATCCGGTTCCTGGACACGTGAGTCAGGGTTTAATTATGTTAAATCTTTTGCGTTTCCTAAATTAGCGTAATTGTAGACGTGTCACATTCTGGTGTTTCAGGACACACGAGGCTGAGTGCTGTAGAGCTACACTATAGCGTTACACGTAGCTAACGGTGAAAGCTCACTCAGATTAGCGCTTTTAGCGTGCCAGAGGCGAGCAAGGTGAATTCCTGCCCCGTGATGTCACGTCTGAGCCTCCACGGCGCTGCGCTCAGTTTACACTGAGAGAGGCATGTCAAACTTTCAGATGTGAAAAGTTTCTCACAGAAAACCCAGCCTCGACCTCGGGCCTGGAACGCTAACGCTCGCTCATTAATGGATGAGAAATGAGGGAAAAGTGGGAAGTGCGTTTTGGCACTTGAAATGTCTCCGCAAGGAATCCTCGAGGTCACGTAGAGGTCAAGTCACACGTTGCGTCACAATCATGGACCTATTTTAGGTCTGATGTGAAGCAGAGACTCATGGGAAGCAGAGCAAGAAAACAAATAGTCATGATTTGATTTTCATTTTGCTTTGGGGAGTATTGACATTCCTGTGCTTGACCTTTGACCTCATCTGTCATGATCAGGACAGAAAGCCAAATTTATAAAAAATATATGTATATACTATACTATATACATATATACTATTCCTTTATGTAAAATAATTAATGTAATTATATTTATATATTGTATAATTATTTAAATATTTAATTCACTATTTACAACACTATTTATAACAATTACATTTTATGTTACTGAATTATTAGTCTAATTCAATTATTTAAGCAATCATTTTATTATTAAATGTATTAATATATCATTTATTTTTTTTAAACAATAAAAATGTAAATGATCTTATATTAAATGAAAATGAATATTTATAAAAAGAATTAAGTTAGTATTTAGTTAGCTATGTTTGCTATGTTTAGCTACTGTAGTGATGTGTCTCGGTTTAACACAGGCTTGCTTAATAATTAAAAGTAAAGGTTTTATTGAATAAAAGCACCAGTAAAAGTACCAATCTGGCTACCTATTTATGTTTGCGTTTAGCTACCTATGGTGTAACCAGCCTGCTAGATCTATTTCACATGTCTTTATATGGCTCCTTTAGCTAGCTAGCTCTCTGATTTAGCTAACAAACTGCTCTCAGTGTATTGTACTGGGTAACTAGCTTTATGAACCATTTAATACTTCTAAAACTTGAAATATGAATATCAGTGCTGGCAATTATAGATAAGGTATATCTGTATTAAAAAAAATTAAATAATTATATAGTACACACAGGTTATTATCTTAACTAGCAGAGAATCAGGAATCGATCAGGAATCTTTAATACAGAGAAGAGTTTGCCTTTTTTCAGTCTTTTGCTAGCTAGCTTCTGATCTGATTAGCTATTTAATTACTGTTTAGCTACCTGTGGTGTAACTAGCCAGCTAGCTCTATTTTATATGCCACTTTTAGCTAGCTAGCTCTCCATCTTTAGTGAACAATAGTAAATGTTTCTATACTTTCTATACTATAACATTTTAACAGATTTTCTACTAAAAAATCAGGAACGGCTAAACTTCTTTTGTCATTAGACAATTTTTCGTTACTTTTTATGAGTTACATTTTTTTCTTGTTAGCATTTTTGTTCATGTCGTTTTCTCCAGACGTTTCGGTTTACATCTCATGTGTCCTGGAGGCTGTGCGCTGAACTAGCTGAGCTAGCACTGTTCAGGACCGTGCTACGACTGCTAATCAGACAATTATCCTGTTTTGTTTTGTTTTTATTTCCTGGTGTGTACTCTGGACAGAACTCGGTTAACGCTAATAACACACACTAGTATTTAAACCAGAAAAAGCCATGAGTAATGAAGTAAAATTTGGTGTCTCAAGTGAGTTTAAAACAACATGCTAACCCCCATTTCAGCAAGAACAACAGGAGGAAGGGAGGGAGAGAGCTTTTTCCCAAAATACCACCACAAATTACAGCCAGATTTAAACCTGTGAACTCACTGAAATCACACACCAAATGACCTCTAACCACAGACAGTAATTATTCATTATTAATTCAGCTGAATCTCTCTCTTTCTCTCTCTCTCTCTCTCTCTCTCTCTCTCTCACACACACACACACACACACAAAATCAACTCATTATTCCAAACACAACAGATCAGCCGAGACACATCTGCTGTGAGAAAATGTCTTTAGCTTAGCGCTATGATGCTAACCTAAAGAAAAGTGTTGCTATCAGATACCATTTTTAAGTTTATCAGACATGTCGCATACAGTGTGAAGTCGTTTCACACTACTGCGAATGGTTTTTTGTTTTGAAAAAAAAAAAGAAAATCAATCAATCAAACAATCATTAAACAAAATAAAAACAGGGTCAGTTCAATATCAACTTAAAAAAGAACAACTTCTGAAGTAAAAATGTGAAAAAACAAATATTCAGTTTATTATTATTATTATTAATCTATTTATATATTTATATATTTCATATTTTCATATTTTGCATTTTTATGGTGCTTGGATTTCTGTTTCTTTCGTATATACTTATTTTTTTTAAAACATATTTGAAATATTTGGGGAAAAAGAGGTCAGTTCAGCATCAATTTAAATTATTTATTTATTTCATTATTTTTACAAAATTGTAAAAATTCCCAATATTTACCTCTTTATGAGAAGTTTCTTTCTGTTTCTTTCTGAACCTACACCTATATTTGAAGTCCATATCAACTTTTAAAAAAATTCTAAAGTTAAAAAAAAAAAAAACATTTAACAAATTTATTATACATTATATTATTTGTATATAATATATTTATTTATTTACTTTTTGGAATTCTGTTTCTTTCATTTTAAATTTGTGTAAGTATTAGAACATCAATATAAACCTGTGATTTGCAGCTGCACTACTGTGAGAGCTGCTGTTAGAGAAAATGAATCAACAGCTTCTGACCAATCAGAGCGCAGAACTGGAGGCAGACGGCGAGTGTGAGGTGTGTGTGATGTGAACAGAGGCGCTCCTGAGCTCTGAGGTTCTCCGCTGGTACAAGAAGAGGTGAAGCTGTCAATCAACCAACAAACGTCTGAATTGTTGAACTCGTCGTGATCGACATGGTCTCGCCGTTCTCACGAGCGGATGTCTGACTCATCACCGTGTGTGTGTGTGTGTGTGTGAGAGAGAGAGAGAGAAACCCAACACTGTGGTTTTATCACACGTGAACGGTGAGACAACATGATGCGATCATCCTTCTGTCACAAAAAACCTCTCCAAACCCGTTCCACAGCCTCCAGCTACTCTGTGTGTGTGTGTGTGTGTGTGTGAGTGTGTGTGTGTGTGTGTGTTAACCCTAGGTAGGATCTGAGCGACTGACAGAAGACCTTTGTAGTTGCACTGTTGTTGTTGGTTGTGTGTTGTTATGTATGTTGTGTGTGTGTTAATGTGTGTGTGTTCATTTGTGTATGTTGTGGGTTGTTGAGTGTGTGTGTATATGTGTGTGATGAGTTGTGTGTTTGTCAGTATGCCTGATGTGTGTGTGTATGTAGAATGTTCATGTGTGTGTTGTGTGTTAGTGTATGTATTTCCTATGTTTGTGTATGTATGTTGTGTTTTTTTGTATTTAAGTGTATATTTGTATGTACATGCTTGTGTATGTATACCTGTGTGTTCATGTTCTTGTGTGTGTATATGATGAATGTTCTTGTGTATGCTTGTGTGTGTATGTGTTGTGTGCTTGTATATGTGTTTCCTATGTTTGTGTGGTTCAGTGTTTGCATACATGTGTGTATGCATGTTATATTTGTGTGTATTTAAATATAATGTGTCTGTATACACGCACATGTTGTGTGTTTGTATATGTGTGTGTCAGGTGTGTATATGGTCCTGTGTGTATGTCTGTGTATACGAATGTGTGCATATGTTGTTTTTGTATGTATCTATTTGTATATTTTGTGTACATGTGTTTGTCTGTGTATACCTTGGTGCATGTATGTGTGTGTGTGTGTGTGTGTGTGTGTGTGTATATATATGTGTGTCCGGATGACTCAGTTGAGGAAGTGTCTGTCAGCAGTCGTCTGCCTGGGGGATCACACACACACACATACACACACACACACACACACAGACACAGACATACAGAAGGAAGAATGTGTGTGTGTGTGTGTGTGTGTGTGTGTGTTTATGCATCGCCGACAGGCTGAAACTGTCAGGTCACAGGGTTTCTTCATCGGAATGGGGGGTTTATATGTGTTTGTATGTTTATGTTTGTGTCTCTGTGTTTGTGTGTGTGTGTGTGTGTGTGTGTGTGTGTGTGTGTGTGTGTGTGTGTGCGCGTGCGTGTGGGTGGGTGGACGAGTGAGACGGAGGAAAGGATGGATTAGGATGGATGGCATGCCAGACGTCTGCAGGGTGGGTGTGTGTGTGTGTGTGTGTGTGTGTGTGTGTGTGGCTGTCAGTGAATGTTAGCTGAACATAAATAGCTAGTGTACTAATAACTATAAAAACATATGAAACATTACTAGCAGCCTAGGGTTAGGGTCGTTGTGTTGTTGCGTTAAGGTTTGCGCAGCGCTGCTGGATTCTGGACTGTGATTGGTCAGAAGGTGTTGATTCATTTCCTATAACAGCAGCTCTGACAATAGTGAAGCCTCAAATCACAGGTTTATATTAATGCGCTTGTTCTAATACGCTATAACGCCACGGATTAAAACGCAGTAACGCTGTAACTTTAAGTTTTTCTACATGAAGAGTTTACCTTTAAGTTTTCGGGGTTGATTATTGTACTGTTACATCACAATTATTATTCCTTAGTCAACGTATCAGACATAAACATTTTTAACCTACATCTTGATGGATTTGAACGAACAGCGTCACGCTAATTTTTCCGAGTCATCTGAGGCGTACGGAACGGGTTACAGGTAGTGGTTTAGCGGTTAGCAGGGTGGAGTTGCCACTTGTTTTAGTTTTGTCAAATCTTGAGTGATCTGTGTCAGGGCCTCTTCCTCAGGAAGAATGTGTGTTTTGTTTTTTCATTATTTTTTTCTTCTCCTCCTACAGATCAACATGTTTACACCGCCTGTGAGATTCAGCAAAACCAAACACCACGCGTCTGCAGTCTGATATTTAAAGAAGCCCGTGTGGGCGCAGCGTGAGGAGCGGAAGTGCGCGCGTGTGTGTGCGTGTAAACCGTAATTTTTTTTTTATAAAGAAGAGGAACTGAATCTATTTGCATGGCCTGTGATTAGCGTTCTGTTCCACAGGTTTTTATTTAATCCTTCAATTCAGACATCTATTTAAACCTTCTCAAAAGCTGGTGTCATCTTTTTTTTTTTGATTTGAAGGTGAGAACGTATTTCGGCTGTTGAAACTGAAATCTAGTCGAACATCCTGTTTACACGCCACATCACCTCGCCTTTGCTTTCTTTTCCCAGACAGAACAATGACACACTTGTGGACTCCGCCTCCTCGCTGTCTCAGGAGTGTGTCAGCTGTTGGGCTGAAGTGTGTGTGTGTATGTGTGTGACAGTTTAATGTCTCTCGGCTACCTCCATCTGATCTTTTGATGCACCTCACATTCTTTAAGAAAAGTGCAATGCTTCAAAGCTCAGCGTCAAGAACATGTACAGAAACCGGTGACAAGAAAACATTTAGAAGAACAAAAAAGTTTAGGGCTTTGTCCTGTAGTAGGGTTCAGAAGTCCAAATTCCCCTCCAAGATCCATTTTTATTATACTGACAGCAGCATGTGTTGATTTGTGGGTTTTTATATAACCATCAACGTGACCAAGACTCCGCCTTCAGCATATTTATTACTTCATTACTAAACGTACAGGCTAGATCTATTCATTTATTGAGGATCTGGTCACAGTCTCCGAATTGTTCGGCCTTAATATGACAAATGTCTGGCCTGAATTTGCGAAGCATCTGAGGAAAATGGAAATGGAAATGTCACTTCTGTCAGTCGCTCTGGTTAAGAGTGACTGCTTTATGCTCTAAGTGTACATGGAATTAGTCTAGGCCTGAATTCGGGATGTGTTAAGGAAATTAGGGAATTTGTTAGGTGCCCAGGCTTGAATTTGGGAATTTGCTCTGCATCAAGGCCTGAATTTTTTAATTTGCTTGGCATCCCAGCAGGAAATTGATATTTGGAATTTTGTATTCATGTATTTAGGCCTGAATTTCAGAATTTGCTCAGCATCTGGGGAAGGATTTATGAATTAGCACCCAGGCCTGAATTTGCTAAGCATCTGGGCAGGAATTTGCTATGCATATGGATTGGAATTTGATAGACTTCCAGATGGCAACCTACGAATTCGCTAAGAGTCTGGACGAGAATCTGTGAAATTTGCTAAGCGTCTGGGCGGAACTATAAGAATCTGCATAAAGCCCAAACCACGATATGAAAAATTTGCTAAGCGTCTGGGCAGACACGTTGAATTTTGTGCTTGGACCCTGAACTGGTGACTTTTCCAAGTTTTTGTACTAAATATGGGACACTAATAACCTACTTTGACTATACAAATGTGTCCTGACTGACTTGGTTAATTTATTGCAAAGTGCCTGTCCTGAATTTGTGAATTTGCTCTTTGTCTGGGTAATAAAATAAAAAAAACGACATTCACAATGTTTGTGTACATTCATGAGTCAGAATTTGTGTGTACAAGGGAAAGCTGATGAATCATGTTTTGTGGTCTGTCTTTGTTTGGAATACTGTCTCTCTGACGATTCCTCAGTATTTACTGAGTAATTTGAGTGAAATTTTTAGAAAGACTAGCTGGGTTTATCCAGCTTCGCCTCCTCTATATCTAAATGTACATGTAATCCGATTGTGTACCTGTGAAAAAGTCAACTGTTATACCAGAGCTCTTTTCCCGGCTAGTTGAAGATGTGTCCGAGTTTTGAAAAGTGTCTCTTATCTCCTGTTTCTATATTTAGTTCTTCCTGTTTTCTCTCTCTCTCAGCCTGTGAAGACTGAACGCCTGAAATGAGATGAAGCCCCCCCGCTGTGAGGTCAGGGATCACTATTGATTACTCACCCAGCAGGAGCCCACTTGGACATTTAAAGACTTGTAAGTTGCGTTCCTGTGCTGCTCTCCAGTGGGCTTTTCCACTGAAGCGTGTGCTAACATCAGCATCAGATTCTAGTCAACATGTCTCACCTAATGACTGTCTCCCGAGATCATTCCTCCTTGAAAACCAGGGGAAAAAAGCATCTAACTTCAAAACATAGTGGCCAGCTAAAAGTTTATCTGGCACATAGCTGAAGTACTTTATATCGCTAGTACAAATGGGCCATGGGCTGATAATTGTTCTTACATTCCCAAATTTGCCCTTGGGGTCAATAAAGTACATCTGTCTGTCTGTCTGTCTGTCTATCTTACACTGAACCCTGAATCTCACATTCCCATAAAATGCTCTCAGATTCACATAGTGCTTTTACGTAAAACACATTCCCAAACAAAATGCTCTCACTTGCATGTAAAATGCTCTCACATTCACATAACTCGTTCTCATTTTCACATAACGATCTCATATAAAATGCCCTTGCATTCACATAGAATGCTCTCGCAAGTGCATAATTCTCTTACATTCATGCAAAATTCTCAAAATGCTCTCACATTCATGTAAATCAATTCTCTCGAATGCTTCTACATTCACGAAAAATGGTCTTACATTCAGTTTACATAAAAAGATCTCGCAATGATGTAAAACACTTTCACATTCCCATAACATGCTTTGACCTTTAGGGAAAATGCGCTCTCACTCACATAAAACGATGTTTCCTTCGCATAGAATGCTTTCACATTCACATTAAAAAGCCTTCGCATCGCTGTGAAATGCGCTTACATTGATGGAAAACACTTTCGCGTTCACACAGAATGCTCACATTGGTGGAAAATGCTCTCACATCCAGCGAAAATGCTCTTGCGTTCACCCAAAATGCTTCTGCACTGACGTAAAACACCTTGACATTCACGCAGAATGCTCACATGCATGGTCACATAAAATCCTCTTATCACAAAATGCACTGTATAATTCCACAGTTCCTCACAGCATCTGCTTACACCTTCCCACTGGTATTAATCTTATAACCATTTCAGATTTTTAGATCGTAAAGTATTGCCATACATATATATTATCATGCTGGTGGTGCAGGCTATGTGATTATAAACCCTCATTACTGAAGTCGGTTGCTCTTTTTCCCTGAGTTACTTCACCGATGATACATATGATACATATCATTTATAAAATATGCACGAATCAAATGAGTAAAGGTTTAAAAAAGAGCCAGTGAGTACACACTGCTAGGGTAAGTTGTAAGTGTATTTCAGAGTGTTGGTGTGTGTAGTGTAGTGCAGAGTGGGGATCTGTAGGAGAACTCTGACACCTGCTGTACTGAACACACACTCCACTCTGAGAGAGTCGTCTGTTTAACTTCCTGCACCTCCTTTTTTAGTTCTCCCTAGTCCCAGAGATTTCTGCTGAACTTTAGCTGCACTATCAGCCGTAATACATATATATATATATATATATATAGTAGTGTATTAGAATGTTACAGTATATCGCTGGATATTACAATATATTGTAGTATATTGCAGTATATTTCAGTACATTAGAGTATATTACGGAATGTTACAGTATATTAGAATGTCAGTGTTATTCTATATTACAGTATATTACATTATATAGTTAGTATGTTACAGTATGTTACAGTATTTTAGTGTATTTTAATGTCAGAATGTGTTACAGTATATTAGAGTGTTATAGTGTGTTACAATGTATTATAGTTTATTAGTGTATGTTACAGTATATTAGTGTTGCCGTATGTTACATTATATTATAGTGTATTAAAATGGTACAGTATATCACTGTATTACAGTAAGTTACAGTATATTATATCACAGTATATTACATTATATAGTTATATTAGACTATATTATATGTAGTTAGTACATTGCAGTGTGTCGCAGTATATTATGGTGTATTAGACTGTCAGAGCATGTTACTGTCTATTACAGTGTTACATTATATTATAGTGTATTATAATTATAGAGTATGTCAGTGTTACACTGTTACACTATGTATAGTAATATATTACAGTATGTTACATTATGTTACGGCGTATGAGAATATGTTACGCTATATTATTTTGTATTAGTGTATGTCGGAGTTACAGTATGTTGACAGACATACTGTTTTTCCTCAAAAACTTTTACGAGGCTAAGAACCCTTAGTTATCCTTTGTCCCCTTTTGCAGTATTTGTGTTTTCATTCATTTATCCATTTATCTATCCTCCATCTATCCATCCATTTCCTTATTTAGCTGTGTTTGTTCTCACTGTTACTGTCCTCCTCCATCCATCTAGCTTTTTAAATCTGTTTTTTTTTTTCTTTTCATCGCCCACGTTTCCATCTGTATCAGACTGTTTCCTTTATTGCCCTCGGATTCGTTTCTCATCACTCCCCTCTCTCTTCTGTTTAACTCTCCCTCCCTCCCTCCCTCCCTCTCTTCATCTATCTCAGCTTGTCTTGGACTGGCACACACATTTTTTTTCCACCAGTCATCTGCCAGCCTCTCTGACCCACTAAACTTTACGCTCGACCTCGATTCAGCCTCTCCGCTTGGCTGCTGTCTGGTCACATGACCATCCTCCAAATTCTCCCCCTTTCTTCTCTCCTTCCTCGCCTTACAAAAAAACTGCCGAGCTGGCGCTGATGCTCCCAGCCTGTCTGCATCAGATATCAAATCAGACATGGTAAAGCAGTAGCAGCATTATTATTCTGATTTTACAGATGCATGTTAGCAAGCAGGATATTATCACTGCAGTCATCGAGGGTTCCTCTGTACGAGCCTCATCTCTGCGCGGCGGGAGGAAAAATCTGCGGTTTGGATTTACTGATATGAACCACATGATTTTATTTACAGCCTGAGTGACTTCCAGACTTCGCATTTCCCACAGCCTGCGTCGTTCCCTCCTCCGTCTCTTATAGCTTTCCCACACAGCTGAAAACCTGGGAATGTTCATATCCGTCCAGTACAGGGGCTTTCCCCACATCCATATCTCTTTCCCGCGAACAGCTGCATAAATATATCCTCTTTAGGATCTGGAGGTTCATCCTCGATCGTTCTCCATTTAGTACAGAGGACATTGTCAGGACGCCATTAGAACACCGTCAGGACAGTCAGGACGCCATTAGAACACCTTCAGGACACTGTCAGGACACTGTCAGGACACTGTCAGGACACTCCCAGGACACTCCCAGGACAGCGTGAGGACACCAATTCCCCAAATATTCACCACCATTTCATTCACATACTGTGTCACACAGCTCTTACACACAGACTGAGTCTGAGTCCACTTCCTGTTCTTATTTCCTCACTGATCAGAGGAAAGGGTGGAAGAAGGGTGGATAGATGGATATATACTATCAGTTAGATGAATATATAGACAGTAGATGGTAAAATGGATGGATAGATAGATGGAAGGTGAAAAAAGTGGAAGGAGGGTTTGATCAATGAACGAATAGATAGATGGATAGAAGTATAAATAGATAGATGGACTGACAAATACATAGAAGGATGGATTGATGGGTAAAAGTATAAATCAATGAAGGGATAGATATATTGATTGGTAAAGGTATAAATGAATGGAAGAATGAATAGTTGAAATGATGAGGATATATAAATATATATAAGAATGGTGTATGGATAAAAGAACAGAAGGATGGATAGATAAAAAATGGAGGATGAATGAAATGATGGTGGGATGTTGGAAACATACATACATTCAATGGAAAGGTGAATGGATAAATATGGATGAATGGTTGGATGAAAAAAATGGAAGGATTGGATTGGATTGATGGATGGATGGATGGATTGATGGAAAAGTAGATAGAAAGATCAATGAATGAATGGCTGAAAATATGGATGAATGGATGGATAAATATATAACAGTGGATGGTTGGACGGATACAAGCATAGATGGGAATAAATTGCTGTATATTGGATGGATGGATACAATTGTCCCCCTTTTTCACCTTTCTCTCCCTGTTTTCTTTTTATCCATCCATCCATCCTATTTATATATCCACCCATCTGCCTGTTTATCAAGTCTTTTTTATTCATCCTTCATCCGGCTGAATTTTTATCCCATCACTTATTTATTTGTCTAGTTATCCAGTTATTTACCTATTTCCATCCATCCATGTATTTATCCACCTATCTATCCATCAAATTGATATATTAATGGTTGGGTAAATGCATGAATAAATAAATAAATGGATGGATGGATGGATGGATGTGTAGCAGGAAAGAATATTTAAGTGGATAATTGGATGGATACAAGGATAGAGAAGTGTATGTGTATACATGCAGTATATATATATATATATATATATATATATATATATATATATATATAGATGGATGGAGGGATGTAAATGGATGTGTAGAGGATGTGATGGATGGATCCTTTATTGGTGCTGTCAAGGAAAAAATATGTAAAGGAAAATATATAAACAAATAAGTAAAGTACAGATTAAAAATTGATGCTTGTAGGAAATAAGAAAAAGTCGATGTGTGTGTGTGTGTGTGTGTGTGTGTTTGGGGGGGTAAGTCCTTAAGCATTAGCTGATGTCGCTGCTGCCCTCTGTTTAATTAAAATGCACAGCTCTCGGAGATAAAAAGTGGGAGTAGAGGAGCAGCGTTAAAGGGAATAATGAGTTAAAAAAAGAAAAGAAAAGCAGAAATTTAATGTCAGGTTCTCAATATAGCAGCTAATTAAAGTGAAGTTTCGCCTCTCATGCGTAAAATCATATAATCTGTGAGCTTTAAGCTAGCTCTGATTTTCTCCACGTTTCTTCACTATTTTCTTTTCGTAAGAGAAATGAGCTGCAGCTATATTTGACTTGCTTGTTATGGTGGAAATGAAAAGGAACTCCCTAACACTTTAGGGGGAATGTGAAACACACACACACACACACACACACACACTCACACTCCCTCTGTGGGCCTGCTGTTTGTGAGGGCTTTCTGGAGGTAAAAATAATGAGCTCATGGCTCTGGCCCCAAGGTACTGCCAGCAATTAGCATGATCCAGACTCCGCTCCGATTTAGCAGGGGAAAAAAAATGAAAAGAGACGCCGGTTTGGGATTTCAGCGAGGTGGAGATATGAATTCCAACCGTGGAGCGTGTTAGTGTGTAAATATCTCCAGATTTAGCGCAATAGTGATAGATGATAATTAAAAGGTTTTCCATCTGAGAGAGCCGTGTTTGTTACCTGAGGTGAAATAAAATGCATTGAAATATGAAGTGCGTTTGTGCAGCGCCGTTATTTTTTATTTGGGTATTATTTATATTTTTCCATTGCTGAAAGGAAGTGAGAATTTATTTAAAAATAAATTGTTATAAAATGTAAATAAACCCCCCCCGAGGGCAACGTGAACATGACGTGGACTGCCGCTCGTCAGCTGTTATTAATAACTTTAGTTTGTGTAATACATAAAGAAAAATTCAAATACATTCCAAAAAAAAAATTAAAATAAAAAACATCAGATTTCTGAGGTTATTTTTATTTGTAATATTTTGAGAAGAATTTATGAATCATGTTTCAGTTTAAATATTTGGATCTTTTACTTCTGCTACAACTTTCCATCCATCCCTTTATCCATCCATCCATCTGCTGTTTCATTTATCCATCCTTCCATCTGTCCATTCATCTTTACTTTCATGCCTTCATACTGTCATCAATCCGTCCTGTCATCGATCCTTCCTTTCCATTCTTTCATCCATGTTTTATCCATCCATTTATCCATCCCTTCAGGTCTTCCATCTATACATGTATCTTTAATCTGGTCTTCCATAAATCCATCCATCCATCCATCTGGTCTTCCTCATCATTGCTTTCAACCATCCTTTGCATTCAGATTTCAATTTAGCTATCAATCTGTTAGTTATTGATCCATCTTTCTTATCCATTCATCCATCCATCCATCCTTGGGGTTATGGAAGTTGAGAAGTCTTGTAAGTTGTAACTGTAATTCACCTCTCAGCCAGCAGAGGGATCTAACATGTACTAATCACACTCACCAGCCTCTTTTTGTCTGTTTAATCTGGTCGCCAGTACACTTTTTTGGCCACACGCTTCAAAATCTGATTGGCTGTCAGTCAGATGACCTGCTCGTCCTTGGTCACATTAAGATATGAAAAGTAACTAAAGCTGCAAATCTGCTACACTATTCAGGCTGGTTCACCATTCGGTACGCTTCACTACTACATACACTCCACTTTACTGTACACTCAACCTTATGGCCCTTCACTTTAACACACACTTTCCCATACGCTTCATTTTACTGTACGCTTCACTTCTCCATACACCTCACTATTCCGTACGCATCACTATTCCATATGCATCACTCTTCCGTATGCTTCACTATTCCGTACGAGTCACTATTCCGCACGCGTCACTCTTTCGTACGAGTCACTGTTCCGTACGCGTCACTCTTTCGCACGCGTCATTCTTCCACACACGTCACTCTTCTGTACGCGTCACTCTATCGTACGCATCACTCTTCCTTATGTGTCACTCTTCCGCACACATCACTCTTCCGTACGCGTCACTCTTTCGTACGTGTCACTCTTCCGCACGTGTCACTCTTTTGAATGTGTCACTCTTCCGTACGCGTCACTCTTCCGTACGCATCACTCTTTCATACGTGTTACTCTTCTGCACATGTCACTTTTTTGTATGTGTCACTCTTCCATTCGTGTCACTCTTTTGTATGCGTCACTGTTCCGTACACGTCACTATTTCGTATGCGTCAATCTTATCAAATGCTTCACTCTTCCATACGAGTCACTATTCCGCATGCATCACTCTTTCGCACGCATCACTCTTTCGTATGCATCACTCTTCCATATGAGTCACTATTCCGTACACTTCACTATTTGGTACATTTCACTATTCCATACACTTCACTATTCCATACGCTTCACTGTTCCATACGCTTCACTATTCTGTACACTTCACTATTCCGTACGCTTCACTGTTCCGTACGCTTCACTATTCCGTACACTTCACTATGCCGTACGCTTCACTATTCCGTACGCTTCACTGTTCCGTACGCTTCACTGTTCCATACGCTTCACTATGCCGTACACTTCACTATTCCGTACACTTCACTATGCCGTACACTTCACTATTCCGTACGCTTCACTGTTCCGTACGTTTCACTATTCCGTACGCTTCACTGTTCCATACGCCTCACTGTTCCATACGCTGCACTATGCCATACACTTCACTATTCGTACACTTCACTATTCCGTACGCTTCACTATTCCATACGCTTCACTATTCCATACGCTTCACTATGCCGTACACTTCACTATTCCATACACTTCACTATTCCGTACGCTTCACTATTCCGTACGCTTCACTATGCCGTACGCTTCACTATTCCGTACACTTCACTATTCCGTACGCTTCACT
>CM040975.1:13606912-13661496 GCA_022985145.1 Pangasius djambal | reverse complement strand
TATTTCGTACGCTTCACTGTTCAATCCATTTACTTCCATTTTTGACAAGTTATCAAAATTATCTGACAGAAGATCATTTCGAAGTTGAAATGAGTGAAAATCTCTACAACTTGGTTAAATCCTTACAATTATTTATATTAGAAATCTATGATAAGTTCACCTATTCAAAACATTTTGCTTGTTTAGAGTTTTTTTTTTTTTTATCTTGATGCATCTGGCCCCGCCCACTTCATTCTGCTTCCTTCGCCACATTATTTATCAGTCTTAATTGAAAATAAATGACTTTCGGCTGGTTTGTTATGACTTGTCATGTCCAAGTTCCTGAAGTTTCCATAGTAATATTCTTCAGATATTCAAGTGATACAGTGCTGTCCTTTGTTCTTTCATGTTGCGACTCATCACATCGAGAGCTGCTATTTATCATAATCAATGCTGAAAGTGTTGAATTTTTTTTTTTGTCTACGCAGCCAAAACGCAGTAATCTGATCTTTATTCACTTCAGTTTGTTTGTTACTGACGTCCCACTGAGAGGCTGGAGTCTGACTTTGACTGCATAATGAGAATCAACTTCATTTTGCATGCCTGAGAAGCTGGCAGGTCCACAACCCACACACACACACACACACACACACACACACACACACACACACACACACAATATTGTATTATTAGATTTAATATAGTCACAAGTGCAGTAAAGAAACATATTAACAAGCTTTTCTTTATCCTTCAAGGGTTATGTTTAATTGCGTTTGTTCGGGAATCAGGACTCATAATGAGGTTTTATTAAAGACAAAGATTGCAGGTAATTTTATATTACATTATTTTATAAAATTACTTACAAGTAACAATCTTCCTTACTTTAATATTAGCACACTCCAAAAGTACAGTGTGTGTATGCAGAAAGATGTTTTTTTTACGGTATACTGATGATCATATCAATATTTCTCTTTCTCTCATCGTTCTACACTTTGTACCGTCATATCGATGTACAGTGTCATCGCATCTCTATAACTATACAGATGTGTGGAACAGCTGGGAGCCAGATGCAGACTCATACACACACGAAACTACATTTTTATGTAAATTCTGTGACAATTTGACAAATGAGCTGACAACATAAGCACATGCGAGAACGTGGTCTGAAATAAAAAAACAACAACAAGTCCATGTCATGTGGACTGCCTGCACAGTGAAGCATGATGTAGCATCACCGCATTCTGAATAGCTCCTCACCTGGAAGAAAAAAACAAACAAAAGCAAAGTGAAGTTTAGAAGTCGGCTTTACGGAAAGCTTTTCTTTGTGCAGCTGGGACAGTGTTGAGTGAAATTACATTTTAACACATCTAACACATCATCTAAGATAATCATACTGCATTGTGTTTTATCGAAAATAGGAGTGCAGAATTCCATACACTTTCCATATTCCGCACGTTTTGTTATTTCGTACAGTTTGTTATTTCTTACATTATTTCCCACACTTTGATATTCTGTACACTTTAGTATTCCGTGCACCTTGGTATTTTGTACAGTTTATTTCGTACACTTCGGTATTCTGTACACTTCATTATTTCTTACATTTTGTTATTTGCTACATTTCATAGGAAAGACTACATTCCGTAGCCTTTAATTTTCCGCACACTTTGGTATTCTTTACACTTTGGTATTTTGTATACTTAAGGTTTACATTATTTTGTCAATTTTGGTGTTCTGTATACTTCAGTATTCCTTAAACTTCAGTATTCTGCCCACGTCGTTATTTTATACACTTTATTCCGTATACTTTGGAATGATCTACACTTTGGTATTCCATACACTTAATTATTTTTTACACTTCATTATTTCCTGCACTTTATAATTTCGTACACTTCGGTATTCTCTACACTTTCGCATTTCATACATTTTGGTATTTTGTACATCTTCATTATTCTGTACACGTTGCTATTTTGAACTTATTTATTTTGTACACTTTAGTTTTCCGTACACTTTTGTATTCTGTACACTTTAATTCGTATACTCGATATTCTGCACACTTTGGTATTCCGTAGCCTTTAGTTTTCCGTACACTTTTGTATTCTTTACTCTTTATTTAGTACCTCTTTATTTAGTATACTCGAATGTTTAGTACACTTTAGTTTTCCGTTCACTTTTGTACGCTTGTACACTCCAGGTTTACGTTACTTTGTAAACGTCGGTATTGCGTGTACTTCAGTACTCCTAACACCGTGGTACTTCACATGCTGTTTTTTCACACACTTTGTTAATTGCTACTCTTCTTTTTTCTGTACAGTTTGTTATTTCCTACACTTCACTATTCCCTACACTTCGGAGTTGTGTTTTCTGCCTTGACTAATTAACTCTTCACGTCAACTTGCAAGTTCACTTCACAGTGTAAGTGTGTTAACCCGGTACCATCTTTGTCATCTTTGTTTTAGCATTTTATCAGGTGTTTTATCGTTCTAGCACAACCAGAAATGGAAAACTGGCAAAAAGAAACAGAAAGGCGTCATAGTAACAGCACACTTTGGCTTTTCAAGATACTGTGGCAGCTCTGTGTGTTAACATCTGAGTATCAAATCACTTTAAATTTCTCAAATATCACACGAAAAAATGGATTTGTCTCTGTTTTAAATAAGGCATGTTGAATTACAGAACGTTTCCCACTCATTGCGGGCAGATGTAATCTTGTGTGTGTGTGTGTGTGTGACCCCACAAACTCATGCTTCTGATTAAATCTTGGTACAGAACCCTCTGGGAACCCAACACACACGAGGAATACACACTCATGAGCCTCCTTTGTTGTGGCCAATGAAGTTCTGCGCTGGTGAGCGTCACAAAGGTGGTTCCTCCACCGCAGAGCAATTTGCCCGACAATTAAAGCTGAAGTTATGGCATGTTGTTGATGCCTGAAGAACGGCTGGAAAAATTCACAGAAAGTCAGCTGTGATGACATCATCGGCAAAATGGTGGAGCGTGGAGCGTTCAAGTTCCCTGAAGTGCTCGCTGGAAAATCAGAACAGTTTTGGAGTTTTCGTTGAATGCTAAATGCTAAATGCTAAACCTACAAATTATCACGCAGACTCACTTGATAGAAAGATCTCAAGGGTTAAAGGTAGAGGCAAAGAACCTTATACATACCTTAATTATACAAAGAACCTTCTGAAGAACCCCTTTTCTAAAATGGAGCATTATTTAGCTAGCTAGCTGAGAATTCTTTGCTACAGTAATTGCATCATTTTTAGGCACTTCTCAAATAAAGGGATGTGTTTACATACAGTACGTAAATATTGTTTGTCTTGTAGCTGACAGTCATATTTGTGTTTGTTTTTTGTCTTTGTTAGCTAGCTAGCTTTGGTAGCTGCGGAGTCATTCTCAGGCAATCTGATAAACTAGCGAGAGATAATCTAAGAACAAATTCACAGGCGCTTACATTGATGACATGATAACACCGAAAGATTACAGTGAAATTAGTGTAGAATTTAGCTAGCTAGCTAAGAGTATACCAGCCACAGTCACTGTGTTTCGGCAACATTAGCATACTTTTAAGCTTTCTAAATTTCCTTGAGCATATAATTCTGTTCACCCCTGATAGCAAAAAACCTGGGCGAGATCTGGCTTACTTTAGGCCCTTCTGGTTTAATTCTGGCAGTTATTTTCACAGTCTTGTGTAAAACAGCATTAGGCTGAGCTCTGGCATGAGTTTGCAGCTTAAGGGCCATTCGAGGGGAGTAGGCCATGGTGGTAATTTTGCTATCTGGGACTAAACCTCTGTTGCTAAATAAATAAACTGCTTGTCCTGTAGCTAACTGTGTACTTTGTGGTAAAAATCGTATTTCCAGAAGTCATTCATACTATGACGTCGAAGCTTATGTAGCTAACTTACATGACTAGCATGCTAGCCGGGAACTAAAAGTGATGACGTACAATGACGCTGAAGGGAAATAGTCTAGTGATAGCGGTTACCATGGACCACTTACGATTTTAGCTACAAGTTAGCATCATAGTGTTGTGGATTTGATTGTAGCCACAATGCAATCTCTTTTCCGTCACATTTTATAGTATTTCTTTATACATCTAAATCTGGTGTTAATACAATCTTCATCCGTTTTTTTTTTTAGCTTTTGTCGAACACAAAGTGCAAAATTTACAATCAAAACTCAAAAACTTGAGTTTTATTCTTCCTTTATTTCTCTCTTTTTTTTTTTGTCAGAAAGTACCAGCGCTGCATTCATCATGATCAACCAGGCCTGAACAGGACTTGGCAGACGATTGCAATGCATCATGGGAAAACTGCTGAACTCCTCAGAAAGGGCAGTCCACACATGATGACCTTTGAACTTCGTCATATTTTCAGACGTGCCCTCAACATGCTTTATTGTGCAGCAAGGAGCACGGTGGAGGTTTTTCTTTTCTTTTTGCCCTTTTTTTTTTTGTTTTTAAGTAAAAAGATCTCATTGTTCCAAAAGGGCAGCCAAAAAACTCAAGGAAACTCACAGTGGGAAAAATCGAAACTAAATAAATAAGTAAATAAAAAAGCTGAGCGGTTGAGCGTTTTGCTTAAGGGCCGTACAATTTGAACTCAGTGTTCTGGTCACTAGCACAGAAACGTAACCTCTGAGTGACTACAAATATAAATATTTACCTTTTAAAATGCAAATTGCTATTTTAATTTGCTACATTGGTATTGTTATTATATTAATAGTATTATTATTATTATTTAAATGGTATCAATCAGTATTAGTTTTATATTATGTAAATGTACCATCTTACTAGTTAACATTCTCAAACACTTTTTAAAATTAATTAAAAAAAAAAAAGTATTGATTTTTTTGTGCTCAATTCCAAAAATCTCAATATACAGTGTTTCCTAAAAGCATCACCAACAGGCTACGTGTTGCTCTATTCGCATTTATGTATTTTTTTTATTTATTCATGTTTATGTATTTTGTTATTAAGCAACATTTTTATTGGTCTTTCTGTGTTTATTTATTTAGAATTAATTTCAGGTTAAACATGAAACTGAATATCTATAACTCTTCATCATACTGTATATTAGTTTCATTATTTACATACATGCTAAGATCTTGGAATTATAAGGTTCTATTTGATCATTTTAAGAGTTTAAAGAAATGACAATCACTAATCTCAAATTCTAACTATATATTTTAATACTCATTACTCTTACTTTGCTAGAAAATTTGCTGTATCTATTCCATGTCATGTAAATTTGATATCGTGATGTGCCATTTGCCATCATATCTGCAAACAACAAATGCTCAAATTATGATGTTTAATCATAAAATCCTTTCTAAAATCATCTAAAATCATTTCTAAAAAATACCGATGAAAAAAGGAAAAAGAACAAATCAATGAACGCGGTCCAAATGGAGAACCACAGACTATGGAAGACGATGTGGGTCAGAACCAGGGTGGACGTAACCAGGCTTATTTCCTCAAATCAGATATTCCGATATCAGATTTTCCCAGCTTTTTAATAAATAGATAAGTTTTAGAAGCTTAAAGTTTAAGTTAAAGAATGGGGAAAAAATGCATTTTAATACATTTATTATCAGTATTATTTTTTGTTTTAGGAATTTATGCTAAACCAAAATTTATATCGAGTTTAAAGCATCAATACTTTTTTTGGAAAACTTGGTGAGAGTGAATTGAAGAGTAGAAAGTGTGAATTATATCATAATTAATAATTGCCATGGGTTACATGAAAGAAATTTTTAATATTTAAATGTTTAAAGTGAAGATGTTAAATATTCAATAATATGGTTACATTTTGATTCAATTATTTTGGTACTATTATAAATATATCTTTAGTTATTAATATTTGTATTGTGTTTTTTAATGCCATAGAAATCCCCTGAATAGAAGAATAATTATTTATTTTATATATTTTATTAAATAAATTAGGGATGTAAAGATATATTGGCTTGACTGTATACTGTGATAAGGAAATGCTAAAAGGTTTTAACTTTATCTTATGATGTTATACATTACATCCCAATACGACGCTGATGTGGCATTTTTTTTTTTTTTGGCGTGAAACTTAATAATATTACATTCACAACAGCGCCTCCTGTGGTCAACCTGATGTTCTGCATGGCAAAATAACATAAAAATTCGAAAACAAAAAGTGTTAACTTTAGAGACATTTGAGTGTGTTGCAGGTCTGGCGCTCAGTTGGCCATCAAAGTGAAGCCACACACACCGTAATGTTTCTTTATGGACTTGTTAACGGCGGAAACTTCCAGGAAAAAACTGTTTTTTAACAGCTCTTGGGCTGCGTTAAGCACATTTTCCTCCACCTGTTTTACTGACTCGTAAAGATGCGGCTGTGTAAATCTCTTCTCTCTAAACATTAAATCTTTATTAACTCGTTAAAAATGCGGCTACTTGCCCATAATTGTAAACAAACGCCTTATGATTTTGTTTTTGTGTGGAAATGGAAAGAAATGGCACATATGGGTTTCAGTTTGGATTTGCTTGGAAGGAGTTTTCGCAGCACGATCAAGTCAGAACTGCTGACTCTGAAACCGCCTCTGGGAAAACAGGAATATAAAAATAAATGTCATTTATATAGCACTTATTACACAGGGCTACTGAAGTGCTCTGCATAGCAATTAAAACATTACATTACAAAGAGAACAGAAGCTGAGAATATCATCCGTGTGTGTGTGTGTGTGTGTGTGAGAGATAGAGAGAGAGAAGTATAATTTTTGTACATGTGAAAACTGAATATCTTTTTAATTTTAGAAGTTTATATGCCTGGACAGATGGGTTTTATTTTTCTTTAGAATCCATTTTAATTCATTTTAAAAAAATAAATAAAATATTTTTTGAATGTATGCAGACCTCAGGATATTTAGATTATTTAGAATATTATGGTTCCTGTATGTCATTATAGCCAATGATGATGATGTTTTTTAATAATAATAATAATAATAATAATAATAATAATAAAAATAATAATAATGTTTGTTGACACCATATGTGCCTTGTTTTTAAATGATATATTAATTTAATTATTTAACAACAACTCTCCAGTTGTTGTTGTTATTACTATTAGTAGTAGTAGTACATGTTGACATGAGGAAACCTTATTTCTACAGTTATACAACCCTAGAAAAGTAAAATTAATATTTTTAAATTACAGAAAAAAAACAAAAAAGGAAAAAGTCTAATATTGTCTCTCCAAGAACAACAATAATTTTGTTGACACCAGAATTTAACTTTTTTTTTTTTTTTTACATTCATACAACACTAGGAATAAATAAAATGAATATTTTAAGTGTACAAAAAACGGACAAACAACAAAGTTCGGATTTCTTACTGGCCAGTGAACATGCAGATTCAGTTGGCGTGAGAGGAAACTCTGCCCAAAAACAAAATAAACACGGTGAAACACGTGACTTCAGTGTTTCTTCAGGTGTTAACCTGTGGCTATCTGGCCACGTGGTAATTAAAAACCTTTTACATAGCAAAGACGAGAATTATTTTTATGTATTTTATATTTGTATATATCTGGGGAATCTGTACTGAGAAGATATATGTAGATATCTGAGTATTCAGGTCATGAGGACACGAATCTGACTTTCCTCACAGGATATAAGCGAAACTGAACACAGAGGCCGAGCGTACATGCTTCCCGTGCCTCCTATATTTCATCACACCACATCTGGCAAAATATACAGTTGTGTGTTTAAGCCGTGGCCCCTTCACGTTGAGGGAGTTTAACAGGAATTGGCTCGCTAGGTCTGAAACATCAAGGCGTGAGATGTCTTTAATATAGTGTATATAATATTTACAGCGAGCATATGGGGAAATGATTGATGTTTCTCCACCCAAGCCTGTATATTTCTTTAAAAAACAATTTTTAAATAGTGTGTTATACACAGAAGGCACCATGTGGACTTCTTATTTCTTATTTCGGAAATGTCCTTGTCTAAAAAGGACTGTAGTGTAGATTTAGCTAGCTACCACAAGACCATTTAACTCTGTTACACAAACAGTGTAGTGTGAATAACAAAATTAAAAACACTGCCATGAACATTAACATTTACCTCAGATATGTTGGAAAACTACTAAGAAAAAAGACTACAACTAACATTACACAGTAATTAACATCAAATGCTAACTTCTCCACCATATTAAAAAAACACTGGAACACAGGTTATTTGCTTTCTGAGAACTGGGTTGCTAAGCAACCAGGAAATACACAGACCAAGCATAAAGCAAGGATAATGATTTATCTATCGAAAATGTAGACATTAAGTCATTTACATGGACAGCATAAAGACACTGTGACATCAACATTTATCTCTAATGTGCTGGTAAATTAGTAAGAAAAAGCATTGTACAAGTAAAATTGTCATGTACTTTATCACATACACTGTAAATTACAGTGGAAATGAGGTAGAAATATCAGAAACATCAATATTTACCTCAGATATGGTGTTAAATTATTAAGGAAAGACTTCGTAAGGCTAAAATTACACTATCAATTGTAATTTACACAGTAAATTGCACAGTAAATTACAGTAGAAACGAGACAAAATTATCAGGAACATCAAGGTTTACCTCAGACGTGCTGTTCAATTACAAAGAAAATACTTTACAAGAAAGAAATTACACTTTAATTACACTTAGTGTCAAATGCTAATGTCTGTCTTCTCTGCTGTACTGAAAAACATCAACAATGTGTCACAAGTTCTGAGAACACTGTTGCTAGGCAACATGGAGACCAAGCATAAACTAGCTAATGATTGAGGCTAGCTAACGATTTTGCTTGCTACCTCATAGGCATTTTATCTTTTGTATGGACAATATAAAGTCACAGTGATGCGGAAATGAAACCGAACCATCCAGAACATCAACATTTACCTTAGATGTGCTGTTAAATTAGTGAGAAGAGATACAACTTAGTTTCATACAACTGAAATTACGTTGTAATTACACTTAGCATCAAATGCTAACATCCCTCTTCTGTGCCATATTGATCAATAAATTGATAAATCTTTTAAAGTCACAGTGACAGTGGAAAGGATATAGAACCATCTGGAAACATCAACTTTTACCTCAAATGTGTCATTAAATTGCTAAGAAAAGACGCTGTATGACTTAAATGATGCTGAAATTACACTTAGCATTGACTGCTAGCCAAACATCCATGGGTGCTGCCATTTTGAGTGCAGCAGTAGTGTGGTGTAATTGTGTGTGTGTGTGTGTGTGTGTGTGGTGGGTGGCTCAGAGTGCAGGCTGGCAGAATTCTGTGAACTTCCTTATAAATAAATGATCACACCCTGCCATCTGGAGCAGCTCAGGCATTGTGTGTGTGTGTGTGTATGTGTGTGTGTGCGTAGGAGTCAGCCAGGTTCATCTTCAGCGTATGGATGCCTGCTTCAGGCATCCAGAAAAAGGAAGAGTCAGAACTTCTAGATTTTGTCTGGAATTTACAGTTTTAAGACATCTTTTAATCTGTAAAAAGATGACTGTAGTGGTCACACACACACACAGCATCAAACATACGTATATTTGCGTATATATTATACGTATATATGTAGAGGTGGACCAGGACTGCCTTACAAGGACTAGTAATTTAAATTAAGGACATCTGTGATCAGTTAGCACTCACTGGGATCTGTCATTTTCCATAAAACAGAAATTAATGTTTGCTAACTGGAACAGAAATCATGTGACTTCTTAATTGCAAAAAATGTCAATACTAAAAAAGGTGGAGTTGAATAAGAATTGATTGATTGATTTTACTCCTTGAGCACATTCCCTGTTCCTGCCCATGTAAAAGCTCCGCCCCTGGACCCTACGGACCTGGTGCAAGTAGATTGAGCAGCTTCATCTCCTTCACCAGAACTATAACTGGCTCCATCATGGAAACGCACTGCTGTTTCTTCTCGTTAAAGCACAGCATGATTTTTTTGTTCAGAGGAGAATTATCTGGCTGTGCTGGGCGTTAATCGATTTCAGACTGAGATGTGGGTGGAGCAAAGAGGCATTGATGCCTGTCTATAAAAGGACTGACAGGAGGCCACGTGTAAACACAAACAAGCACCCTAAAATGATTATGATCTATGTTTTTTTCCAGGTTATTTGTACAAGTGAGGGGGAAAAAAAGCCTATTGCACCTTTAATCTAATTATTATACATATGGAAATTAACATGCATTACATGCAGTTGGTGCATATACATTATAGTTAAATATATTGTATCTTCTTTCTTTCTTTCTTTCTTTCTTTCTTTCTTATTATTGTGCATTATAATTAGCATTCTTTCTTTCATTCTTTCTTTATTTCTGATCACTGTAGATTTGCTGTTTTACTGAAGTATATTTTTTTAGAAGTTTTTAAAAATAGGTGCTGAATCATATGTACATTAATGTGACGTTTAAAACAAACCCATTGATAATGTAGATTTGTAGTAAAGTCTGTGTAAATAATACTTAATGAGAAAATTCTCAGTGTAAGATTCACAACACAAATTCAAAGCTGCAGCACAGTGTTATAATTAATGTTAAAGTGTGTGTGTGTGTGTGTGTGTGTGTGTTCACTGAACAAGGGCAAACCCAGAGAAAGTGAGCGAGCCATCACACCTTGTGACCCAGGAAAAAAATTCAGGACCAAATTAGTGGCAGATGGACGACATCACCTGGAGGCCAGAGCGCGAGACGAGTGCCCGGACTGCGCGACCCCTCTATGACCCTGCCGTGACCCCTGTGACCTCACCATACAACCCACCCCTTAATGTTTCAGATAGTGTTTTCTCCTTCACTTTGGAGACAGCTGAGCACTGGCAGGCTCTTCCCGCTGGCGCTTGTTAAGACGACAGCTCTCGCAAAGCTGAAGGCTCGGGTCGAGGGTCCATCTCTCTCTTCACACGACCACACGGAGGGGAAAAGAGACGCTCTGAGGGGCAGATGGATGTGTTTACACCTGCTGGAGGAGGGAGGGAGGGAGGGAGGAGGAGGGATGATGGAGGATGAGGAGCAGGGTGGAGGAAGAAGGAGGAAGGGTGGGAGGACAGAGGGAGAGAGGAGGAGGGAGGAAGGGGGAGGAAGGGTGAGAGGATGGAGGGAGGACAGAGGGAGGGAGGAGGAGGATGGATTGAGGGAGGGAAGGAGAAGCTAAAAGACAGGAAAAAGTGCAGTTCACAAAATTGAATGGTTTCACACTGACCGGATTTATTATATTTATATTTTTATTATTTATTTGCAAACAACAAGCGTTTTTCTTTCTTTCTTTCTCTTTTTTCTTTTTCTCCTAATCACAATTTCTTTCTTTATTACATGTTCTTTTTCCATTTCTCTCTTTTGCCTTGCTTTAATTTTCTTCTTCTCTTTTTCCTTCTGCTTCCTTTCCATTTCCTTATCAGTAATTTTGTCAAAAAAGCAGTACTTTCATATATGTTTTCTGTTTTTTCCTTTTAACATCCTTCTTTTTTGTTTCTCTTTCTTTTACATATTTTTCTGTCTTTTCTCCACTTTCTCACTTATTTCTGTAGCTTGCTTTGACACTTTCTTTAATCTTTCTTTTTCCTTGCTTCCATTGCTCTGACAAATGTTTATTTTACTTCTTTCTTTCTTTTCTCCTTTCTTCCTTCCATCCTTTCTTCCATCCATCCTTCCTTTTTTTCCTTTCTTCCTTTTTTTTACGCTGTTCATGATTCTGTTAGGAGGCGTCAGAGCCGCACTCTGCACTTCCTCCAATTTTATAAATCATTTCCTGTCTTTAAACAAAAAAAATATATTTTTATTTGATTGTGCTTCACTGATAATGATGAAATATATTACACTATATGTGCTATATACTATATTACAAATGACATATTTACTATATTTGAAATATTATACACTATATTATAGAATAGAATAAATTATTATAAACCGTGTTTTAGATTTTATTTATAATGTGTTACTGAGTAATAAACATTATACTGTGTGTTCATGTCTCTACTCTGCTGAAGATATAATAATAATAATAATAATAATAATAATAATAATAATAATAATAATAATAATTTGCATTAACTCTGACTTAAGATGAAACAGCTAAACCCTTCTGTTTCTGTTATGCTAATTTACTCTATTTATATTCATTTCTTCTGCTTCTCATTAACTCTGTGTATTTATCAGCCAGACGACATGTCAATCACAACACACAATACACACTATGCAACACACACAATACACACTATGCACAGTACACACTATGCACAATATTCACTACCTGTACACGCTGTTAATTTTATTGTTTCATAGATAAAATGAGGCAAATAAATTGTAGCTGATATGCTAATGACTGTGTGTGTGTGTGTGTGTGTGTGTGTACAGACAGACACGCTCAGCGTCACACTCACCGTTTGTTGAGTCTGGCCTGGTTGCCTTGGTAACTTGGCAGACCTAATTTGCCGTCTCTTGCCTGCTGCTATTTCCATTTTTTTTGGCTGCTTCACTTTTTATTTTGTTTTTCAATTTAATAAACCTTTTTTTTAAACAGCCAGAGATCGAAATACATGTTGCTATTCATGTTGCTGAAGCTGTAGCCTGTTTTTTTATTTGTTTAAAAAGGAAATGCATTTAAAATTAAACTAATAAGTAAATGTGCTTTTCATGAGTCAGGAGTGTCCAGGACAGGGAAATAATAAAGAGAGAAAAAAAAGGCAGATAAAAGAGAAAAAAAAAATCAAAACAAAGACACAGAAATACAAGTACAAACAAAATTAAGGAGAAAGTTATTATGGAAAATATAAATTGAAAAAGAAAGAAAGAAAGTATTCAAACAAAAAGAAATAAAAAATCTTTTAAAAATGTGTTCCTGAGTTGATGCTGTTTTTATTTCGAAATAAAAATAAAATAATATACAAAATGCAAAATTCTTTAAAAAAAAAAAAATCACGATTAGCTGTTCGACTTTAGATGCTTTACAATAAAGCAGCAACAAATTATCTGCTTTTTTTAACAAGAAAGAAAGGAATGAAGGAAGTAAAAAAGGAAGGAAGAAAGAGGAATGAAGGGAGGAAATAAGGAAGAAAGGAAACAAAAAAATGAGGTGTTTCAAGAAGAAGGAATAAATAGATAGAAAAGGAAAAACCAAAAAATTATAGCTATAAAAAAAGAAAAAAGAAAAGGAAGAAAAAATAAAAATGAAGAGGAAAAAAAGAAAAGCAAGAAAATGATCATGACAGAAAGAAAGAAAGAAAGAAAGAAAGAAAGAAAGAAAGAAAGAAAGATGAAAACCAAAAATAAAGGAGAGAAAAAGAATGAATGAAGAAGAAAATGTGATTAGAAGAAAGAAAAAGAAAGAAAGAAGAAAAAGGAAAAAGAGACACTAAAAGAAAGTAGAGAAAGGCAAAAAAGAAAGAAAGAAGATCCAATGACATCAAAAACCAAAGGAGAAGAAGAAAAGAGAGAGAGAGAGAGAGAGAGAGAGAGAGAGAGAGAATATGTGATGGTTTATTTGTGAAACTCTTATCATTAGTTTATGTACATTTACATGTGTGTATATAATAAACACAGGTGCAGAACATGCGTGTGTTGAGTTGGACGTCTTCTGTGCGTCGATCAGAACCTTAAATAAAAGATATAATCTGACATTCGTTTGCATTCCCGTCTCTCCTCCTCACTGATCAAGCGTCATTCCGAGTCGTACTGCTGCCATCCAGCTCAAGTGAGAGGAACAGCACATTCCCTCCATCCGTCTGATCCCGGATCACCTTCTCCTCTATAACTCTGGCGTGAGGGGGAACGGAGAACATGCTCTCTATCTCACATCCCCACTGAGAACCTGGAGCACTCGGGATCAGTGTCCTCTCTGCTCCACGGATGACACGGCTGACCCTCTCCAGCACCAATCCCAGAAAATCCCGAGGAGTGGGAAAAGCCGGAGAAGCAGGACACTCCGAATCTGAGCACGCTGCAGCATCAGCCTCGCTTTATTTTTATTTCATCCCACTCTCTCGCCTGGCGCTGGATGGAGAACTGGAGAACTCCAGACTGGTTTGGATCTGAGGGGATATATCGGAAATTTTGAGAAGTGCTTTGTTAAAAGGATGCTGCTTCTGCTTCCACTCGGATCAGTGTGATACGGAAAACTCTGTTGTAGGGCATTTTTATGGTTTCATTTTTTATACATCAGAGCTGGAATTGTAGGATTTTAATGGATCATGCCGGGATTTGTCCAGCAGCTTCTCTGTATCCAAGTCTACACTTTACTGTGCACTTAAGCATGGATCAGTCGGGTCAGATCTGTAAATTCCCATCTTTCGAAACCTTTCCGGAAAAGAAGTGTGTCTTTTTTATGGAGAGGATGTATTCAGAGCAGAGAGAGGAAGATGGAGGAACTTGTTTTGTTTTGTTTTTTCCTCCATGATGGAGACTGACACCGGTTCTGGATCGAATTATCCTAAACTTTAGACTCTGGACACTTTTAAGGAAAATTGATTTTCTCCACAGAAGATGAAATGGACTATTTTGAGCGGTTTATCCCAGGTTTACATTAATGCGCTCGTTCTAATACATTAGCTGATGTTTATTTAACATTGATGGAAGGAGACTCCAGTGTCAGCGCTTTGTAACAATCAGAGGTAAAGCTGTAAGTTTAAGTTTTCTGACATCTTCAGGACAGAGGGGTTTATGTTTTTTGTAGTTTCTCTGTAAAAAAAAGATGAACAAAATCATGAATATTCCACAACTCTAAACAGATAAAAAAACTAGGACTTCATGTCCTTTAATGAATAAAAATACATTCATTGGCAAATTTGTTGTGCTTCGTGCACGTACATTCAGCCAGTTTATCCTGATAATGATCATTTACTTCCTGGGTTCACTCTTGGAAAGGGTTCTTCAAGGGATCTTTAAGGGTTATTAGCTTCCAAACACTTATTTGGAGGGTTCTACATAGAATCTTTAAGGGTTCAGAAATTGTCCAGGAGTGTAGCTAGCTGGAGTCGCGATATTTCAGGAACAATTATAAAAATCAAAGTCAAAGATGAGCAGGAAAGAGAATTCAAAAATAAATAAATAAATAAATAAATTAGATAGTACATTTCTGTCAACAGTTTCATCGTTGATCTTCATGGTGAACGTCGAAAGACAACAGAATTATTTAAAAATAAAATTCTAATGCCTGATCAGTCTTTGCAACTGCAGGAGCAGATGTTGAAGTAAACGTTACTACGTTTCTTGCTAAACTCATCAAATAAATGACAGAAAAACACAGACTGTATATCTGCTGCATACTATGTGGCTAGCTAGCTAGTCTGACTTTTTGTTTGTTATTGAATATTTGTAGCATGTGTAGCTAAATCTGGGAATAAAATGGAATTGATATGAATGAGTAAAAGAAAATCTGAGAAATGTGAAACAAGGTTTGCGAGCAAGATATAAAAAGGTGCACATGCTAAATCCAGAATGAAAACAGCACCGATTATGTATTTCCACGTCATCTCCCTGGATTGCTAACTTTTATTTGATGTATTTTTAGTGTTATTACACTAAGACGTATTGCTTATATCACTGTAGCATACTCTTATGGATAAAGCTTACTTTCTTGATAAAATTTTTGATATTTTGCTCCAAAAATGCAAAAAAGCATTAATACACCTGTTATATGTTTAAACGTATTCACATATTCCTCATTTAAAGCTGCCAAAGTCAATAAGGGTAAAAAAATGAGTGTTAAATTTTATTTTTTTGCATTCTGACATGTTCTCTTAGTAAAAAGGGTTCTTTGAGAGTTCTGTAGAGGTTCTGAGGATAATTAAGTGGTCTTAGCCTCCTAAAAGGTTTCAATATGGAACCCTTTCTTGTAGGAAAACATTTTGTTGCAGGTTTCCTCCTGTAATCTTTAAGCGTTCCCCCTAAGAGAGACAACCAAAGAACCTTTCAGGGTTCTAAACACTTTGTTGTGGGGTTCGACATAAACTTTAAAGAATGTAGAAGAAAGGGTTATTTATGGGTTCATAAATAAAACAGTTCTACATGGAACCATTTCAAATGGAGGAAACACACTTTTTGTTGCAGGGTTCTACATGGAATCTATAAGGGTTCTCCCAAGAGGGACCACAAAGACAATTTAAAGGTTCTAAATTTTCTAACAGTCTACACTCTTATAAACAAGTCTTCATCAAGGATGCATTAGACAGTTAAGGATTTTTACCTTCCAATAAAGTTTTTTACATGGAACCATTTCTATTATGAAAAGATACTCTATCTTGTAGGGTTCTACATAGAATCTTTAACTGTTCCCACAGAGGGACAATGCAAATAATTCTTTTAAAAAAAAGAGTTGCTCTCTTAGTAAAAAGGGTTCTTCAAGAGTTCTTTAGAGGTCCTGTGGATAATTAAGTGTTCTTAGCCTCCTAAAAGGTTTCAACCATTTGTTGTAGAGTTCTATTTAGAATCTTTAAGGGTTCCCCCAGGAGAAACAACCAAAGAACTCTTAAGAGTCCTAGAAGAAAGGGTTCTTTCGACAATTTAGGGGTTCATGGTCTCCTAAAGTAGTTCTTTTTGGAACCTTTTCTAATGGAGGAAACTAGGGTTCTACACAGAATCTTTAACGGTTCCCACAGAAGGACAACTCGAATAATCCTTAAGGGTTTGATCTTGTCAGAACCCATCACACTCAGCCGTCTGGAGACATGAACACCCTCAAAAAGCGGTCATCAGGGCTTCGGGGATTTGTGCACGGTTGCATCAGTTCACCTCAGCAGCTTCACTTAAAATCATCGTATTCATGTGAACCAAAAACAAAACAAAACAAACAAACGAACAAACAAAAAATAAAACGGAAAAAACACAACGAGATGAAAATAAAAACTCTCTCAGGAGACGGTAATGAGTTTTATTTCAGAAATTTGTGTTAGTTAGAGAGCTGGAATTTCATTCACTTGGATTTTTTTTTAGAAAATCTAAAATGGCTGTTTGTGATGAAATGAAATGATTAACTGTACGGTCACATTCTGATTGGTCAGAAGGTGCTGATTAATTTTCTAGAATTTGTGTTAATTTTCTTTCTAAAACATAAACATTCCTGAGAACAGAAATGCTTCATGGACATTTCAAAAGTACATGTTGTTCTTTAATAAATAAAAAAATGTAAGCCATTTCTATGAGTGTACACTCCCCTCTGAGAACTCTTTCTCCAAGAGTTCTATGTGGAACCCTTTCTGAAGGGGAAACACAGTCTGCTTTAGGGATCTGCATAGAAATATTAGCGGTTCCCCCTGACGGACAACTGAAGAAAACGTAGTAAGGGTTCTAAATTTTCCAAGGGTGTACACACATTTAAAAAAAAAAGGTTTTTCAAAGGTTCATAAAGGGTTCATTAGATAATTAGGGGTCCTTAGCCTCCTAAATGGTTTCTACTTAGAGCACTTTCTGAGAAGAAAACATTTCGTTTGTGGGTTCTACATAGAATCTTTAAGGGTTCCCTAAGATGGACAGCCAAAGAATCTTTAATGGTTCTAACTTTTATAAGTCTGTACACTTTTAGAAAAAGGGTTCATCAAGGGTTCTTTAAGCGTCTAGTTGCTAGTTAATGGTTCCAAGCTTCCAATAAATCTGTTTGGCATCCTTTCTGATAAGAAACACTAAATTTCTATGGTTCTACATTATCCAAGGATGAAATGTAGAAAAAAAAATGTTTTTCAAGTGTTCTTTAAGGGTCAATTGGATAATTAAGGGTTCTTACTTTCCTAATGAGGGACAACTGTAGAAGTTAAAAGTTAAAAATTTTCTAGAGAGTTTAATCTCTAAGTAAATAAAAGGGTTCTTCAAGAGTTCTTTAAGGGTTCATTGGATAATTAAGGGTTCTTAGCATCCTAAAGGAACCTTTTCTGATAAACACACACTCTGTTGTGGAGTTCCACATAGACATATTTAAGGGTTGTACATTTTCTAAGCCTGTAGACTTTTAGAAAGGGTTCATGGTTCTTAGCTTCCAAAACAAGGTTCTTGTTCTTATAGGGAAACACTCTGTTGTAGGATTTTATGTAGGAGTGTTAAGGGTTCCCAATCGATGTTAGGGTTCTAGATTTTCTAGGAGAGTACACTCTTTAAGTGTTGTTTAAGTGATTTTTAATGGTTAGGTGAATAGTTAAGGATTCCTAGCTTCCAAATGGGGTTCTGAACCCATAGAATCTTTAAGGGTTCCCTTAAAGAGACAAACAAAGGAACTGTAAGGGTTCTCCATTTTTGAAGGGCGTACAATTGACTCTTAAAGGGTTAATTATGGGTTTATTGGATAAATAAGGATGCATATCTTACAATAAATGATAGGGGAATACTCTGTTCTACACAGAACCTTTAATTGGTTTCCCCATAGGGACAACTAAAGAACCGGTAAGCGTGTATATACTATACAGAACGGTCTGTATATACACACACACAGTTTGTACATTCAGTCGATGAGAACTCGGAGGGTTTGGACTTCGTGAAGAATAACTAAATTATTTTTTTTGAGAAATAGAACTCTGTCGGTTCTTTATCATAGTTCCTCGTTATTTAACTCCTCGGGCTGAGTGTGTATACGCTGCATTATATTTCCTCAGACCGTGTTCTCGTCTGTTGTCGGCTCATTTGTCAAATTGTCATTGAATTTACATAAAAATGTACTTTCCGCATGTTTGATTCTGCATCTGGCTTCCAGCTGTTTCGCTCAGGAAGTGTGTGATGGCACATCGCTATGACGCGTCTCACTATAATTATACCACATTCTGATTGGTCAGAATGTTGAGGTGCTGATTAATTTTCTAGAACAGCAACTCTGACAGTAGTGCAGCTGCAAATCACAGGTTTATATGAATGTGCTTGTTCTGATACGTTATCGTTTCTATAGTAACAGCATATAGTAACCTGTTTATAGCTGCTGTAACATAAATATTATTTATCGTATAAATTTCTATGTCATTAAATGCACGGAAGTCGACTGGACTCTTTTGCAGATATAAATAATAAACGTATCAGCATTTAAAACACTATACGCAATTATCTAGTAGCTTCACACACATCAGAGTGGACCAGATGACTTTTATACACTCATTGTTTACATTAATGCTCTCTGAGTGTGTGTGTGTGTGTGTGTGTGTGTTTCCTCCATGTCAGCGCACTGAAGCTGATGAAATTGCCACCTCCAGCTACTCTGAATTAAGAAACAGATTAAAACCTCACATGCTGAGCTGCTGCTTTATTAGCGATGAGATCTGTGCACGTAATAAACAATAACGCAGAAACGTTTTTACATTCCGCATGAATTAACGTTAGCGCTTGCTTTTTAATTGGACGTGCTTCTTATCATCATTTACCTCGGATTATTGCGCTGGAGTTAAATCTTAGACCATTTTATTATTAATTTATTATAACTATTTTTTTGGGAAAAACGCTGAGAAGTGCTGATAGTTTGTAATTCTGCCCGAGCATTTACTATGAATGATCACCTACATGTGATCACGTGACCACTACCTGTCAATCAACTTTACCTGTGAATGTGGTTCTGTCAGGATTACGTCACACTGCGTCATTTTTCAGAGTCCTCGCACTTTCACAGGTTCTGTTATTGCATGATGGGAAACAGACACAGGAAGTCCAGGATGCTCATACGGGCGAGTGATACAATATAAAGGTTTGCAAACAAACTGCCATTAAAACAGCCGTTTCACATTAAAAACATTAAGTTTAATTATACTTTTATTTATTGTCAATAAAAATACATTTTTAACACTGTAAAAGAAGAATATTAATATTACAACAATGCTTTATTGCAATATCGATATCACAATATTACAGTTTCGCAATCTTGATACTATAACAATAATTTATAACAATATATTGTTGACAATAATTTTCCACAATATCGATATCGCAACAATAGTTTATCACAGTATCAATATCACAACAATAATTTATCACAATATCAATATCACAACAGTTAATTTATTGCAGCATTGATATCACATCAATAATTTATCACAAAATCAAATATCACAACAATAATTTATCACAAAATCAAATATCACAACAATAATTTATTGCAAAATCAGATATCACGACAATAATTTATTGCAATATCGATATCACAACAAAAAATTATCACAGTATTGATATCACAACAATAATTTATTGCATCATCAGATATCACAACAATAATTTAGTGCAGTATCGGTACCACAACAATTTCTCACAATATCGATATCACAACATTAATTTTTTCGCAATATTGATATCACAACAATAATTTATTGCAAAATCAAATATCACGACAATAATTTATAAACTGAAAACAGCTAAATGCATATTTTTTTTTTAGAAGTGATGCCGTTATAATGCCACTTTAAAACTGTTTCCATCTGAATCACAGTGTTCGCTAATGTTCGCTGATATCAGCCTGTAATTTTTCCTCTTTTTTCTTCTGATGATTTCTCCTTTCTCAGGAATGTGATGCTGTTTAGCTCATAAATCACAGCAGCAGCGGAAGCTTCATCATCCGCCGGCGTCCACAGAAGACGGACGATGGAGCAGCGAGCAGCTTCTTTAATTCAGCGTGCAATCAGTGTGATGGAGAACCTCTCGGCTGGACGCACACCAACGCCAGCTGCTAGATCATACTCTCTCTCTTTCTATTTATGGAAGCATTGTGTGTGTGTGTGTGTGTGTGTGTGTAGTGTACTGTAATATATCAGTGTATAACTGTATAGCATTACAATAGAGTTTATAGAATAATGCCACATAACAGACGCTGCACTATAATTGGATATGAATTAGAACATTTATGACAAAACCAAAATGGCCGACATTACAGTAATCATTTTAATAAACCCTTTATTTTGGTATGAAGTCACTAAAGGAAAGAAAAAAATGACTGATTTTGAAACAACATGGTCGACTTTGCACAATTTTATCACACAAGTACTCAAATAAATGGTAACATTACACTTTAATTTCCGAAAAATCTTCTAAAAACAATCTACGGCTGTTTAAAATATTTAAATATTTTTTTATCTGATTTAACTTTGTTTATAATGGTTAATATTGTGCTAAAATTTATCTAAAGTTTGTTATAATCATATTTATAATCTATAGGTGATTATAAATAGCTAAAACTGATCGACTTGTGCAAAAACAACAAATTTAAGCAACAAAGCGACAGATGATTGTTAATTTTATACAAACTTGTGTGATTTTTAGAGCCGCAATTTTAGCAACAAGCAACATTTTAACAGATTTTCTAAATTCTATGAAAATTAGGTATGATTCAGTAAAGTGACAAAAAATAAAAAATAAAAAAATCAGCCCAATCCTATGGCGCAACTTTAGTTCTTACCTTCGATGAGTTCCACAAAAATGAAGGAAAAACATTATCTATGTTTTCTATGATCTCTTATTAGATCTGTATAGAGAAATTACGACGTAAAGTAAAGCTTGGAAGAGTTGGTGGGTTGAGTGTATGTAGCTAGTACAGTTAGCTTGCTTTGCTAATCTAATCTGAGAACAAAGTTAGTATAAAGTCGAGCACGTAACATGCAAATCAAACGATCGATTTTCACGCTAATTTATTTAATTTGTGTTTAACTAGTTAGCTTTAAAAGCTGTGTATAGCTACGACTGCTTCTATGGAACTTAAGAAAACGCTAGACAGGCCATGCCTACAAGCTGGTGCGAATGTGGCTTTAAAGTTACAGCCTTAACTCTGACTGTTACAAAGCGCTGACACTGGAGACTCCTTCCGTGCAGAAGAAATATCTCCTGACATAAAACTACACCATATCAACAATTTTTAATCTGTTTATGTGGAGCGTCTGTCGTACAAGTCCCTGTGAATGAGCTGTTACTATAGAGTGTGTATGAGTGTGTGTGTGTGTGTGTGTGTGTGTGTGATATGTAGACTGTAGTGTCAGTAAAGTAAAAACACAACCCACAGAGGAGGAAAAAGTCACCGGTGTGTTTACACTGATTCGATGCAGTGTAGTTCAGTTTATTTAGATGGTTGAAAATTGATCAAAGTCTGCGTAATAAACATGTCTGGGGATTTCTGCTCCGACGTGACAATTAACAACGTGTTTATTCAAATCGCACCACGTCCCCGAGGACCTGCTGAGGTGCAGGTGACTTATTGACTCTGAGCTATGCATTTAAATATCACACACACACACACATAAAGACGCAAAATTGTGTTAACGTCGACAGATTTCAGTGATCCGCGACCGTTTTGAATATATGGCAGCGTTTAGCATTTTGGCGTGACGTGAATTAGCCGCGCACAGCTGCACATGTGAGGCAGAGGAAATTAAAATTAAAATCAGCGGTGGATGTTCAACTTTAATGTCCTCAGAGGATGATGCATGTTCAGGAAAACACTCATGACTGATGAGTTGACGGTTACAAAAAAAATTAAATATGGAAAAAAATAGTTGAATTATAATGACTAAATTAATAAATGAATATAAAGTCATTAATTAATGTTAATAATTAAAAAATAGTAAATAGTAAAAATCGAAATCATTTTAACAATACATATATTATGATTAATAATAATTGTAATGATACATTTTCTTAATTTGTATTTTTAATATTGATTTTATTTCTTAATTTTTTATCTTAATTTACTACCCTTAACAGTTACTTAATATTTCTGTTACCTTTTCCCTATTTTTCCTTAATGCATACTTGTTTTTAAAATCTGTTTTTACGTTTATTGCCTTAAATCATTTCCTATAACCTAGTTTCTCTTAATAATTTTCCCTTAATTTACCCCTTACCGTTTTTTTTAAAAAAATGATCAATGTACCATTTATTTTTCTTAATTTTTCCTTTAATTTCCCTCCTTTTAAAAAATATTTTCTTGCTTTTTATAATCTGTCTTTAACCACCCCTACCTTTAATACTTTCTTAATTTTTCCCTTTTTTTCTTAATATTTCTTAAGTTTTTAAAATTCACTTTTACCTTTAGAGTCTTTAACTGCTTTCTAATTCTTAGTTTATTTTCTCTACTTCATTAGAAAATTTGTACAAATTTGATCGTTGTTGCGTTTTCTTTCGACATTATGGATGCTAACCCTAATGCTGACATGCTGACATGCTAATAATCACTGATTAGCTATCCATCACTGGAATATTAGCCAGATTCTCGTTAATGCTTAGTTACGATCACCGTGTCACTGTTAGCTGATCGTTTAGTTTATCATTAGTTAATTGTTTAATTTCCTCATGAACTATCTCCAGTCTGCTGGCAATTACGCTGCCGGTGATCTGACGAGTCGGTTTGCTCACATGAAGAAGTAACTAGCTAGCACTGTCATTAAGCTAATTATGTGTTAATTATGCTAATTAGGTGTTAATTGAGTCCTTGAACTGCGGTGCTGATTTAAATGTGAAGACCGAATGTTTAAATACAGAAAGATGACAGAATACAGAACATTCTGGACTTCTGTCTTCCAGGAAGCAGGGGATAAACGACGTCTAAAGACTTACCTCTTCATAAAGTACTTAAGTTAGCACTTGCGCACACACGCACACACAAAAAAGAAAAAAAAAAAACAACAGAGTTTTAGACTGATGGTATTCCTAGTTTGTGACCTAGTGAGCCAATATCAGAATCTATTTTTGATAGACTTCAAAGCACTATTGTAAGTCGCTCTGGATAAGGGCGTCTGCCAAATGCCATAAATGTAAATATAAATGTAAATGTAAATGTAAACTGTGTGTTAAATAAAGAGACTCAGAACATTCTCTTTATAAAGCGTTTAAACTCCGAGGTGGATTTTAGCTTAAAACGTTAGTAGTTATACATCTCTTCTAAGCTAGCTAGTTGAAAACAGATTAAATAAACGCACTAAACAGTGTGAAGATCAGTCGTTTCATTTACATGGTACGCGCTTCGTACTAGCTTCGTTCTCAGATTAGATTAGCAAAGCTACTAGCTATGTATGCTCACCAGAGACACCAGCAATCCCTGCTACTTCCTTCCAAGCGTTATTTTTCTCCCTAACGACTCTGTACACTTTTGATGAGAGATCGTGTATGACAGGAGAAGATAAAACCACACTTATACGTATTTCTTACATGTTTGCGGAGCTGATCACAGGTTGGTATAGGATTAGTCCGAGAAATCATTCGAGACGATCATCTGGATTTGTCATTTTCCAGCATCATAACTAATTGTAATCGTTTGATCAACCAATTATTTTATAATGTTAGATCTAACAACAGACGTTAACTTTATTTCAAGTTTTTTCCCTCTTATTGTGCCATAATCTTAACAGATTTGATTCCACAATCGCACCTGTCTCATATTATTACTTACGATTAATTTAAAATGTTACAATTTCACCTTAATTTTTACTTTTTTTTAATTCAATATTTCCATAATCATTTCTTATAATTTCTTGTTTTTTCCAAGTTTATTTAACTTTACCATAATTATATATCCATAATTATTTCTTATGTTTTCTTTTTTTCTTTATTGTGTTTCCTATATATTTTTTTATTTCCTTTTTTCTTGCATTTATTTCTTCCTTTCTTTCTTTCTTTTTTCTTTTTTTCTTTTTTACATTATTTTCTTGTTTTATTTCCTTTTTTCTTTCTTTCTTTTTTTTTTTTTAAACTTTTTTTTGCTTAATTTTTACTTTAGCACCAGTTTTTATTTTTAAGTTTAAACCTGCCGATCACAAGCTTCTGATTTACTGCATCATTTTTATTGTAGAGATCTTCAGAGCCTATATAAAAGATTTTTTTTTATTAGTGTCTTAGTTTTTTTTTTATATTAGTGTATTAGTGTTTGCTACAGGACCAGAAAGCCATCAGAGGGATGAACTGAGCTTTACGCAGCGCTGACACGTATGTTCTGCTGATCCCTTTGTTTTCCTTCCGTCTGCAGGATGAATAACTGAAATTTGTGAATGTTTTAGCAGAAGTCCTCAAGTTTTTAACCCACATGAGCTGCTGATGTGACTGAGTGTAAACAAGTGAGTGGAAATCTTCTTCTCCTTTAATCTGTTTGTGTATCAGATGGAAATAATGCTGATAATCCGCTAACACTTGTGTAATCCTGCAGAATTCCTGCTTCCTGTTTCCTCTCACAGGACGAATGGGTTTAGCGAAGTGTTTAATTGAAATATTATTATTTTTTAAATAATTTTTTATCCCTGTGAACTTCACATGGAGATTTTACTTCCACTTTCTGTGAAAATGACAAATTCATCTGCAAACACCAAAATATTCACAACCTTAATTTTAATTACATTTTTTCTCATGTTATCTTAATTAAATTAATAAAATATTTATATTAATTATGTATGCATAATTATTTATCTAATCTCCTTTGTTTTCTACATTTTCTTATATATTTTTCCTTACCTTATTACACTGGTCTTATAGATTTATTAAGTTATTTATTTTTAAAAAAAATCAATTTAACCTTAATTTTTTATTTTTTTCTTAAAAGTTCCATAATTAATTAATTTTTACCTTAAGTATATATCCAAAATTATTTCTTATTTCATTTGTTGGTTAATATTTCTATTTTTTAAATCTTTTTTTTTATTATTTTCCTTTTAAATAAACAAATCATTAAAAAATAAATTAAACAGTACTTACTAAGCTTTTATAAATAGTTATTTCAACAAGGTATTACATACTATTACATTCATTTAATTCAAATTTGGCCTTAATTTAAAAAATAAAATCACTAATGTATTGTAATTTCTTGTTTTTTAATTGATTTATTTACCTTAATTACAAATCTATAATTGTTTCTTATTTCTTTAGATTTTTGTATTTTGTTTTTTGCTTTATTATTTTATTTTCTTCCCTTTTCTATAAATTTTCATAATATTTTTCAAATTAAAAATTTTAATTATTTTAATGTGAAATTAATCTAACATTTCTTCTTTTTTTTACTGATTAATAAACTTAAATGTTTGTTTGTTTTACATTTTTACTGTTAGACACATTTTAAGAAAAAGGTCCAGTGTTCCAGACCGAATCTCTTTAACAGAACCACGAAGTTGTACAAACCACTGAAAGAACCCTTAAAACCCCTCTGTAATTTTTTTCTATTTTTTTCCTTTATTCCTGTAATTTTTTTTCTTCGTGTATTGTCCTAACCTGAGGTAATTTTCCTTCCTGTCCTGTAACTAACACCGCTCTGTCCAAATGACCTTTTCCTCCATTTTAACAAACAACCTCCTGATAACGAGATGCAAATGGAGTCAGGAAAATAAGAATAATTAGGAAATCACATGCAGGCGGTTTTGAACTCTTACTGCGTTTTCACCGAGTGACATCAAGCTGCATTTGATCTGGTTCATCTGCCAGCGTGAACCTGCTCGACTCCTAATGAGGCATCGAGGGCTGTTTACTCTGGAGGCTTTGTCCAATTTGTTGGTGACCCCTGATATGATGGGACACTTTCAGGTGTGAACCCACACCCTGATTAACATCGCATTTGCATTTCACATTCATGGGAGAACTTTTTAAGCGCAGGAATAATGATCATCTGGAGACACCGAGGCACTTACGGGTTTAAGCTGCAAATTGCAAATCAGGCTCGGCTTTGAGTTTAAATGTCAGCTTTTGAAACTCACTTTGTTTTAAGGCTTTAACTCTGAGTCTGACCATGGCGTGTTGGGTTGCCAGGTCTGTGCAAAAAAAAAAAAAAAAAGAAGAATGATCAATAAAAACACACTCTGGTACTCCACTAACATCGCTGTTTCTGCAAAATGTCCTGTGTTAATACATACTGTATATTATCATAAATAAAGAGTTTCCGTCACCACCCCAAAGTTGATTCTTTTCCTATAACAGCATTATAACAGCGTTGAAGTTAGTTCCTTTTCTCATGTATGTTATCGCAACTATAAACAGTCATTCCCTCACCAGCCTCTCTGTTTTCTCTCTCTTTTTATGTTAATAAGAAAAAAAATGTAGCTTGTCTTGTTTTTTTTTTTTTTTGTTATTGAGAAACCACAAAAGCATAAACTCCTCTGTCCTGTAGATGTCGGAAAACCTAGTTACAGCTTTACCTGTTACAGAGCACTGACACTGGAGACTCCTTCCATGAATGTAAACCTTACAAGAAAAGACAATATATAATCGATTATGCGTTTTTTAATCTGTTTGTTATTAGTGTCCCTGAGAATGAGCTGTTACTATATAAATGATAATGTATTAGAACAAACGCATTAATATAGACCTGTCCTACTGTCACATCTGCTGTTCTAGAAAATGAATCAACACCTTCTAACCAATCAGTATCCAGAATTCAACTGTGGTGTAATAGTGAGAAGGTTTAGCTAGCTATTAGCTAGTCGTTGCAACAAGTTCTGATTTGCTAAGCAGGTGGTTACATCAATATTTTTTGCTCAGAGGTCAGGGGGTTAAAATGTTGCTTTGATGAGCATCCTGTTGTCCCATGCTAATAACAAGTGTATTGTAATAATTCTCACAAGTTCAATTCAATTCAATTTTATTTGTATAGCGCTTTTAGCAATGGACATTGTCACAAAGCAGCTTTACAGAAATAAATGGATTCAAAAAATATGTTGTAAATATGTGAATTTATCCATAATGAGCAAGCCAGAGGCAACGGTGGCAAGGAAAAACTCCCTGAGACAATATGAGGAAGAAACCTGCTCCTTAACCTAAGAAAAAACTATTCACAGAAGACTTGACTAAACAAATACATTTTCAGCCTAGACTTAACTGACAGTGTCTGAGCCCCGTACACTAACTGGAAGGCTGTTCCATAACTGTGGGGCTTTGTAAGAGAAAGCTCTACCCCCAGCTGTAGCCCTCTCTATTCGAGGTACCAATAAATAGCCTGCACCTTTAGATCTAAGTAGGCGTGGCGGATCATAAAAGACCGCTCAGGTACTGTGGTGCGAGACCATTTAGTGCTTTATAGGTCAATAGTAGTATTTTATAATCAATACGAAATTTGATTGGGAGCCAGTGCAGTGTGAATAAGATAGGGGTGCTTGTTTATGCATCTACTGGAACATCCAGACAGTAAGGCATTACAATAATCCAACCAAGAGGTAACAAAAACATCTAGTTTTTCTGCATCATGTAGTGACAATATATTTCTTATGTTAGCAATATTTCTGAGATGAAAGAAAGCAATCCTAGTGATATTATCTACATGAGCTTCAAATGAAAGACTTGAGTCGATAATCACAATAATCAAGTTAATAAGGATCCCGTTTCTAATGTCTTTTACACATTTCTCAACTTTATTAAGCTGGTGTCAGTCATCTGGCTTTGCTGAAACATACAACAGTGTGTCATCAGCGTAACAGTGGAAGCTAATACCATGTTTAAATTTAAATTAGGTAGCATATATAAATAAAAGAGCAGTTTACCTAAAACAGAGCCTTGCGGGACACCAGACTTTACCTTAATATGCGAAGAGAAGTAACCATTTACGTCTACAAACTGATAACGATCAGTCAAATAAGACCTGAGCCAGGAAATTGCCGTTCCCTTAATGCCTACTACATTTTCTAGTCTATCGAGGAGAATAGCATGATCAATAGTATCAAAACTGCACTAAGGTCAAGCAGCACAAGCAAGGAGACAAAACCCTGATCAGAGGCCAGTAGTAAGTCATTTACCACTTTAACCAGTGCTGTCTCTGTGCTATGTTGAGGACTAATTTCATATACATTTCATGAATGTTATTCCTATGTACGTATGAGCATAGCCGCTGTGCTACAACCGTTTCTAGGATCTTGGAGATAAAGGGGAGGTTTGACATTGGTCTATAGTTAGACAGCTGAAAGGGGTCAAGGTCTGATAACTGCTAGTTTAAAAAATTTAGGTACATAGCCAATGCTAAGGGAAGAACTGATTATTATAATTATAATTATTATTATTGTTTCAGGAATTATCTGTTTGCAGAAACATGTAGGTAAAGGATCTAGTATACAGGTTGATGCTTTTGATGATTAAATTGGTGAAATTAGTTCGGTCTCTTGAAGGGGAGTAAAACATTGTAATTGTTGATCTGATATTATTATATTATTATCTACAGGGTTAGTTATAAAACTGACTGGTTTTAAATGAATAGTCTGAATTTCTTGCCTGATATTTTCAATTTTACCATTGAAAAAATTAATGAAGTCATCGCTGCAATATAATGATTGTGTGCGTGTTTCTATTGTGGTCTTATTCCTAGTTAATTTTGCTACAGTATTAAATAACAATCTAGGATTATTTTTGTTATCTTCAATTAGGGTGGAGAGATACATTGATCTAGCAGTACATTTAGTTTGACGCCATTTACGTTATAATTTTCGAGCAGTCTGTTTTAAAGTTCATGTGTGATTGCTATACCAGGGTGCTAGCTTTTTCTCCCTAATTATTTTTCTTTTAAGTGGAGCTACCTTATCTAGCGAGTTGCAGAACATTGATTCTAAGCACTCAGTTGCCTGGTCAAGTTCTTTGGGATCAGAGATGATCCTATCATGGTTGATAAATCTGGGAGATTACGGATAAAACTTTGTGCAGTTGTTGACAATGTGACATGGCAAGGTGCATATATTATGATTTAGACACATTTTAAATGAGATGAGGTAATGATCTGAGATAGCTTTATATTGTGGAAATAAGACTATATTTTCTATATTTAATCCGAATGTTAGTATTATATCAAGAGTGTGACCACCACTATGGGTGGGTCCTATTACATTCTGATTAACCCCTACTGAATCAAGAATGGACACAACTGTTGTTCTCAGAGGGTCTTCTAGATTATCAAAATGAATATTAAAGTCTCCAACAATTAATGCTTTGTCTAAGGAAACAACCAGGTTTGAGATGAAATCTGCAAATTCAAAAAGGAATTCAGAATATGGCTCTGGGGGTCTGAAAATAATAATTAGTGGAATCACCTGGGTAGACTTATTTTTAGTGGCTACGTATGTTATGTTAGTATAAAAAACTTCAAATGCATTGAATTTATGACTAGGTTTTTGTGTGAAGCCTAGATTATCATTATAAATGACTGCATTGTCTCCTCCAAGTGACCTCAATGATGAGAATTGCAAAGAAATAATAAGAAAAAAAGATTGAGTAATAATAATAAAATACTAAAATACTAGTGAGTCATGGAATGAATATATAACAGTAATTATACTAGGACCATGCATATGCTAGCACCCGGGAAATAATCTAAACGTCTGCTTTTTTCGACTTTCCTTCCAGCTCATATTGCATACAAACACATATTGCAAGAGAATAACACAACTTATTTCGCTTGTCATTTTCCAGGAACACTGAAGCTCATTTCACAGTAATGACTTGTCAACAGAAGTTTATTTATTTATTTATTTTATTTTTTTTTATGAAGGCTTGGTGTGTCGGCAGCCGTCAAAACACAAGGCCAATATGCTTAGCTGGCAACATTAACTAGCGTTCCTTTGACAGAATCATCAGGATTTCATACACAGCATGCGGATGTGGCCCGGGAAGCTTGATAATGATGCGAGCCATCTCATCGTAACTCAGGGACTTCATTTATTCTTCCTGTACCCCCTACTGAAAGACATTCATACCTCAGACCCAGTCCCTGGGCGTTTCCACCATCTGATATGACACGCCATAAATCAAACGCTGGCTGACACGTTTTCGAGAGAGAGAGAGACAGAAAGTGAGAGAGTGCCAGATGAGGGTTTCTTTCCAAGATAACAACTTTCAGTGGAAACCTTTAATTCGCTGTGGATCAACTCAGACTTCCTCAATGCCATAAATCACTCGGTCAGTAGGTGGTATTGCAAGCCACACAATCTTCCATCCTGATAAAACACCCTGGTACTGAACTACAAATCTCCAGAAAACACACTCCAGTGGATCCCTTCTGTTGCTTGAAGAAACATGGAGAACCTCATTTGCCTTGTTTTTTTTTTATCACCAAGTGTTTGTGCATGAGTCGTTCCTCCATATTTCTGATTGTTCTACATATCTGACATGGCTTACTTGAAGCAGATAAAAGGTCTGGAGTTGACATCAGGTATTGAGTTGGCATTTGGCAGCTGTTCAACTGGAGCTACCAATATGAAGTCCAAGGAGATCTCAATGCACGTGAAGGAGGCCATCATTAGGTTGAAAAAAAACCAACATAAATCTATAAGAGAGATAGCAAAAACCTTAGGTACATTCTTAAAAAGAAAGTAAGTACTGGTGAGCTCAACAACATCAAAAGGCCTGGAAGACAACGGAAGACAACTAAAGTGGATGATCACAGAATCCTTTCCTTGGTGAAGAAAAGCCCCTTCACAACATCAACAGAAGTCAAGAATACACTGGAGAACAGGAAAGTCAGATTAGACTTTGCCAGAAAACATCTAAAAAATCCCATGTTCTGGAATAAGATTCTTTGGACTGATGAAACCAAGATTAAATTGTACCAGAATGATGGGAAGAGAAAAGTATGGTGAAAGAAAGGAACAGCTCATGATCCAAAGTATACCACATCATGTGTCAAACATGGTGGAGGGAGTGTTATGGCATGGGCATGTATGGCTGCCAATGGAATGGGCTCACCGGTGTTTATTGATGATGTGACTGCTGACAGAAGTAGCAAGATGAATGCTGAGGTGTATAGGGCTATACTCTCTGCTCACATTCAGTCAAATGCTACAAAACTGATAGGACGCCGCTTCACAGTGCAGGTGGATAATGACCCTAAACATACTGCGAAAGCAACTCAAGACTTTTTGAAGGCAAAGAAATGGATTATTCTTCAATGGCCAAGTCAGTCGCCTGATCTCAACCCAATAGAACATGCTTTTCACTTACTGAAGACAAGACTGAAGGCAGAAAGACCCACAAACAAGCAGCAACTGAAGGTGGCCGCAGTGAAGGACTGGCAAAGCATCTCCAGGGAGGAAACTCAGAATTTGAGTTTTGAGAACATGGGCTCCAGACTTCAGGCAGTCATTAACTGCAAAGGATTTTCATCCAAGTATTAAAATTATGGTTATATTTACAATTATGTCACTTTGTTCAAATACCTTTGAGCCCCTGAAAATGGAAGTACTTTGCTGAAAATGGCTGTAATTCCTAAATGGTAAATGTCATATTTTGTGGAACCTCTTAAAATAAAGCTGAAAGTCTACACTTCGACCACATTTTGACTGTTTTATTTCAAATTCATTGTGGTGGTGTATAAAGGCAAAATCACAAAAACTCTGTCGTTGTCCAAATACTTCCGGACCTGACTATATATATATATATATATATATATATATATATATATATATATATATATATATATACACACATAAAGATGTTAAGTAAACATTTTTGCCATATCAACAACTACACTGTTCATCAAACTCAATGAAGAAATTGAAGAAAAGGAAAACCCTAGCAATAATGGATGCAATGAACTTCTTGGGGAAATAACAGAAATATGACACCCACTAACAAATTAGCACTGAAATCACCTGAAATCACTAATCACATTTGAAAGATTTCAGTATAAACATCTACAATGTGTGTTTAAGGCCATATTTAATTTACTGAAAATATTCGTCCTGGAATCTTTTGCTATCTGGGTGGCCTGCATTTGGCATTTTGTGAACTTCACATGGAGTTTGATTCATTTTATCAAAAGTTGGAATGGATTCTCCTCTCTGACCACTCACTGTGAGAAGTTCTTTCCAATAACTGCTGGAGTTCCAGATCTACCTGGAACTGATAAGCGAGAGAAATGAAATAAGTCAGGGCTGAAATATCGTGTTCATGTCTTCCTCCTACACCAGTCAGGGACGTAAACAAATATGTTACCAAAAATGGGTAGTTACAGCACTCTTATCACAGATGAGTGATCTCAGCTTTGTGGGAAAAGCTGGACAACGAATGATGGCTTTGGCTTCATGACTACCAGCAGCTTCCAGCATTCTCAGGCGCTGAAACGTTATCTGAAATAAAATCAGCCAGAGAGAACAGCCACAGAGCTGTGCTGGAATTCAAAGGAAGACGATTTCAGTGCAGAGGAAAGTGCTTTGGCCTCGGGGTCATTCTGCTTCCTGGCTTAAAGCAACAGCAGTCCTGCTTTTACAATTCTGAAACCACAAAACCTCAATTCCCTGTGAATCTCAGAGGACCTGCACTGTAATAAATATTCATGAAAATCAATAGATATTTGGCAGACAGAGAGATAGTGTGTGTGTGTGTGTGTGTGTATGTGTGTGTGTATTTCCATTTATTAAAGCAATTTGTTTATTTTACAGTGGACTGACCTTTTAAAGGAAATAGGAAAAAAAACACTCTTCTCAGAAAATTAATATTTGTTCCGAGTATTATTCCCCAACAGTGCATAACATTAAGTCGATAAGAGTCATATATATGTCTTTTAAAAGCATACAAAAATGGTCTACACAAAAAATTTAAAACTCTCTAAGGGCAGTGTGACCCCCAGCTCCTGTTGGTCTTCTTAAGATATCTTGCTTCGCTTAGCTTTACTAAATCAATACGACTCTCAGTTTAATGTGAATACTAAAGTTGAGCACACACAATTAGGAAGAAAGAAAAAAAAGGATATTTCCTTCTTTAGTCCGCATTTGCTATCCTTGATTTTTGGAAGTGGAAGTGAAGTGTTTGTCCTTCAGGGAGAATGCTTGAAGGTTCTCTGTAGAACCACACATCAAAGGTTCTACAATGTATCTTTAAGGGTTCTCAAACTGGGGAGAACCAAGTAATTAGATCTAATCTCCACAGTTTCAATGTTTGTAAATGAAATGGCCAAGGTTTACACTTGAGGATAAGTGAACTGTTCTTCTCAGGGAGAAAGGAGAAATCGTGAACATTCTATGTAGAACTGAAACCAAAGAATTAGATCTAACCTCCATGGCCAAAGTGTATACTCTAGAAGAAATGAATGATTCTTATGTTTTTCCCTCAGGGAGAAATTGTGAATGTTCTATGTAGAACCTTACACCAAAGATTCTACAACAAATATTTAAGAGTTCTCACACTAGGGCAAACCAAAGAACTAGATTTAACCTCCAGGGTTTTGTCATTTTAAATGGAAATGGCCAAATTGTACACTCTATAAGAAGTGAATGGTTCTTCTGTTTGTCCCTCAGGGAGAACTCTTGAAGGTCATATGAAGAACCATACACCAATGGCTCTACAATGAATCTTTAAGGGTTCTCACACTCTGGCAAACCAAATAACTAGATTTAACCTTCAGGGTTTTGAAGGACATGATTAGTGTTCACTCTAGAAAAACTGATGTGTTCTTCTGCTTGCCCCTCAGGGAGAACCCTTGAAAGTTTGATGTAGAATCATACATCAAAGTTTCTACAAAGAATCTTTAAGGGTTCTCAGACTAGGGATTATACACCACATTAGGCAGACAGATGAGAACACTCAAGCAAGGTGGTCCCAGTCCATTCCAAGTGAACACTAGAGTGTTTTGGTTGTAGCTTTTTTTTTTAAAGGAATCATGGCATAATTTGATGATTTTCACCATAAATGAAAAATATTTTGTCCGGTCCTGAAAGCTGAATGCTTTTTAAATTTTTAAAAAAATTTTATTTTTTATTTTTACAGAACTCACTATCAGGACCTGAAACAAACAAAAGACAAATTGTAGCTGCACCATCTGGCACCAAACCTTTGTCGTGTTTATTGTGTGGCATTTATAATTTTCTTCCTCCACCATGAGTCAAGCCTTAATCACATTTCTGCTCCCTCATTGCCTTGTTAGCAGCGGTGGCCTTTTAATATTCATGCATTTTATTTGTGTGTAGGCCATGCAGGCATTTTGTTAGTCCTCACTGATGAGTATGCCTCTCTCAGAATTGTGCTCGTTTTTTAACAACTGGTCTGTGTATTTCATTAATCTCTTCATGCATGTGCTACCTAAGCATCCTGCTAATTAGATAACACATTGTTTCTTGACAAATCTGTACATTACTCTTGTGGGACTCTTCCTCTTTTTTAAAAGAAAGCCGGACGTGCAAATCCATCTTCCCAGTTTTGTTAAAGTAGTGTTTAATAAGGTAGGGGGAGTGATGGTGGCATCTCTCTCTCTCTGCCAAGGAAGATATAAAATGAATACGTAATGAGCTAATTAACCCACAGATCTGCAGGGTCTCATTTGTCTTGCTGCAATTCTTCTAATAAAATGTGCTCCTGGAAATATATAAATAACCATCTGTTGTAAATTGTGATCAGGACTGTCTTCTTCTTCTTCTTCTTCTTCTTCTTCTTCTCTCTCTTCCTCACACCTCGGTGTGTTTTATGTGCTGAATACCAAGCAACACTGCAGGTTTATTTATGCCATGTTCATAAAAGAAGTGCTTTACAGCCCGTGTTGTCCTGAGATGGAATATCGTATGATAAATCTCACCATGAAAGGAAACATTACAGCCTGAATGTAAAGAAGGACATGCGCTTGCCCTTGGCCATGATATCAACCCTTTACCTTCACATCTTTAGGTCGTTTGTGTGCTGGTCAGGTCTGAAAAGGAAGTGGATGATGTATTCATGGCATTCTTTCATAATTTAAGCTTTTTTTGTAGACTTGACAGATGATTCCAACTAAAAGAATCCATTGAAAAGCAGGGCGTTCTTTTAACCCTAGGGCATTCGGAGTTGTGCGCAAAATAAAAACATGGCTGGTCTGAAGGAGTAACAGCACCACTAACGATTTCACTATGGAGGCTTTATGTCACGTTCCAATGTTGTATGAGCGCCAAATTGGGATGCGGCCCGAGAAACAGTTGGCAGTCGCATTTGGCGGGTTACGCACTGTTAGACAGGAATGGGTTAGGTCTTGAAGGGGGTGCTGTTGTAGATGATACGTAGTTATTAGCACCGTTTTTGCCCAACTGTTGTGCCCAACTGCTTCATTACCCTGATGGTGTAGCAGGCCTGAGACACTCCAAACACCATCAAACTCAAAAGCATCCGTGCCAGCATCACATGCTTTGCAATATCGCCCTTTTTTTGTTGACTCTCTTGGGCAGATGGATGAAGATAGAACTCTCCAATCACACCGAGCGCCAACCGTGCTGCTCCCCTACTTACAGTCATTTCTGGATTATTGAAACAACATACTAACTAAGTTACTCTTGCAAACCAGGAAGGAGCTTAATTGTTCAAATTAAAGAGCTTGACCTTGTTGGAATCGAATTAATTAGTGCAGCTGGAAGGTTAATTACACCTGCGAGAGGCTCATGCATCACAAAAAAAGGCCTTGTCTTAATTCACCTTGTCAGGTGTTGTGCAAATTAGTCATCACTCACTGTGGATTTTCCTCTGAGCTAGAAAAAAAACTGTGGATATTAAAATGGATTACATTTTTATTAACATGGTTAAGGTAGGACACATGATGTTTGGATACGTGTCACGTTTCCAAAATGAATGATCGGTTTGTAGATAAACACTGCGTCCCACAATGAACATCAAATCCATCAAGAAAATCAAAACAAACACGATGCTCACATTCATTATATCACAATTAGTTTACCAAGATACAAAGCCAAGTGCAGGAACAGCACAAGGTCAGCGTTTTTGGAGATTTTGTTTAGAACATGTTTTTGTTTAGTCATCGAGTGTCTGTCGAAGTCTCTGTGAATGAGCTGTTACTATAGAAACGATAACATAGTAGAACAAGCGCATTCATATAAACCGGTGATTTGCAGCTGTACTACTCTCAGAGCTGCTGTTATAGAAAATTAATCATCTTTCTGAAGAAATAATAATCCAGAATTCAACAGAGGGATTTGTTTCTTTGTTTATGTTCCACTTTCCATATACTGTTTTCATAATGCTCATGAGGGAAACAAACCCGGACATCTGAACCACTTTCAAATCCGGTCATTCCATATTTTTCACACCTGATCAAAAGAGCAGTGCTGAGAACCAAATTGCTGAGAACCACCATTTTTCATCTGCAATGCTTCCATAATTGACAGGAAAGTGCAAAGTGAGAAGAAATGTATCATTCATTTACTATGGCAGATGTGTTCTGGGTGAGAAACACGAGTGTGTCATGAGGAGCGGAAGTTCCAGTTCTAGTTGTGCTTTATCTATGTTTTAAGCTGTCGTTTTGCTTCTAAGTGAAATCAAACACTTTTCATACCATTAACTCACTTTATAATATCTCACTGGAAGCTAAGAACCTTTAAAGAACTGTTGAAGAACCCTTTTTTTTAAGAGTGTGTGTATTAGTTAGCTAAGTGTAGGCTGCACACTCAAAATGACTGATTGTTATTTTCTTATAAATGGATAATTAAGGTTTCTTAGCTTCCACAAAAGGAACATTTGGAACCTTTTTCTGATAGAGAAAGGGTTTCATGTAGGATTCTAGTGATAACCTTTAAGGATTCCCCAAGAGGAACAACCAAAGAGCATGAAAAGATTGTCTAGGAATATGCACTCTTAAAACATTATACTCTCTTGCTTTCTACAGAAGGTTTATTTAAGGGTTTATTGGATAATTAAGGTTTCTGCTAAAAAAAAGGGGGGGGGGGGGGGGGGGGGGGGGGGTTCAGCTTAGTGTCTGATAGGGAAACACTCTGTTGTAGTGTCCTAGCTAGAACCTTTAATGGTTGCCCCAAAGGAACAATCAAAGAGCCTGTTATGGGTTATATGTTTTATGGGTTATATGTTTTCTCATTCACTCTTAAACCACTCTATCCTGTAGCTTTCTAAAGAAGGATTCTTCCAGGGTTCTTTAAGGTTCCATCGGATGAGTAAAGGTTCTTAACATCCTAAAAACTTTTACTTGCTGACGTTCTACCAAGTAGAGTGTACAATCTTATAAAAGTGAGATTGTAGATAGTTCATTAGATAGATAAGGTTTCTTAGCTTTCAAAAAGAGTCCTACTGTGGTTGGGTTCTACATAGAACCTCTAATGAATTCCCCAGAGGGACGACTGAAGAATCATTAAGAGTGTTCCTTATACACATTAGATTTTTTTTTTTTTTTTTAAAAAGAGAACATCTAAACTGTTGTGTGACCAGGAGACAGCAGGTCTCCACAATCCTGCCATGCTGATCGGTCGACTAGGTTAGGAATGGTTACTGAAGTTCCTAATCCCAATCTGATTTTCCACCAATCCGGATCCAATCCATCATCTGGAAATGAATTAGGAGCACACATCTGGATGAGGAGAAAGGGAACTGGTCAGCGTTTTGTTATTATGGGATGCTGGCTGTTTATTTAGGATGTACGTTCTGCACTCATTCTATTAAAGAGGATCTGGAAGAATCCAAATTTATGGAAAATTTAGGAAACTTAATTGTCAATGAAGTTACTGACAGTACTAATACGTGTTACTAATAAGCCTTCTCTTTTGGTGCCTTCATCGTTTCATTGGTCTTATTTTGAGGGAACTTTCCAACGTTGGACGTCGCATTCTTTATACTGAAACATCACAGGTTTGGATAATTTCCAGAAATTTCGATTTCATTCTTTACCATCAATTGCCTCAATTTCCTCTGAAAATTCTTTCTTTCTAAATACGAACACAAGTTTAAATACGGGCTATTTATTTATTCAGTCCTGTTGCACCTAACCAATTTGTCATTATAATTACAATTATGAATATTCATGACAAATTCATTAATCAATGTCAATTATTGTCTCAATAATTCACTGAGAATTATGAACAACACTATTACTCAAACCTGACCTTCAGAACATTGTTATTGTTGTTCTCAATTAACAATCTAGGCTGATTATTTAATGAGGCAGCACCTACAGGGGTGTGTGTGTGTGTGTGTGTGAGAGAGAGAAAGAGAGTTCCTGCTTAGACACTACAGTAAATCACCTGTCACTTGTTCAGCCTTGAATGCTTCGGCCATTTTAAAGTCATCACACTTGACAGGTGAGTGCACCGAGAAAATGAGTTCTTTTTCAAGAACGAGAGAAAAGTTGATTTTCACCAAGAAATGGAAAACAAATCGCATCCGTGTCGGATGGAGGAGACCGCTGGAATGCCGTGTTCCACGTTGAGAAAATGGCCATGGAAATTGTCTGTGTGTGTCTCCACTGAGCTGGATACACAACGCAGCAGGATGAACACATGCAAATAAAAACTGTGAAACTTGAGGTACAAACAATCAATCATTCTTTGGGAGTCACTTTAATGTATATAATAAAACTCACAAAAGAAGAAAAACGTTCATTTCTTTGCAAAGAACATAAAATGTAACGTAACATCCAAAAAGTAGTTAGCAAAAAAAACGACTAGCATGGTGTCAACATTTCCAAAATATCTATGTAGTCACAAGTTCAGTCATTTAGCTCATGTTAGCTAGTGTGCTAGAGAGGCTAACAATAACATTAACTAAGCTAACTATTCATAATAGTTATAATTGTTTTCACGAGATTATTACGTGACTGACTGATATTCTATTTTTTTCACAATTTGTTTATTTTACACAATTTTTACAACTCATTTATTTTCACGTGATTTTTTTAACACCTGATTTATTTTAACGTGATTTTTTATGATTCATTTTTCACGTTATTTTTTGCATGATTACATTTTTTACATCACATGTAAATGCAATTTGTCACTTGTGATTTTTTTACGATTTCATTTATTTTATTTTATTTTATTTTATTTTATACAAATGATTCTTTTATATTTATGTCTTTCTGAATGTGGTTACATAAAATAAAAATTTTTTTACATGTAGGTCAGTACTTTTATTTTTGACATATTCACTCGACGGGAGTTTTCCAGACCCATGCAAGAACCCTGAAGCTCAGAACCCTGACGCTCAGATCCCTCAAGCTCAGAAACCTAACTGACACTGAAAAGATGATAATCCATCATAACATGAAAAACATTTGCCACGTTTATTCTTGAGTTTCAAAAATCCAAGGTTCTTCCTGGTTCATGACTGCTGCCAAAAATGAGCCATTTCCACTTCCTGTCTTACAGCCAGGCTTTAATTTCATTGATTTACTTGATGTGCGTAGGACGAGTGGAGTAAAAGCCGAGCTGGGTGGATTTATAGAGTTGCTCTGTGCTTCATCTACAGAGTAGAAAGTGAGAAATTGAAAAGATGCCTGCAGAGAAACACTAATTCCACAGTTTGATATAATTACGACGTGGACGAGGGAGTGCATTTACACACACACACACACATTTCCCCGTCGATGATCCTGTGACATGCACTAAAAGGTCCATTCGTCATCCAGATCATGCAAATGTATGCAGCCTGTAGCGCGTTCTGTAATAATTATATCCACTTCCTACGGCCTGAAACTCATGATTCACTGAATCTCACACGGTTTCAGCTCAGCGACTTCGGACACGTTTCCTTTCGCTTTAATTTACCTCTTCTCATTTCCCAGCCTGCATTCGGGCTTTAACGACTCCGTAACGGGTTTAAATGCTTAATTATTCAGTCGACGGATCGCAGGTCCTGAAATTATTCCTCTAATAAAGTCGCTTGCGGTGGTTTATTTCCGAGATATTACAGGAATATTGGACTTTCAGTAACAGTGCAAAATGCAAACACAGACACCTTTTCAGTGAGGTTTAAATTTTATAGCCAACAATCGTGTTTATGTTCAGAGAAATGAGAACATCGTTGTAGCTTTATTTTGTTACAGAAAAACTAAAAACTGCTCTGTCCTGCAAGTGCTGCAAAAATTTATAGTGCTGACACTGGAGACTCCTTCCATAACTGTTTAATAAATATCTTCTTACAGAAAACAGCAAGTTTCAAAAATCCGTCCTCCATACACGTCCCTGTAAATGAACTGTTACTATAGAAACCATAACATATTAGAACGAGTGCATTAATATTAATATAAACCTGTGATTTGCAGCTACACTGTCAGAGCTGCTGATATAGAAAATTAATCAACATCTTGTGACCAATCGGATTGTAACACATAGTGAGTAAGGCCAGTGTGCGTAAACTTAACCTTTACTTGATTTAGGGCGATCTAGACATCATAAGCTGTGTCCATGACAGGGGGCAAAACACAGACAGACAAGGTCATTGTAGGCATATCACAGTTAAAAAAAAAAAACAACACGGGATAACATGAAAAACTAGAACGTAGAAACAGGTCTTGGACTCAGATATGACGACACAACAGGGTTTAAATAGACAAAAAAAATGAAGGACTAAACACGAAACAGGTGAACACAATAGGGCAATAAACCAGTGTGGATGGAGACAGGCCTCAAACTAAAACAAAAATCAGCAGATGAATTTTGTTGCCATGGAAACCATGATGTGAAGGAGGAATCCATGATAGAATTCAATTGTTACATTCAGCATTGATTTAAAAACTCAGCTTTTTTTTCTTAAGTTATTAAGTTAGATGCGTACTTACTGTATGTAATTTTATAATACAGATGCATACCAGCCAAACAGAAATGAGGATTATTAATACTTGAATATGCCACTGTCAGTTATTTTATCGCAAACATTGCAACATTTATTTTAATATACCCCAGGTCTAGCTTTTTTTTTTTTTAATTAAATAAATTCTGTCAGTGTAATGTAATAATATTCCACTGAATGTTGGTACCCATTTTATTATTTAAATTTTTTTCAGGAAGCTCTTGCCCCTAATTCTGAAAGAATAGCCGATTTAAATGATGACCCTGGTGTACAGTTTGGGTTTAGGTAAAATTGTTTATTTTTACTTTTTAGTTGAACATCAATTCCACATTTACATTTTGTTTCCTTGGAAGCTGAAAACTTTACGTGATGTATCATAACTGTGCACTCTTTTAATTGCCCTGCTGAAAGTTTTACAGATTTCTAAAGCTGTTACAGAAAAATCGATACGCTGCTTTTAGGTGATGAGTTAAATCACAGAGAGTGAAGGGTACCCACAATGCCCTACAGGCTGTGGACTAGCAAAAACATCTGAGCTGGGTTTCTTGTTTATATACTGATTTAAAGCAGCTTTTATTAAAGTTAAGTAACAGTGCGATACTCGATTTAATTTAACATCAATTCGACACCTACCTCACGTGACTAGCCAAATAGCTGAGTCACAGCGCTAATGCTCTTGATACCGGCTATGAAGTAGTCAAACTGATGTATGTGCTAATTTGCTTGCATCCTTTTTCTTGTACATAGAATCATATTAGCTTGCTAGCAGACTAGCTAGCCAAACATTAGCTAACCTCCACACTTGCTAAATTTTCATCTGTCTAGCAAAAACTGGCTAAAAAAAAGTTAACACTGTTCATTTAATGTTAAACATTTTTGGCAAATCAAATAATTATTTATATTAATACAGCAGATCCTAGCATTTTTAATGACACATAATGCTTAAAAACGTTCTAAGGTCAATTTTAACCATAAAACAATTTATTTATCATGCTTAAAGTTATTTTACATTGTAAAAAGAGATATTTAGAGGGAATTAATGGTAATGAAATGAATGACCAGATGGGGCATTTTTAAAATTTGCATATTCATGAGTAAAGATAAAGAAATATGTTGCATATATATATATTATTTTTTATTATTCAACTGATTAATTTTAATGGTTTACATGTTCAAGGTTAGCCAAAAGGATTCAAGCAAAATAAATCAATAAAATGGGAAGTCATCAGGTGTTAAAAACCTCCATCTTGTTTCTTTCACAGCCCACAGAAACATGTTTACGTTATTTGGTGATTTTTATTTTTTAAATTTGGCCTAAAAAATATTTTCGTTACTTGTATCCTGAAGAGGGAAGTATATTCCTCATTTTTTGTCCTCTAATATCTCCTGTGACTTTAGTCTGATGAAGGCAGTAAAACAGGAAATGATCCTGTCGGTGTAAAACCTGATTTAAGATAATAATATAATTGTGAACAGCATTAATATGCTGCTGTGGGAGCTTGATGGGAGGAGGAAGAGATGATAAAGTGTTTATAGTGGAGGATGAAAGTCCTACAGCAGAGAAGAAGAGCAATACTCTCTCCAGATTGTGTCGTTTGAATCGTTTTGAGCCACATTGTTTGAAATGTTGTAACTTTTTTCCTGTCAATTCATTTAAAATCAGCCAAATTAGCACCATCATGAAAATATCAGCTCGGGCTGTGATGATATGATGCTCATTACACCAACATGGAGGAAGTGAGCTGATCCAATCTGTCTCTCTTATTTTTCAATAAAAATAAAAATGCCTTCCTGAGCAACAACAACGGCTCAATCTTTCCAAATCTCATCCTCTCTTCATCAAACTTCTTAAGGCACCGCTAATATTGAGTATTAATACCACAGTGCTGTTGAATTCTGATTGGTCAGAAGTTTTTTATTAGTGTGCTTGGATAAAAAAAGTTATTGTTTAATAAATAAATTGTAATTGTTGACAAATTGCTGAGGTATAAGAGGAATAAACCACTTGTGCTCATGCTGTTATAGGGGAAAAAATTCTGCTCCACTTGATCACACCACCCTGTAGTTGATTATTTTACTAAACCAGCACCATACATGGTGTTTTGTTATGTTGTGTGAGAATGCCTGCATTCAGCAGCTTCAGATGGTGCAGATGGTGTTAGCATTGCGGATAATGATGATTGCTCTGTGTGTGTGTGTGTGTGTGTGTGTGTGGTGATACTCTCTTCCTCCATCTAAATGACAAATTCTGACTCCTCACAGCACACTGATAAATGAACTCCGGGAGACACACCACAATTTACATTGAGCAATTTGGACATCTGAACCAATGATGCGCGCACGCACACACACACACACTCCCCAAGGGTCAAGAGGCGTGAGCAGCTGAGGGCAAGAGAAATTGAAAAAGCGCTTGGTGGCGAAATGAAATTTGTCCCCTCTGTCACTCGGCATCTCTCTCCATCTGTTTTGGGGACGAGGAACTTGTCGCATGTCGAGAGGTGGACGGATGAAATCACGGTCGGATGTAATATATATTTATGAAGCTCAAGGTAAACGGGAGGAATAAAGCAGACTCAAAGACATTTCCAGGATTAGGACATGCTCCTGAGGTCAAAGGCAAGGTTAGATGATGATAAGTTGGAAGTTCTGTCCAGGAAGTGGCTTCGTCTCACTCAAGGTCACGTCACAAATGAATTGAAAAGGAAACATGAAACGCAAAAACTGTCTGGTTTCCTTCTGATCTCCAACAACTGCAGAAAAATACGGAGGACTGATGTGCGAGAGCTGGAGAACCAGAGTGCAGGAATCCTTAAACAGTGACCTGTGAAGAGCTGACAATTAAAAAAAAAAAAACCCAGAAGTTCAGTACTCTGAATCCTGACACAAGTCCACAGCATGAGACAAGGTAACTGCCCCTGCTGTCTGGGTGGGACGGACAGCGTTACTCTCTTATCTGTCAATTAAAATTAAACCAGCCAATCATAGACATCTGTGAGCTCATGCATATGGAGAAGAGCAGCTAGCGCAAGAGGTTTTTTTTTTTGGAAGTCTCAGCATTTAACACTTGTAAATATCCATATTCACTCGATTCTTTTCGTTTCCTCTTGTTTCACTGAGTCACAGAGTCTGAGGTAATGGAGGTAGAGATACGGAGTAGCACACATCATCACTGGTCATGGTTAAAGCGATATTCGTAATTGTACTTTGTTTCTCTCTCACGACCCCATCTGTAACTTGAGCGATCCCCACATGAGGTCACGACCCCTAGGTTGGGAGTTGCAGAGTTTCTCAATCCTAGGGTTTGCGAGTGCTGAAAATAACAGCCAAAAATAAATAACGAGTGATTGTGGAAGCGTCAAAAGTATGGAGAACTCTGGAGTTCTAGTAGAACGGAGACGGGGAGGGGGTGAGGGCAGACATTTTATCACTAGTAGAGAAAGATGGGAACTTATAGAAAGTAATTAAAAAAGTACACGACTAGCTGTCTTTTCCATAGTTAAAGCAGAAACTGATTCAGGACATCACTGTTTTTAGGCAGTAAAATGCTGAAAAACTACAAAGTTAACACTGAAAAGAAATAAATCGATGTGCAAAATCTGTGTATAATATTATACTTATTTAAGGATGCAACAGTTCTGAGTTCCACACTCATGTGGATGACGTGGTGGCTAAGCTGAAATCATTGATTCTGAAACTGTGAGTGCGCAGCGTGGAAGCTCGTGTCCATCGATGTCACCTTCATTACAGATCGATGAGAAGCTTTCCTTAGATAGAGGACCTGATGTCTACAGCAGCATCTGTGATTGTCCAGCCTATTCAGCCTCAGTAGCACCCTAAAAATGAGTCTGAATCAGCCTGTCTGAGCTGGAACACGCTGCTGATATGACTCTAAACTAGTCGAGTGGGTTCAGATAGTGACCCGCGGTTTCTTCTTCCTGTCGTCTCAGAGTTTTTCTTCACCGCTCTCATTAGAGATCTAAATCTGCATCCAGATTTCTGTACAGCTGCTTTGTAACAATATCTCTTGTTAAAAGCACTGTGCAAATAAAATGTCATTGTTTTGCCAAATACAAAATATCATATGTGCTCTCTTTTGCAATCTATGCCCATGCTATGTATGTTCTCTTCTTCACAAAAGTTTCCTAAAATCACCTAAAATGGGATCACAAGCCAAAAGTAAGTGTCTCCTCAAAGTGTGTTGTGCCATCTTGTGACTTGGGTCTAATTTTCTTTGTTTTTTCTTTACTTAGGTTTTCGCTAACGTGTGCTAACAAGCCATCTTTTTGAGCCTGCAACCAGCAACATCATAGAAGGTGAGTGCTAAGTGCCATGTACATAAGGACAAGCTAACAGACGGATATGAATAGCTAGCATCACTCCATTGTCCTTCTCTGAAGCAGTTTTTCAACTCAGAATCTCCAGATCCAACGTTTCTACCATCCAACATTGTGCATCACCAACCAGAGCATGTTTTTCCAATGATCCGATCATAAACAACTCAGTATTTAAAACCCACCAAAACTTCATTTGTATTCATTTTTATTTTCTACACAATTCCATGGATTTATACTCCCTGTTTACCACACTCAGCATTCCTGCTGCGTTCCATACTCAACCATATGCATGGACAGAGTGGGGAGTGATGTCATGTGTAATGTTTCTTGGCTGGTAGAGCCTCCAGCTTTCCACTGACTGAGCAAGCTGATGAAATTGCGTTTGAGAGCGCGACTCGTTCCCTTGCCGGACTGGAATCTCTCGCATCCGACTTTATTTTAAACCGGAATTATATTAACAGCACTGTGCTCTGGTTGAGCCAGAGATATTGGCTCTGCTTCTCCCAGCAGGGTGTCATAACCAGTGCCAAATTTTCTTCTCCATCTGTGGTTAGTAAAGAGAAATGATACGCTCTAAAAAATTGCTTACTGGTGGAAATGTGCTGTCACTATTTTTACTTAAAAAAAACACCTTGAAAAGAGATATAGGATCTCAGATAATGGGAAAATAAGAATAACACAAGAAGATCAAACACGCTGATCTTGTGATTTTAAACACATCAAGGTGTTAATCATTATCTTGTAAGAACTTCCTTTTTAAATCCGCTATCTAAAACTAATTTAATTTTGAGCTTAATAAGGAACTGAAGTTTTATTTTTATGCCGTGGTCATTGTGCTGGACGTAATGAGGTGTTCATTATCACCGAGCGTCTGTCTGTAATGTTGGATATAAATCCTGGGGTCTTTATTAATCTTAATGGTGGCCTCTCCATCTAATCTCTTCTGCTGTAAAGTAAAACCAAAGGTCGCATAAATTAAACCTTCATGAGCCTGTGGTTCATTATATCTCCTCATTAGGACAATATTAGGAACTCAACATCCTGATATAAAGGACAAGAATATTAAAGACAAGGATTGTCCTTTATGCAGCACTACACAGCAGATTCTAGACTCTGATTGCTCAGAATGTTGAGGTGTTGATTCATTTTCTGTAACAGCAGCTCTGACAGTAGGGCAGCTGCAAATCACAGGTTTATATTAATGCGCTCGTTCTACTACGCTATCATTTCTATAGTAACATCGTGATCAAATGATTGAGATTCACTTCTCACTCATTCAGAGGATCAGTATTTGAATCAGTGAAAGGAGTCATGATGGAGATTCACTCCTGTCTTGTTCAGTGAATCAGTATTCGAATCAGCAATTCTTTTAGTCATGACCAAGACTCACTCCTCTCTTGTTCAGTGAATCAGTATTCGAATCAGCAATTCTTTTAGTCATGACCAAGACTCACTCCTCTCTTGTTCAGTGAATCAGTATTTGACTCAGTGAATCTTTTAGCCATGTCCGAAATTCACTCCTGTCTTGTTGAGTGAATCAGTATTTGAATTCCCTTTCAAGCTCATTCAGCCAGGCTGCACATTTGGTCAAACCATGCTCAAGCCATTTACACAAATAAGTCAGCGAATGAATCTGAATGATTTAACTGAACAGATTGAAATGACTCAGATTCAAATGTCTCGTAAAGATTCAAATGACTCAAGTCACTGATATGACTTATTTAAAATGTAATCTCTAATTAGAAGTCATGGCTTTCTCTACGAACTTCTTTCCTGTCACAAGTCTACAGTTCCACACAATGAGCAGCTGTTTAATTTGCTACGTGAATCTTTAAGAAATGATGCCATCTTGAAGCCATGATCAGTATTCAGAGCTTTAATTACATCATAGCTTATATAAAGTCAGACTCCATGATAATCAATATTAATCATCAGTGTTCTTCGGCTTGTCTTCAGGGACCAGCTATCATTATCGGTTAGTGCAAGGTTTATCGAGCGATCTTAGCATTGTGAAGCTAATTGAATTTTAGCACACAGTCCCTGCTACATACAGCCGCAGTCTGTGGCTATGTCTCATTAAAGTCCAAACTACTTCTTCCTCCATTTCCCAGTAGATGCAGGAAGTCGTTACTCTCAGGACTTGTCTTTGGCTGAGGCTAGCTAGGTCAAGAGTTAGCAAAGTTATGAAGGCACGTTCCCTTGGTAGGTTTATTTGCGATGGCAGGCTACAGCTCTGACAGTGTCCTTTACCTCCAAACACAAACTGTGGACCAGTGGGATCTCAGTGTGAGGCTCAGTCTCTGAGTTTCCTGCTACATGAGCGCTGAAAAAAGGTACCTTTGACCTGTCCGACAAATTGGCTGCCTGGAGCCTGGTTCCTTGGGATCTGAGCCTGAGGCGGGAGCGATATGATTTCAGGCCAGAAGATTTTGTTATCCTGTAAATGCAGAAAGATGAGAAAGAGCGAGGAGGTAACTTGAGGAGCTGAAAAAGAAATAAGCAAATCTCAGTGCTTGCAGGAGTTTGCTAGAGGGGTTCATCCTAGCGGAAATCCTTCACTTCCCTGCCATAAGTCTCTGCTTCTGACTAACATTAGTCTGGAACCTTAAGATTTTTCTGCGTGTGTATTTGACATCATTCATGAATTATTTATTCATTTATTTATTTATTTATTTTTAAAGCTAATAATTCCTGATTTGGATGAAGATTTTCACTTTGATTTAACATGTCAAAAATCCCAAATACCCTTTTGGGAAATGCTGAAGGAGTGATTCACACATGATTCACATGTTTTTTTTATAAATAACTTAATCATAAAAAAATGTGCATGTATTTTTTTTACATGACTAACTTCACATCAAATTCCCATGACTAATTGATTTTTTTCAACACATGATACATTTATTTATTTATTTATTTTACATGTTTTTAGACATGATTTTTCTACATAATTTTTTTCTACATATGATTATCTTACACTTTTTTTCTTTTTTTTTTTTACAAATGATTTATTATTTTTTGCGTGTGATGCATTTAGTTTTACACTTTATTATGATTATGACAACCTGTGCACTCTCGTACATTTCCTTCATTTAAGTAAGCACACTGGCAGTAAAAGGACATCATGGATAAATATAAGGAAACACACTCAGTACCCAGAATCCTCAGGGACTGCAGTAAAATACAGAGCGTGTGTCTCTGTGCCAGGACACTTCCTCAGAGGACTGCAGAAAGCACACCGTTATTGATTGTGTCACTTTCTGTATAAAGCATTCAAACTAATTCATTTCAGTAAATATAAAAAGTCACGTAAGGAAACCGGTGCTTTTTTTTTTTTTTTTTTTGGAAGAATTCCCAACGAGAGCAGTTTTGGTGGATGTTTGTTCAAACTTTACCTCATAAGATACTCTTTAGGAAAGTTAGTGTTTGTATTTTCAAAGTATAGATACAAGTGCTATGGCAGTCGCTTAGAACCGCCAGGCCACCAGGTCGTGCCATTTAAAATGCAGGAGTATTTTTTTCAAAACAACTGTTGAAAAGAGACAAATGATTGACCCTTTACTAGATTCTAAAAGATACCCAGTGTTAGCATTAGTGTTCTTCATTTGTCCCTCTTCATGGCATCTTTGTATACTTAAGGTTCTGTGTAGAACCCTACAACAGAGTTTCCCTAACAGAAACGATAAAACCAAGTAAAGCCCTTTTAGGAGGCTAAGAAACTTAATTATCCAATGAACCCTTAAAGAACCCTGAAAAAAAAAAAATTTCTAAGTATACACTCTTAAACAATTTAGAATCCTTAAAGATTCTATGTAGAACCCTACAACAGAATGTTTCCATACTGGAAAGGGTTCCAGGTAGAACCTTCTATATTTAAGAGATGAAGAAACCTTATGCTCTTACAAAGAACCCTTAAGAGTACTTTGTTTGACTTACTAGGGGAACCCATAAAGGTTCTATATAGGATCATAGAACACAATGTCTATCAGAACATGTCCCAAGTAGAATCTACTATATTTAGGAAACTAAGCATCCTTAAATGATCTATGAACCCTTAAAGAACCCTGAAGACTCTCTTAGAAAATTCTCAACCCCTAAGGGTTCTTTGGTTGTCTCTCTGGGGAACTCTTATAGGTTCTTTATAGGACCCTTCAACAGAGTGTTTCCCTATCAGAAAGGGTTCCAAGTACAATCCTTTTTGGAAACTAGGAACCATTAATTATTTAAAGAACCCTTAAAGAACCCTGAAGATTGTACACTCTTAGAGAATTCCAAAACCTTAAATCTTAAAGGGTCCTCACACTGGGGTGAACCAAAGAACTAGATTTAACCTCTAAGGTTTTGAAGTGGTTTGTGGAAATGGCCAAAGTGTACACTTTAGAAGACATTTCTTCCTTCTGTCCCTCAGGAGGAATGATTGGTATTCCAAGTAGAAAGCTAGAACCCTTGAGGAACCTACTTTCCAAAGTGAACGCGTTCCTGCATTGGGATTGCCAATCATTTCCAGTTATCTCAGCGCTGATGCGGAACCCTGAGATGACATAATGCTAGCAGAAGTCTGAGCTAGCACGATAGCGATGATGTAATGTGAGTAAAACGGTTCCCTCGGGCCATGTGTCTGCAGTCAGGTGAATACAGGAAGGAGATAAATAAATAAATAAATAACAACAAGCATTTTTGGCTCTGCACCAAGAGAACCAATCAATCCTAACGAGAGTGATCTCATTCCTATTAACTTCATTTGTTCCATTCAAAATCAAATAACGGAAGTGTCAGAGACCCGCTGGAGCGAGGAAGCGTGGCTACTGGCCGAGAACACAAATTATGGATTTGTGCGTTCATTCGGTACGAAGCGAACACATTCGGAATAATATCGACCAATCCCACCAATCACAGAGCTTCAGAGGAATTCACTGGTATCTTGTTACAGAGGGGTTACAGTTGAGTTCAAAAGTTTGTATACCCTCAGGACAAAATAAGGAAAACAAAATTATAACAAAAACAGAAAAACATGTAGTGTGTTCAGTTTCACAGATGTTTTCTAAAATAACAACAAAAAAAAAATGTTAATAGTGAAAAACTCCTGAAATGGCATTAACATAAAAGTTTGTGCCCCCTTCCTGATCATGATTTAAAAAAAAATTCCTTGTAAACTTTCAGCTAATTACTGGCAGGAGTTTTGCACAAAATCTATATTTACAGAATGTTTACTCTAATGGAATTTTTTTTAATTAATAAAAAGTGTAAAACCATTTTTACAGGACAACATATTGATAAGAATAAATTACTTTAGAAAACACCAATGCCATTTTAGAGTTATATTTATATTTTCACCCTTTCATTGCCAAATATAGTCATCTTAAATCCTAAATAAAATTGAGTCTAACAATGAACAATTTTCCTTCAATTCACAAAAACATATTCTTAAAAAAAAACTTTGTTTAATAAAAAAAATGAATAGCATAAAAACAGCATAAAATAATGAAACAATAGAAATCAAATAACAATAAACAATGAGAACAACAGGAACAGAATTTTACAGAAGAAATCTTACAGGGAAAAATAGGAAGTAAGTTACATGTTTCACGTATTTAAAATGTCTGGCTAGTTGGTGAACGTTAGCTACCGACTACCGGCTACGTTACCTAGAGATCACTGAAGGTTAGCTATATTAGCATTGTAGCTCCAGTGCAACACTAAAGAAGCAAACATGTCTTGGTTGATTGATGGTGTGAAAAGGAAATTGTTTATGCTTAATTTCTTCGTTAATGCATAAAGTTTAATTTCACACTAACATAACCATGCAGAGTGTTTGTGATGTAAAAATTTAAGTATAATGTATCTAATGACTGTATATAATGAATTTACATGAATCTAAATGGCCGCTAAATGTCCTGATAAGCTAAACTAAATGTCCTGATAAGCTAAACTAAATGTTATTACAACATTCTGATAAACTTGAATCTAATCACTTCACACAGTTGCAGTGTTTTGATTTTATTTATTAAACTTCCTCGCTTTCCTATGTTCAGGTTGGTGATTTTTAAGTGTTAAATGTTAACTGTACATGCTAATTTTTTTAAATTCTAATTTTCTTCTTAAGCAAATAAAAGTAACGTTATGTAGAACAAACAACAACAACAAAAACAGAATGTTCTCCATGTCCAGGTTGCATTAGAGACGTCCTCTGGTGGTGCGTTTCCTCTTTTCTCAGCTCAGTGCTGGAGAATTTGGGCTGATGGTGAGATGCAGTGATGCATTTTAGGAAAAATTGTCTCACATTCCAGTGTTCAGCATAAAAATGTGCTGAGATGTTGTTTTTCAGGCGTTTTCCAAAGCACATCGAGGGCCCCTGCAGGTTGGGAAATGAACTGATCCATGAAAGAAATCAAGAGAGACAGATATTTATAATTTGCTCAAAATGACCCGAGGCATAAACAAATATTTAACAAAAAATGTAAATGTTAAAATGGTGTTGACGCCATTTCATTCCCTCCATCTCACATCAATGAGAAAAGATCCCACGTCCTGAGATGACTCCATTAACATCCTGTCGTTACTCTGATGAAGAGATGACAGATTAGATTAAGTAGTTTAAAATAAACCCTGCAGTTCATGTAACAATTAGCAGTAAAGATTAGCACAAATTAATTAAAAGATTATCTTTAAAGTTTTCACTAATGACCAGATAGATCTACGTCTATAAATGTTCTTGAATAAGTAGGAGTGGGGAAAAAAACAGCAGAACTGTATGCAAATCTGAAAATAAAGACATTATATTATTAGAACATACCAATATTTTTTATGATCATAATCATGAAAGAACAGTGAACAAAAAAGTACATGATTAAACGTGAAAGAAAACGTGGGATAAACACATGTTTTAGACCAAAAAGGGATGATTAAAATAAATAAATAAATAAATAAATAGACAAGTAAACAAATAAATAAATACATAAAAAGGCATATAAATAAATAACTAAATAAGTAAGTAAGTAAGTAAGTAAGTAAATAAATAAATAAATAGCAAGTTTTTAAAAAATTTAAAACGACAACAGCAGCAACAAACAGTTTTCTTTTACTTTCAAACTTGTATTTCTTTGGATTCCATGATTAGAAAAAAACATTGGTGCTCTACTCTATAGCTATAATTTGCTACAATATATAACATACTTTATATTTATATATTCTCATGCTCAGCTTATAGCTGTTATAATTTAACTTTAATTAATGCTCACATGCATTCATTTTATCATTTAAGACTAATTTATCATCAGTAAGTGAAATTCTGTGCAATTTGAGTTTGGCATTCAAGACTCTTCACTTTTTTTCTTTTACACTTAATGTAAAGTTTGTAGAATTTGTAATGAGTATTTTTATAGACAAGTATTTGCACTCTGACATATCGGCAGTCAAACACCAGACAAGCAGACAGACGTGAAAGCGAGAGAACCGCTATATAACTGAGAACTGCTGCATGTGTAGATCTGCACAAACACATTATCATATACCAACAAATTAGACAATCAACACACAAAAGGTGACATTAATTAACAACCATGACAACAGAGTAATGAGAACAGGAAACAATGACCATATAAGGACTGAACGCGACAGATGTGGTACAGTTTATGGAGGGTCAGCGGGGAAGTCAGGTCCGGAAGTATTTGGACAATGACAGAGTTTTTGTGATTTTGCCTTTATACACCACCACAATGGATTTGAAATAAAACAATCAGGATGTGATTGAAGTGTAGACTTTCAGCTTTATTTTAAGAGGTTCCACAAAAATGTGGCATTTATCATTTAGGAATTACAGCCATTTTCAGCAAAATACCTCCATTTTCAGGGGCTCAAAGGTATTTGGACAAAGTGACATAACTGTAAATATAACCATAATTTTAATACTTGTCTGGAGCCCATGTTCTCAAAACTCAAATTCTGAGTTTCCTCCCTGGAGATGCTTTTCCAGGCCTTCACTGTAGCCACCTTCAGTTGCTGCTTGTTTGTGGGTCTTTCTGCCTTCACTCTTGTCTAGGTTGAGATCAGGTGACTGACTTGGCCATTGAAGAATATTTCTTTGCCTTCAAAAAGTCTTGAGTTGCTTTCGCAGTATGTTTAGGGTCATTATCCACCTGCACCGTGAAGCGGCATCCTATCAGTTTTGTAGCATTTGGCTGAATGTGAGCAGAGAGTATAGCCCTAAACACCTCAGAATTCATCTTGCTACTTCTGTCAGCAGTCGCATCATCAATAAACACCAGTGAGCCCGTTCCATTGGCAGCCATACATGCCCATGCCATAACACTGCCTCCACCATGTTTGACACATGATGCGGTATACTTTGGATCATAAGCTGTTCCTTTCTTTCACCATACTTTTCTCTTCCCATCATTCTGGTACAAGTTAATCTTGGTTTCATCAGTCCAAAGAATCTTATTCCAGAACATGGGAGGCTTTTTTAGATGTTTTCTGGCAAAATCTAATCTGGCTTTTCTGTTCTTGAATGTTACCAGTGGTTTGCACCTTGTTGTAAACCCTCTGTATTTACATTCATGAAGGCGTCTCTTGATTGTAGATTTTGACAACGATATGCCTACCTTCTCCAGAGTATTCTTGACTTCTGTTGATGTTGTGAATGGGTTTTTCTTCACCAAGGAAAGGATTCTGCAATCATCCACTTTAGGTGTCTTCCGTTGTCTTCCAGGCCTTTCGATGTTGTTGAGCTCACCAGTGCTTTCTTTCTTTTTAAGAATGTACCCAACTGTTGATTTGGCCACACCTAAGGTTTTTGCTATCTCTCTTATAGATTTATGTTGTTTTTTTCAGCCTAATGATGGCCTCCTTCACTTGCATTGAGATCTCCTTGGACTTCATATTGGTAGCTCCAGTCGAAC
>CM040975.1:13585997-13597309 GCA_022985145.1 Pangasius djambal | reverse complement strand
CCAGCGTCTGGTGATGTCTATGCATTCCAGACTTCAGGCTGTAATTGACTGCAAAGGATTTGCAACCAAGTATTAAAAAAGTGAAAGTTTGATTTATGATTATTATTCTGTCCCATTACTTTTGGTTCCTTAACAAGTGGGAGGCACATATGCAAACTGTTGTAATTCCTACACCGTTCACCTGATTTGGATGTAAATAACCTCAAATTAAAGCTGACAGTCTGCAGTTAAAGCACATCTTGTTCGTTTCATTTGAAATCCATTGTGGTGGTGTACAGAGCCAAAAATGTTAGAATTGTGTCGATGTCCCAATATTTATGGACCTGACTGTATGTAATTGAATGATTAGCATTAGATTCCCTCGTCTGTGCAAGCGCTTGTATAAAACCGAATTCAGACCACATGCAAATAAGCCGTGCAGGAATGAACTATAACAGAAATTAGCTTGGCGTTTCTTTCACCAGCCATGTGAGAGCGAAGCTTCAGGTTTAATGGCCGTGTTTGACTGGTGGATTTCGAGAGCACTCCGGTGTTAATCAGTCCAGTAAATGGAGAGCGATGCGGTCAGGGATAATTGAATTAGCCGAGCGGAAACGACTTCTGTGCTCCATATTTCATATACATTAACATATTTAATAATGGCCTTCCATCTCCATTATATAGCAGACGGGCTTCAGTACGTGATCTAACGTAAATTAGCATGATGAGTACACGTCATACTCTTAAATATGAGGATCACGTTAAGAAGAAAAAGTACGTTCTCTCATTAGATATTCATTAGAATATCTTTTATGTCCTCCTGCTGTTAACATGGATGCTATTGAACCAAATTTTGTGTATTTGCTAATTCTGTTGCTAATTTTGGTCTAACATAAATTAGCATGATGAGTGCAGTGTGATCTCACAATGAGAAATATTATTTCAATATTATGCTAAGAGTGTATTTCTAGACTTACTAAGTAATATTTTTTGCAATAATGTAGTTTTTTTGTATTTTAAGGATATGTTAAGCATTTATTTTTTTACATTTTTATTTAGTTTTATAAAATTGTGCTGAGAAATATTTGTGTTTTTTTTACTCATTAAGATATTCTCTATATTAAAATTTATATATATTATATCCTATTTATTTACTCTCTAACTAGCTCACAGACTAATTAGCATTCTGGGTAAATTCTGCTCTTGAAATCTCCAGTGAAGTTGAGTTGGTTGTGAAACTTCACACTGGCTAATAGCGTAATGGAGCGGCATTTAAAATGGCTGATGAGGAAGGAAGTAAAAAAAAAAAGAGACTTGATTATTTTATCTTTCCTTTCCGTTATGACGGCGCTTAAACACCATGCAGTCAATATAATGAAGTATAAAGCATTAGCAATAACGCAATAACTAGCAAGATTGTGGTATTGCGTTTGATAATGTTTTATTATCAGTATGACACTGACTCTGTGAGGTGAGTTATTATTATGGTGTAGCAGTTAGCTTAATGGTTCAATTATGTTAACGGTGCATTTCTGCTCACTCTGGGATTTAAGAGCGTTCCCGTGGCCATGATTCTGTGATATGCGTGTGAAGTAAAATTAGAAGATATTTTAAACACAAAATAGTTCTTATTTTTGCTGAAATGTCCTTAAAAACGTTTTTGTTTTCCACAAGTTGTCCATTATAGATGATAAAAAACTTTCATTTTGGCTCATTAACTCAACCCTATGAAATATCAGGAATATTCCACAACAGGAAGTTGCATCACCCAAATTTCCTGAGGATCGTTGAAGAAGAAAAAGTACGTTCTCTTGTTCAGTTTTCTTTAAATAGAAGAATTCAAAGATGTTGACTGGCGAGGTCACGCTGATACCCACATTACAGACTGAATGTAAATTATTCATATTTTAATTAATCATTAGAATATCCTTTATGTCCCTCTGCTGTTAGCGTGGATGCTAGTGAAAATTTTTTTTGTCTATTTGCTAATTCTGTTGCTAATTTTGCTTTGTTAACTTGTGGAAAATTTGGAGTCAGACATAAAATTAATATGTTATCACTTGGATCTTTGCTTAGATCGGATTCTGCTTTGCTTTGGATTACAAATTTAATCTATGTCCTTCATACTTCAGTTGCTCAGAGAACTCTGAGTAGTTTCCATCTGTTAGGATTTACACCGAGCGACCCTGTGTGTTGAAAGGAAATGGGCTGTTAAAAATATATATTAACACTAAAGAAGAAACCAGTTGGTTAGCATGCTAGCTAGCTTGCTATCAAGCCAATGTGACTTCATAGATTTTACAGATTGTACAAAAGTCCAAGGAAATAGTTTCAGCTTCATTGTACGATGCACAACGCTGAGTCAAAATGAAATTCTTATATCTAATAACACACTCTAGCCAGAGAGAAATGAAAAAGACGAGTCACTTCTGGCTCTGAGTGTTTTACACTAATGGTTGTGAACACACACCCATGAGGAAGATTTCAGCATCAGCATCAGCAGTGTAAATCACACGTGCATTACCCTGGTTATAATCACCTTAATGCTGTTCCTCATGTGTGAACACGTGCAATATGGAAATGATGCATTTATGGAACTCTCACTAATTTAGCTCAAATAAAAACATTTAATCAGTAAGGTTTATACACCAGCCACTTTAGCTAATCAGCTAATTAGACCTTGATGATGCTAATAATATTATTATTAATAATAATAATAATGCTAGCATTCTGAATTACTGATGTGTAGTGCTAAGCCAAAGCACAGTTCAGCATTAGTTAAGAACCTAAACAACAGTTAAGAACTTCTTTAAAAATGAGAAAATTTCTGTATTATTGCTCCAATTTTTACTGAGTTGCATTAATGATATAAGTCTCTAAAGGAACATTTCACATGCTCCATTGTACTGAGAGTTTATTCCTCCTGCATGACAATCTAAATCTTTACATCAGAAACAACTGGAGCTGGGAGTGTGAGTGAACTCATCGATTGGGTTTTATTGCATCACTATAAGCCTCATAGATGTTATTGACCTTGCATTATGATGATATATGAAGGCAATTGAATAAAGAATGCTTTTATAAATAAACAGGAAGCAGTGAAGGTCAGTGAGAGGAGGCTAGAACACACCTCTGTATTATTTCTCAGCAGTATGGGGTCGTGGCTCTGTTTCTGAGGTGAAATGACATCCATCTCGATACAGCATTGAAGATCCGGTGTGTGAGAGACGTGTTTAAGCAGCCAGTGTTTCAATAAGATCATAGTTAGAGACGTTTCTTTACAAACCATGTGATTCAGTTTTATACCGTTTGATTTAAATGAAAGAAAAATGTTCACTGAGACTGACACAAAGGCAACGCCTCCTTCACTGAGACTGACAGAGGCCACGCCTCCTTCACTGAGACTGACAGAGGCCACGCCTCCTTCACTGAGACTGACAGAGGCCACGCCTCCTTCACTGAGACTGACAGAGGCCACGCCTCCTTCACTGAGACTGACAGAGGCCACGCCTCCTTCACTGAGACTGAGACAAAAACCACGCCTCCTTCAATGAGACTGAGACAAAGACCCCGCTTCTTTCATTAAGACTGACTCAAAGACCACGCCTCCTTCACTCTAAACACCTCTTTGATGATAGAATTATAATGCTTAGTGTTCTTCTTTTCTATTTTATTTGGTGTTTAATACTTAATTTTCCCAGTAAAACCAGTAAAAAGTGTGAGTGTTATGATGTCATATTTATGCGCATTTAAATTGAAGCTCTTACTCTAGGACACTGCAGCATTTCCTCGAGCCGCAGTTAGAGAAATGCTGTGCTCTGCTTCGTTAAATCACTCTGCCATAATTGCCTGCATTTACTTACTAGTCTTGTTTTTCCTCTGAGGCCCGAAATCTGCTAAACTCTCCGAGACTCAGTAAACGTATCTGAGCGCATTTCTGATTACGACACTGCTCATTTTTCACTCACAAATATTTATATTTTTTTCTCCTCTACCCCAGACATTTGGCTTCACATTAAGCATTAACTTTTAGGCAGAGGGCCGGCCTGCAGCAAACGCCCTCCTGAACTCATCCACTCTACTGACCTTTAGCTAGTGCGTCATGAGCATTACCACACACTGTCATTCGCATGCTGCGTTCCTTAAATACAAGCCGTAAATGTTACGCTGTGATTAAAACCTGAACCTGGTGGGAGTTTGGGACATTTTGAGATGGATCTGCTCATTATAATGGAACTGGATGATAAATTTACAGTATGATCACGGCGATATCACGACTGCATTAATGATACACTGAATGATGATAAAATGTCATTGACAGTAAAAAATATGAACCTATAACAAGGAAAATATGTGACTTGTGCCTGATCTGGGGGTTTTTTTGGCACCGACTGTGGAGTCTCATTTCACCTGCTTCTGGTTACCATCATTTCCAGCTCAGACGTGTTTACATAACTAGTTATCGGAGAATCAGTGTGTCGACTCCTGTAGAGATCGACTCCAAAGCTTTGGAGTTGACTCTTAGTTTTCAAAGCCTGAAATCAGGAATTCAACTCTCTTTGGGATCGACTATAAAGCTTCAGAGTTGACTTCAAAGCTTTGGAGACTTGTATTTAACATTTATGGAAGGAGTCTCCAGTGTTACTACTTTGTAACATCCAGCGGTAAAGCCGTAACTTTATCAGATATCTGATATGGTGCTGATATGGGAAAGAAACTTCAGGGTGAGATCAGTAACTCTGCTTCATCACATCACTATTACTTATGTGCATTACATACTGCATGCTGTATTTCTTTACACTGATGTATCACCCCGCTCCTAACGACTTTAGTAATGTGCACACATTTGTGAATTCTCCAAAACAGCGTGTAAATGAAACATTACTCATGTCTCATGATGCCCACCGGGGACCTCATCACCTGCGCTTTTTATTTTATTTTTTTAAATATGCAAACCTCAAACCCGTGAGGGATAATTAACGTTTTCACTGGCGTTAACATGCGGATATTTCTATGCTTTGATTTAACAGCCAGACCCCCGTCTATTTTTCTTCCCTCCTCTCACGTTAATGACGGCCACAGTTGGAGTAATCACACATCCTTCCAAGGGATCTAGTGAAGGTGACCTTGGCGGCGTGAGCATGTGAGAAATGAGGGATATGAAAGCCGTTAATGTTGTGTTAGAATCCACTAATGGCTGCAGGAGACACTGGAAAAAAAGTCTCCCAGAACGGAATAATAGTTTTATTTATACAGCAGTGTTCTTAGTGTTAAAATGCAGGGACTGATTAAAAAAAAATCAGGAAGCTCTGCATCCTTAAAGAACCTATTTTTTCTAAGAGTTTATCCTCAACCCTCAGGTGTTCTTCGGTTGTCCCTTTGAGGAAAACCATTAAAGGTCCTATGAAGAGCCCTACAACATTGTTTCAATATCCAAAATGGTTCTAAGTAGACCTCTTTTAGGAGGCTAAGAACCCCTGAAGAACCTTTTTTTTCTAAAAGTGTACCAATAATTTACAGTTCTGCTCACTTACTAAGTTTATACTTACACATTTATTTTAAAAAAAAGTGTTCTTTAAGGGTTCCTAGCTTATAAAAAAGGGGTTCCATAGCTTCATTATGGGTTTATTTGACAAAAAAAAGGGTTCTTCAATGATTCAATGGATACTAAAGGGTTCTTTGCTTCCAAAATTGGTTCTTTGTTGGTTCTTTAAGGGTTCATTGGATAATTCAGGGTTCTTAGTTTACAAAAAAAGGCTTCATCAAGGGTTCATTGGATGTGTAAGTGGTTTTAGCTTCCAAAAAATTGTTCTTTGAGGGTTCTTTTATAATGTATTATAAAAGAAACACTCTTTTTTGGTAGGATTCTACATAACTTTAAGGGTTCTCCCAGAGGCAAAACCTTAGATTTTCAAATTTTAGAGGATTTAAAATTTAAGTAAAAAAAAAAAAAAAAACTGCTCAGAGTGAACCGATTGATGTTTTATTTTGAGTGCTGCTTTAAGTCCTAATCTATGCTCAGCAATAACCTTTAATAACAAATGAAGTTATTGATGAAATTTTTATTCTTTGTGTGGAAAGTGTTTCAACATCACACTAAATTACAGTGATAACAAGACAGAACTCGTACAACATGCAACAGAGAACCGTGAAGGACGTGAATGATAGATCACTTCATACCATCATCGAATTCAACTCAGATATTAAAGCAAAACACTTTAAATGATACTTCTCTGGTGATTTTTACACAGTTTATTACAGTAATTAGATTTTTCTATATGACCATGTCAGGTCAACTTGCCTTTTTGTTTTTGTATGAAAATGAGAGGGTGATATGCGCATATGCATGGATATATTCTCATCATGATCTATGGGTCTGCGTCTTGACATTGGCAGGCGTTATTGTTTCACAGTGTGATGGATAGGAGCGTTCACATGGAATTTAAGTGCCAGTAGAATCGTGCTAGTACACACCAAGCCATATGACATATCGATATACATGTGGTCAAGATAAATCAACATGCCATTACGATTGTAAACTAGTTGGTATAAGTTTAGCATGAGAGATTGGAGTTCAACTGAATTCCATTCATTAGAAATCCAAACAAATTGCAAGAGTTCTCCATGAGGTCGAGTAAAAAAAAAGGTGCATGCACTCATTCTAATACATCATCGTTTCTATAGTAACAGCTCATTCACAGGAACATGTACAGCAGACTCTCAACATACACAAATTAAAAAATCATTGATATGCTGAGGTTTTCTGTGAGGAGACATTTGTATAACATTTATGGAAGGAGTCTCCAGTGTCAGAGGTAAAGCTGGAACTTTAAGTTTTCCAACAACTTCAGGACAGAAGAGTTTACGCTTCTTTGATAATGAAAAGAAAAAGGCAGGGTTTTTCATCTGTCTTCAGCAGAGAAAAAAGAGAGGCTGGTGAGGGAAGGACTGTTTATATCTGCTATAACAGAACTGAGAACAGAAACTAACTTGTTTCACAGACATTAAATGTAACTATAAACAGATTAAAAGTACAATGTGTCGTTCTTTAGTAAATAATTGTAATCGCTGGCAAACTGCTGTGGTATAAGCGGAATAAACCACTTGGGGACATCATGTAATAGGAAATTATTCACTTTAGGAAGCAGGTTTATTCTAAAAATTGTACTTTGCCATGTTTTTCCCATCTTTGGAGAAGACTTGGAGTTTTGTCAGGTAAGCCAGGAAAATGGCTTCCCTGGCGTTCATTTTAACAAGACAAGCAAAATTTTCAAGAGAATTTTCTGAAAATGAAGACATGTTCTATCAGACATCAGCTTTTCTAATGATTATCAGTTTCCATTAGATTTTATCCCATAAATTGTACTGTACATACACACACTTATTCTGAATAAAGGGCTGTGTACAGTTCAGTCTTAAAGCGATTTAAAACCCACACTCGAGATCTGTGTTAAAATATCCCTGACTTTCTTTAAGACTCTGCCGCCTCACCAGAGGGGTGATAAAGATTTCGGCATGTGTGGAACTTTGTATGCCTGTGAAATGGGGGGGGACATTTTATTGTACATCAAGAATGTAGTGGAGAAATATTGGAGCTTTTTTTTTTCAAACCATGAAGCTTTCTAGAAAAGCTGAAGTACGGTCTGTGTCCTAATACCCCAGAGTATACGAAGTAAACAGATATAATGAGTGGAAAGAGTATTAGGCAGACAGAGACAGAAATGGATAGAGACACAGAAAGTCATAGAGAGAGAGAGAAATTCTGTTGTTCTTGAGGAAAAAAGCAATGAATATGACGTTAGTCTTTGACCGTAAGCTTTACAAATTTAATATGAGACCTGTATTCGAGCCCCACCACTTTCTTTAGATTTATAAAACCCAAAGTGTATTCGATTACCGACCTGAGCAGGACGATCTAACGCAATTCAAACCCGAGATAGGAGTTCTCTAATGGACAGAGCTCATGCGTTTAAACTAAAGTGAGTGAGAGAGATGTCATGTTGGCTGAATCATGGCTACGGGGAGTTATGTGGAGTTTCATTTTTTAAAAAGAAAGCAAGGAGGGGGGATTCATCTGATGAAGCCAAGTTCGAGGAACTTCAGACGCACCAGTGCAGCTATATTCTGCTATCTGAGGAGCCCCAGAGGAGACGAGCGCAGGCCTGAGGGCTATTTGTGGGCTGTCAGAGAGGATGGATGTGGTGTCAGTCTCTCGTAAATAGCTGAAAATCTGTGCTGAAATGAAATAAACTGACACTGTAAGCCTCAGCGTGAATGCCGGACCAGATTGAAAAACGGATCAAGACCGCAGAGATTTAAACACTCACTTGCAGTTTATCAGGAAAAGGAGATTTGTTTTCCAGACTCACTGTCTAAAAAAAAAGGATAAATGTGAAAGTAAAAGAAACTTCGTAGCGGTTGCACCAACATGCAAATGTCTGATAATATCTGATGGTGGGTTGAGAGAAAAACCAGCACGACTAGCGTATATTTGTCACATAGCCTCAGGTCTCAATTTCCCCAGGGACTCCACCTCTGGGATGCCTCATCAAATGATGCTGCGTTCCCTTTCATTGGATTTCTGTTGTGTACCTTAAAGCTGCGAGCTTCATTAATCTTGAAAATGATGCCGTCTTTCTTGGCTCTTGTGAGGACACAGCGTAGTAGTGTCTGTGCCAGGGAGAGGAGCCAGTGCTCGTACACTTCTGCTTTCACGTTTTTGCTATAACGTTTGGGTCAGTGCCTCCAGATGTTTAGTTTTTTTGTAAAAATAGGAACCAAATCGTTATTGCTTAAACATGCTGCCATATGCAGGAGTACATTTGGTGATATATTTATATATTTATAATTGTCAGTTTATGGTACAGGAGTTCCTGACTTTTAACCGAGTTGTCCCACTGCTCAGTTATCTAATAGAAAGTTAACAAATTTATTCTACATCATACTTTTTTTTTTTTTAAATCAATTTAATCTCCACAAAACAAGTTGCTGTGGTATAAGAGGAATAAAATGCTTCAGGGTGTGCTATTATAAGAAAATAATCAACTCCGCTTCAACCACATTGTTGATTATTTTACTATAACCACACCACATGCAGTGTTTGAATGCTTATTTATTGTGGTCTGTTCCTAATGTTTATCATTTACAAATAGGCCTTGAACCCCAAAGTAACTCCAGTCCCAGACCTGAACTCACTTCCTCCACATTCTCCGGTCTTCCACTTTCCCTCACTTGGGCTCTTAATATTGATCTGCGAGCCCCGAGATTAGACAGCCGGATAAATGATGTCTGATATGTGGGAATCCTCTGGGGGGCCATTTCCTGACACCTCTCTAGATTACGGCTCGACATGACTCCATCTTTCGGCCCAGAAGCCATCAAAGCTCTGAAATGCGACGAGGTCATTTTTGAAAGAACCTGGAAAAAGTCCTCAATTATTTTTTGGACCGGTGCATTGAGGGAACCATTTGGACTTTACCTCGCATTAAAGAATTCATGAAATGAAACCCCCTGATATGGCTTTTCATGCCTGAAGCTGCTCGTTTTTGAGCTGCTCCATTCCCATTGCCATTCCCATTCCTGCTCGGACGACATTGATCTATCCTTGAGTGTTTTGGCTGCAGGACTTTAAACCAAACTCGGCGCATGAAGAGAACACCCGTCGATATGAATCTCGTCGTAATGATTTTCTTGTCCCTGCGCATGTTCTTCAGTAAATTGGCTGTATAGACCTCCTGTGACATTTTACTCGCTTCGTATGTCGGAATGTCATAATAGGAGGTGGAAGAAAGTAACAAAACATAATAACACATTTTTAAATAGAACAAAAAAAACTGTTTCTCAAACATTCTGAGCTTTAACTTAACTGAAATTAGCAAAATATATTGCTGCTATTCAGGATATTCAACAAGTGAGTGTCTAAATCTAATCCTGCACAGGAACCTGATCTTTTCCTTATAAATGCCAACCCCAGGCTGGATTTCTCTGTGGGAATTTCTCCGCTCGTAAAACCTTCACCTGTTATCAGCATCACAACTGTCTTCAGATTCTCAGGGGAAAAATGAGCTAAAGTTCTTTTAACATGCTAAAATTGAGAGTCACTTTATCCATCTAACACCACGTCCTGATGGTGGGCTGTATTCACAAACAGTGAGTTAAGTCCAAAGATTTTGTCACTATTTAGTCTGGGAAAGTTCCTGGTATTCAGAGTCAGGTTACACACGTTAGATTATTAAAATCACCTGCATGTAGTTCACACTTCCAAGGTTGCTAGATTTTTCTTGAGTAGATATGTTTGAGACAGGTTTTTTTTCTATATCATAGACCACCATCTTTAAAAACAAACACTCACCTGAAAAAATTTGGGATAGAAAATGCGGACTGAAGAAGGAAATAGCGTTTTTTTAAATGACATCATAAAAGCAAGAGATCGCCAATTTAAAAATGAAATAAAATTAAAATTTCCAATATATCGCTGCATGTACAGTGCTAATTGTAATGATCACATTAATCACTGGTTTACTGGAACAAAATGGCTTCCACACTTATTATTCAGCAGCATATAGAATAGCACTTGATTCCGCACAGACTGTTTTTTTGCATTTTATTTATTATTGATACCGGTTACTAATGAAGCTGCAAGATACTAAATCAAGGTCGTGAATTGTAATGTGTGTGTAGGATGTAGGTAATTTTATCCTGCTTTTTTTTTTTTTTTGCTATTTTGAGTTATTGAAGTTCAAAAATAATGGCACTGTTTTTGTTAATTCGATGCGCTCCGGAGAAAATGCACTGACTGACCCAAAATGTCAAAAGAAAAATTTTAAGACATTGTCATTATTTTCACATAACATCTCATTATTTCATCTTGTTGTCTTAAAATTGGATCAAAATAACAATATATCTTGAAATTTATTTCAAGTTTATTAAGTCAAATTAATAACATTATATCTTAAAATAGTGCGATAATAAAAGGAAAGGATTCTCAAAAGTGCTTTTATTACTTTTTTCTTAATTTTTCTAAAGTTAATTACTTTTCTTTAATTGATATACAGTTATTTCTCTGTAACATTTCACTTTTTTGTATGTGATTAAACGCTGAGCATATTCTCTTGCAGGTGTATAATATAATAATAAATCTAATAAATAACAGGAGTGTAAGTGGATATATAAGGTTGACAGTTCTCCGATTGATGGAGAATGTGTGTGTGTGTGTGTGTGTGTGTGTGTGTGTGTGTGTGTTGGAGCGCAGCGCTGTCAGACCAGCATGTTTCTCCATCGTCACGTCATTCATCTCCACTCGGTAGAGGGATTACCTCATCATCATCGCCACC
>CM040975.1:13561273-13579050 GCA_022985145.1 Pangasius djambal | reverse complement strand
CATCTTTGGGCAATCCTCCAGGAGGCTTGGAGTAATATATCAAGTCAATGTTTGAATAAACTGACTGCTCGGATGCCTAGTGTTGTCCCTTATTATCAATGCAAAATGGTCACTAACTAAAGAGGATTTATGCTGATATTGCCCAAAAACCCTATTTTGTTCAGGCGTTTCCAAACTTTTGGAGGGCAGTGTATATAGCATGATACATTATATATATCCATGTTAATAATGATACTTAACATATCAGTAGATCACATTTCTGCCTTTTGGACTTTAAAAGCATACAGAACACAAATAATTCAACCTAAAATGTAAAAGTTATTTAAAGTAATTTAAAGTTATTTCTTTTCTTATTAGTACTGTAGTACTGCAAAAACAGAACAGTGAATGGAAGTAAAATGACTGTTTCTGTATAATTAGATGCTTATATAATAATAATAATAATGAGCTATAATGAATGACTGGTGGAAATACATAGTGTTGCAATTTCAAATTCATCCACAAGGTGGCAGAAAATCCCATAATGAACTTTGGGTTTGTAGTTTTGTACAACCCCTGGCAAAAATTATGGAATCGCCACACTTAGAGGATGTTCACCCAGCTTTTTTACTTTATAGCAAACAAACGAATCACAGATATGACACAAAAAAGGTTTTGTTCAATAGCTTAACATTCTGGCTTTGTGAAACATACATCAAAAAAATTCAGTGACTTTTTTTTTTAATTAATGGCATGTCATTTTCCAAATCAAGTAGAGGAAATAATTATGGAATCATCAACAAAAAAAACACAATTAGTACTTTGTTGCTCCTCCTCTGACTTTTATGACAGCCTGAATTCTTTGAGGCATAGACTTCACTAATGAAAAACAATATTCCCCATCAATCTGGTTCCAGCTTTCTCGAATAGCAGTTGACAGATCAGCTTTGCAGGATGGAGCCTTATTATGGACCATTTTTTTTTAATATCCACTATAAACTTTCAATTGGATTGAGATCCGGACTGTTTGCTGGCCATGTCATTGATTTGAAATGCCTTTCCTGAAGAAAAGCTTTAGCACTGTTTGCTCTGTGGCACGATGCGTTGTCATCCTGAAAAATTACTTCATCACCACCAAACCTATTTTCTTTGGATGGAAAGAGAAAAGTGTCAAGAATTTCAATGTACTCCTGTGCATTGACTGCTGAGGTAATGACTGCCACCTCCCCGGGTCCTTTACCTGACATGCAATCCCATGTCATAAATGAGTTGGGAAATTTGATTGTTTTCTTCAGGCAGTCATCTTCATATGTTTCGTTAGAACGGCACCAGACAAAAGTTCCAGCATCATCTCCTAGTCCAATGCAGATTCGTGATTCATCGCTGAATATCACTTTCATCCAATCATCCACACTCCATGATTGCTTCTCCTTAGCCCACTGTAACCTTGTTTTCTTCTGTTTAGGTGTTAGTGCTGGTTTTCGTTCGGCTTTTCTATATGTAAATCCCATTTCATTCAGCCGGTTTCTTACAGTTCTGTCGCAGACACTGACTCCTGTTTCCGCCCATTGGTTTTTCATTTGTTTTGTTGTGCATTTTCTATTTCCAAGGCATATTGCTTTGAGTTTTCTGTCCTGATGCTTTGACGTCTTCCTTAATCTGCCTGTATGTTTTCTTTTTATAATCTTCCCATTAAGTTTATATTTGCCCCAAATTTTAGACACAGCTGACTGGGAGCAACCAACTTCTTTGGCCACACTCCGTGTTGAAATTCCATAATGAAGGAGTTTTATAATCCTTTCCAATGTTTCAACTGACAACTCTCTCGTTGGAGCCATGTTTCCTTTCAATTAGTCAAGTCCGACAGCTCGTTAAGGTGTGTAAGCACTCCCTTTTAACTGCTGACTAATTAGCATGTTTAAACGTGTCCCGGTATTTGTTTTAGAAATGGAAATTAAAAGATGATTCCATAATTTTTTCCTCAACATTGAGTGATTCCATACTTTTTTCCTCTACTTGATTTGGAAAATTACATGCCATTAATAAAAAAAAAGTCACTGAATTTTTTTGATGTATGTTTCACAAAGCCAGAATGTTAAGCTATTGAACAAAACCTTTTTTTTTTGTCATATCTGTGATTTGTTTGTTTGCTATAAAGTAAAAAACCTGGGTGAACATCCTCTAAGTGTGGTGATTCCATAATTTTTGCCAGGGGTTGTAGTAAGATGAGCTAAAAAGTGGGTCTTTTTAAAAAAAAAAAAAAAAAAAAAAAAGTTTTGTTATTATATATCAACTTAATGTTATAAATTCATCCCTGTTGGTTGAAGATTCTTTTAACTGCCTATGAAATAGCAGTAACATTTTTTTAAAATCCTGTATTATGCAAAGTCTGATACTGTAAATGCTAGCTCATCATTAGCTAGGTTGTGAGATAAATTTTACAACATCATTTTTAATGCTTCAGGTGTGAGTAGGAGGAATCATTTTATCCCAGCGTGGCCAGCTCTTTTCGGCGGAAAATAGCTAGACGTAGCTAGACGTCAGCAAATAACATCATGGACGTCATAATTAGCATATTCAGTGAATCGTCATCATTATAATGCGCATATCATGCAATTTTATTTTTATCAGAATAGAAACTGATAGATTATAACTGATTTCTTATAGAAAAAATGTCATCTTTGGTCACAGCACCACAAACGATCTATTTACATGTCGTTACAAAATTCTATGATTTCTATCAACAACGTTGAGAAAATGAAGAACAAAGAAGTGTGCAGGTACACAGATAATAGTGAGCAGTGATTGGTTGTTTGAAACAATAGTGATCAGTGATTGGTTGTTTGAAACAATAGTGAGCAGTGATTGGTTGTTAGGAACAATAGTGATCAGTGATTGGTTGTTAGAAACAAGAGTGTTCAGTGATTGGTGGGGTGAACTTTCTCTCTCAGCTCCTTCTGAAGTTCTCAGCATTAGCATGTCAGGGGTAGCATGATGCTAACATGATGCTAGCATGGGTTGAGAGTGCTCCATTTACGTATGTGTGCTAGTTTCTTCTTTAATATCCACATTTTTATCCTTATTCCTTCACTGACATTACAGTACATGTGGATTAAATTCACCTGTGTAATAATATACGGGGCTCGTTTGCTAGTTTTACACCTCTAATCAGCCAGTGGGGTTATAAATATACTAGTACACACACACACACACACACACACACAGCTAATGAAGTCAGCCATCATGGGGATGTGATAATGTGTTTATTATCATGCTGCACACGCTCACCGGGAACTTCCTGAAGGTGACCTTTACAGCACTGTAACTATAGAAACGGAGGAGAGAGAGCAAGAGAGAGAGAGAGAGAGAGAGACATGCCGGCTCCTGAAGTGTAAACACAGCTGCAATCAGAGCCGCTGCTTATCACAGATTAAACATTCTACATTCAGCCATGAATATTCTCAATAATCGCAGATAAAACACAGGAGCAAAGTGTTTCCCCTCACATTTAAAATAAAGAAACAGTTTTCAGCACTATTCCCCGTGTAGGGCTGTATTCAGAGTTGAGTCAGTTAGCGGTATGGCTAGCTGTAGTGACGTGTAGACGTGCTGTACAGGGTGTGTTATAGCTATGTAAACAAATTCTCATGTCGTCTTTACACACAATTTTCACTTCCTACCATCACTCACATTATTGTACAGTATCTGTTATAATTATTAAAATATATCATTTCAATAGAATGTTGCTATCTCATTGCTTACCGGTGAGGCAGTGACCTTTGACCTTTAACACAGTTTATAAGAACATGGCTAATGTGTATGTGGGTGTTTGTGTGTGTGTGTGGATACGAATAATGTTCTGCTTAAGATACCTGTATCAGAGATATGGCTTGTAGCCATAAAAACCTCATCACAGCTGTGTGTGCGTGCGTGTGTGTGTAAGATGGAGCAAATTTACTGAAGCAACAAATCACTAACAGGTTACTAAGGCTGAGGTCCCTTGATAGTGTTGTGTGTGTGTGTGTGTGTGTGTGTGTGTGTGTGTGTGTGTGTGAGTGTGTGTGAGTATGCCCAAATAGCATGACTGAAATGTGTTAAAATGTTGAAGTCTCCAGTCATTGTACCTGTCTGTTTATTTATTTATCTGTTTATTTATCTCTCTGTCTGTCTAACTGTTTATTTATCTGTCTGTCTATTTATCTGTCTGTTTGTTGGTCTGTCTACGCATTCATCTGTCTGTCTGTTTATGTATTTGTTTCTGTTTATTTATCTGTCTGTTTACTTGTCTATCTATGCATTCATCTTTCTGTCTGTTTATTTCTGTCTGTCTTTATCAATCTATTTATCTGTCTGTCTGTTTACTGATCTGTCTGTTTGTCTGTCTGTCTGTTTACTTGTCTATCTACACATTTACCTGTCTGCCTATCTGTCTATTTATTTATCTGCCTGTCTGCTGAACTATTTATCTGTCTGTTTATCTGTTTGTTTATCTATTTATCTGTCTGATTTTTTTATGTGCCTGTCTTTATCTTTATCTGTCTGCTCACTTATTTATTGGTTTATCTGTCTGCTTGTCTGTTTATCTATCTGTCTGTTTATTTGTTTATCTATTTATCTTTTTGTATATATGGTTATCTGTCTGTCTGCATCTGTCAATTTATCTGTCCTGCTGTTTATCTGTCTGTCTGTCTGTCTCTCTCTCTCTCTCTCATTATGGATTAAAAAACACAGCAGTGAAGCAGCAGGAGGCTGAAAGTCTGGCGTGTCACTCTCACCCAACTCCATCTGGACACAACACACACACACACGCACTCACACACACTTACACACACACACACTATACACACTTCCTGTATAATATCCAGTGAACCTGCAGAGGTGTGTGAGTGATCTGTAAATGTCACTGAGAACAGCAGATACAGCAGTGAGTCAGCTGTGTGAGTCACACACGGTCGTGTGTGTGTGTGTGTGTGTGTGTGTGTGTGTGTGTGTGTCAGTAAAACAGACACAAGGATACCGTCTATATCTTTACAGTAACGCTTCACAAGAGTTGCTCAGACTTGCTAATGCTGCTAATATCACTGCACAGGCTATGCTAAAACACAACACGTAATAATCATATGTTATTATATGGTACAATACAGTGTGAATGTAAAAGTTTTGGTACCCCTCACAAAACTATGTTTTTTTAATAACAAACCGATATAAACACAACCTCTGCATTTTTCTGTAATTTTTTTTTTTTACTGGGAAAAAAATAGTAATTGTGGCTTGTGGGAAAATTTGGACACCCTCTTTAGCAGATATCACAGCTTGCAAACGCTTTTTGTAGCCAGTTAGGGCACTTTCTGTTCTTGTTTCAGGAATTTTCACCCAGTCCTCCTTGTAGAATGTTTCTAGTTCTGAGATATTCTTGGGTGCACACATGATGTTCAAGCCAGGGGACTGTGAGGACCGTTATAAAAGCTTCAGCTTGCATTTCTTGAAGTGGTTCCTGGTGGATTTTGAGGTATGTTTCCGATTGTTGTCCTGTTGTAAATCCCAGTCTCTTTTCTTGACTGGCTGTGTCACATGTGCATCCAGAATTTGCTGATATTTAACACACAAAACAAGTATATCTTTTACAGTGCTTATCCTGATGTGCCTTTGTAATTCCATTCACGTCACTGGATCCATGGTCACTGTCTGGGTTTACATGAATCCAATGAATACATGTCTCTGGACTCAAGTTACTCACATATCATGTCATCACTTTAGCATTTCACTGCCACCCAGCCTCATTAGGGTGTCAATTTTGGGGTAAAAATCAATTTTGACTATTACCTCTGATGAGGGGGAGTAAAAACATGTTATTTGGGAAACAAATACCAGAACAACTTTTGATTTTGAAATTGGACTGCCTTTAGCTTGGTACCTTTTAACATTTTGTGCACTATGTGAAGGGTGAAAAAAGTAAAAATACAAGTTTTCAAAATTCAATTTTCAATTTAACATTTATTCCCCAAAACATGCAAACAATGTTAGAACAATACCATTAGGAAGTGTCAATTTAGAAACTACTAGATTAGAGAGCATAAACCACAAGTTTCATCAAGTCTTGCTTGGCATCAATAAATTAATGAATAAAAACATCCAATATAATAAAATGTTCTTCAAAATTCACTTAAAAGGCAAATGATAGAGCATACGTTTTCATTTCATTAAAGATATTCCACTGAAAACAAATATAGGCATCAATGAAATACTGGGCTAAAGTTTGAAAATATTTATTATTTTCAAGTAATGATTTACCAAGCAAGACATAAAGGAACTTTAAAACTTAGTGAGTTTGAGTTTCTCATGTCAAAATGTTTTTAGCACCACTCATATTGTATATGTACACGTTTACAAAATTGACACACTTACACTTACAGCAGGGATGACAATAAAGGTGAATCTAATGTAATCTTGGGCTCATGTGACTCATCTCTCCTAGAGTGACAGTTTTGAAATTGGGTCTGTGTCTACATTCGTTGAAAGGTTTTAACACTTTTTATTCGTATGCGTATTGATGTATTAGGAATTGGATTTATACTGTGATTAAGCTTGTATGAAAAGCACTCAAAATGACATATGCTCCATAAATAAAGTTATTTATCAGCCTAGTTTTTATTATTAGGCTACTTTTTTTAATTTCGAAAATATAGGCTCGATTATAAAATGGTTAGTATTTAAATGTAATGAATATAATGTGCTCAGTGTCCTGCATGAGTATCCTGTAAATATTTCAGTTAAGATTGATTCAATTAAGATTAAGTTTCTAGCATTATATAAGCGGGGAGAGTGTTGCGCATGCGCAGTGCTGTCGGTGCGTGTCTGGATGCTCTCCTGCAGGAGATGCTGAGCTTAGAGTGATGGGAGACAGCAGGAGGACAAACATCACTCTCCGCCGCCGGATAGCACAGGTACGGGTGAAGTTTCCTTTTTTTCTTTTTTTTTTACACAATTATACTCAAATATTGATTGAAATGTTTGCTCTGGACGCAGTGGAATTGTTTCTAAACGCGTTTTAGTGCATTAAAACGTCTAAAATGTCTAAAATGGGGCTTATGGTGCAGAAACCGAGCTCTAGGCAAGGATATTTATTTATTTATTTAATTTACAAATCTTTTCTTCATCGCTAGCTATAATCATATCATGCTTTTAAAATGTAAAAAAATAAATACATATATAGAAAATAAAAGAATCCTGTTTTCTAAGAAAGTCATCACGTCACCTTTAAGATGCCGATTCGTATCATTTAGGTAAATACGTTGCCACCTGGTAAGACAGTAATAATTAATATTTATGTTAAAAAAATAATCACAACAAATAGGTCACATTTGCTTTCTAATCTAAACTATAAAGCAAAGGAAAAACGGAAGTGATGGAGGGGGTGAGTGTGACGTCACTCGCTATGCTATTGAAACCAGGCTTCGTTTTTTTTTTTTTTTTGGTTTGAAGAAGAAAAATAACGAAAAACTAACTCGATAAAGATTCTTACATCTTAGATGTTGTTTAAAAATAAGCAGGAATTTTTATTTATTTATTTATTTATTTATTTTTAAGGCGCTTTTTTTTTTGCCTTCGTGTCCTAGCCAGCCGAGAGCAGCTGCTGTTGCCAAGACAACAGTAGGACTGCGTGATGACGCAATACGTTCGCTGACATTCTGGCGCGCGCCACGTGTCCCAAGCCAAAACACAGCAGGGAAAAAATACTGTAGACAAGAGGAACAGAAAATCTGACTTTCACATTAATAATGTAACATGTTTACAGATACCTTCCTTCCAGCTAGTTATCATGAACCTAATGGAAATTAGGCATGATTCCATTCTGGTTAAATTTGTACAATTAATCACACATTTGTATGATAATTTATGAGATTTGACTTGTAAAGTAATTACAGATCAATGTAACGTCCGGAGCCAGCACTGTAAGAAGGATTAAAATTTACATGTGTCCACATGTGTCAGAAATTTCTTCTGTCACAATGCTGAGTGCATAATACCTCAGTTGTTAATGTTTAAACTTTGCTACGTTATCCTTCCATTCTTGTTTACAGTTTGGTTTACAGGACAGCCTGAGCTACATGTCAATTTCGTAGTTACGTATCACGATACGCCATCAATACGCAATCAATCAGCAATCAACATTTATTTATAAAGCACATTTAAACACAACATAAGTTGATTCAAAGTGCTGTACAATAGAAAAAAAAGTAAACCAATAAAAACAATAACAGCAACATCTAGACATTCTCAAAAACTAAAGAATAAAAATGTCATTAAAGAAAGATTTAAAAATTGCTAATGATCACGCAGACCCCACATGAATAACACTCGTAGTGTGTTATTAATGAGTAACTTTACACTACAACTTAAAATTGAGGTAACATTAAGTTTATAGCCAAGTAAGGACCTTGTAGCATGACCTGATCAGCTAGCAAGCTGATTTGGCTAACAATATTATAAGTAGTCTAAATTTTAAAGAAAAGAATATGTAGAAGTTTGCATTTAACAAATAAAAATACACAGGTTTTAATGTGAGTAACATTTAATACATTGAAAATAATGCAACAATGTATTAAATTTATATACAATATTAAGTTATATACAATATGTTTTCAGTTAGATCAAATTTTGATGGCTAATCTCAGAGCAAGCGGACATTTAGTTTTAGCACACTTCGTTTTAGCTAGGTGGAAAAAAAGTAATATTATTTCTAATTTAATGTCATATTTCACTGACGTACTTTTCTGTGAATCAAAAATAACCTGCATAAAGATTTCACAGTTTTTCCTCCTCACTCAGAATAGCTCTTCACTAATTCTCCTCAGATCTCAGAAGATTTCCTGAAATCCTTCAAAATGTCATGGCTGATTAGAGGTTTAATATAAAAAAAATTAATAAATAAAAAATCATTTATTTTTTACTGTAACGAGGCATTGTCATCATTTATAGTTAAATATTTCCGCTTTGTTTGTTTTATTTATCGAGCCACAGTAATGTTTTCTGATCGCCTATATGTAGCTATACATTTCTTAGCCTGTGATCCAAAAAAAAAAAACAAAAACAAAAGCAAAAACACTTTATTCTAAATAGCTTCTTCTCTATATACACTCACTAGACAGGGTATAACAGAATGGCGCTAAAACAAAAAATAACTTTCTTACATTATGAATGTTTGCTGTATATTAACATTAGACAAACTTTCTGAGTAAAAGTATTGGTTTCACACTCATTACTAATGCTTCATTTAGCTGCTGTTATACGCAAAACGACAATGACGCGTCACGAAGAAAGTTTAAAATAGCAGCACAAGTGTACACACACATTAAATGCGTCACTTGGTTCCTCCTGGTGGAGAAGTGGCTCATGAGGACCTGAAAATAACACCATGCTGCTTCCAAGCCAGAATGAAGCATGCACACACACACAAACACACACACACACACACACACACACAGAACATCATCCAGGCATGATTTAATTACACCGCTGTGCAGGAAGCTCATTTTGATCACTCTGCTCATGTCCTCCTCTGAATCTAATTTAGAAATGTTCCTACCATGAAGATTTTCATCACTGTTTAAGCTGCTGTATTTTTTTTTTAAAAATCTACTTCAGTAATCTTCTCAACTCCTCCAGATTTGTCCTAAACAACAAAACAAGTATGGTTTCCATCCTCCAGAGGAACAAACTAAAGAAGCTTTTGTGTTTCTTATTTTTCTAAATGTTGCTTTTTATTCTTAAAATGGTGGAAGTTCTAGTAAGAACATCATCTACACATGAATTTGACAGATGTATTTATGTTGTCTTCATTAAACATCACCCACACTCTTAAAACATAGTGTTTTTTTTAATAGTAAAGGGTTCTAAAGAAGTTATACTTCATATCCTCTCAAATATGGAACTCTCTAGGGTTCTGCACACAAGCTTTAAGTGTTTAAGCAAACTCTATGGGTTCTAGAGTTAACCTGATTAATCCAAGATGAAATAACGACTATCTTTAAGTCTTGTGACCAATAGAAAGGGCTCCTGAAGAGTTGTTTAAATAATTATGGATGATAGTGTTTTAAATATATTCTCCCGGGAACCTTTTCTGAAAGGAACTCCTCCATTGGTTGTTTAATCGGAGGGAAGAATTCCTAGTTTAGTGATGTTTCAACATGTCCACATGTTGAGTATATGAGTGACGTGTTGTATAACTGGGTGAGGATACACATGTAGACTCTCATCAGTGGTTATTTGGATGTTTAATGGTTCTCCTTGGAGACTATTCTGAAATGGAAACCCAAAAAAACCCTTTAGTGTGAAGGATCACGAGGCAAGATTCCAGGTCAAGGATGAGGATGGTCACGAGTGTCGTCATGGTCCTGTTTTTCTTTTGTAATGAAAGAACTGATTCATGATGTAAAGCCGCCATTCAAACAATTTAAAGCTTTATATACAGTAGAAAGCAGTGTCTCTAATTCCACGTCCGGCTTCCTCTCCTTCACCAGTAATAAACGACTCCATCTTGGAAAAGCTGTCACAGTGTTTAATCTGGTTTTACTGCGTTTCTGCTTGTTAAGCTTTTGGAAGCATGGTGTTTTTTTGTTTTGTTTTTTGCTTATGGGAGAATTATCTGGCTGTGCTGGGCAGTTAGTGATTTCAGAGATGTTGGGGGGTGTCTATAAAATGACTGACAGGCGGCCCATGTAAACACAAACACGCACTCTGGACCATAAATCTGGGTTTTCTCAGCCATATAAAACTCTCGTGCTTAAGTCATGACTTAAACTATTTGTTAGATGACGAGCCGTGAGACAAGGGAACAGTAAACGAGTGTATCTTTACTTGAGATACAGGAGTTTTGTCAACATAAATTAGACTTCTCTACGATAACACTCGAGCATGCGTAGAGGCGAACGTAGGAACTGAGAATTTAAAGCAACAGAACACTTATGTTCTACATCCTCCTTCTTTAACTGTGACAGTTATTCCTTAACAAAAGATTCTTACATTGTAAGCTAACTTAATAAAATCTTTACTTTTATGAGAAATGCATCTAAAGAATACTTAAGAATATTTAAACTAAGAGTGAGAAAGTCTATAACACGACATTTAACAGCTCACATTTTAAACATCAATTAAACAACTTTTACACGTTCAGCATTATCACTCAGTGAATGAACGTTTCTCTTTCTCTTGTCTCAGTCCATGTATTTAGGGTTTGGCTTGCAACAGCGACCAGCTCTGGTTACATATGGAGTTTTGGAAAGAATTTTTGTTGAATGTTCAGTAAATGGTTTCTTCTTGGTTTCTTGTGAGGTGCATTGTTCTCCAACATCATTTGGAGTATAGTGTTCGTGTTTGGACTCGGCAGAGGGGGTCTGGACAAAGGGAAGTGTCATCTCACCATGCTCGAGCTGTTGTGGTGGCAGGTCTGAGACTGGAAGGATATGTTTTCGGTTCCGTCTGTATTCTTTTCCTTCAGACTGCACGAGATATGACCTTGGTTCATCACAGAGTTGTTTAACAATTCCAATTCGATCATGGCCTTTGGAAGTCACGGGTCTCACTACTTCACCTTGCAAGAGTGGTCGGAGTGCTTTACTGGATTTGTCTTAGTATGTCTTTTGACATTGCCGCTTCTTTGAGAGTTAATCCTTGACAGTGGTGTTATTTTTTGAGGCTGGCACAAGAACGGACTTGCTGATTGTTCGAGTTGTTCGAGTCTGCCTGGACATTAATCTCTCTGCAGGAGAACCCAGAGTCTGGTCACGTGGAATGTTTCTGATGTTGAGCAAGTTTTGGAACACATCTGATCCATCCCTCTTGGATTTCTCCATTAGCTGTTTTGCACTTCGCACTGCCCTCTCGGCTAGCCCGTTGGCTTGTGGATATTCCGGACTACTGGTGATGTGTGTGAAATCCCAAGCTGCAGCAAATTCTTTGAACCGCTGATTTGTAAATTGGGTGCCATTGTCTGAAAGGACTTTGTGCGGACTCCCATGAACAGAAAAGTGCCTTTTGAGTTTTGTGATCACTGTGCTGGAGGACAGGTTATGAAGCAAATCGATTTCGAACCATCCTGAATAGGAGTCTACTAGTGCAAGGTAGTGTTGACCATTCCACTCAAAGATTTCTGTAGCCACAGTTGACCATGGGAGATCTGGGATGTGGTGTAGGTGAAGAGGCTCTTTTTGTTGGTGGGGCTTCAGACTGTTACAGATAGAGCACGACAGCACCTTATTTTCAATGTCTTTGGTAAGAGAAGGCCAGAACACAATGCCTCGTGCCCGGCGCTTGGTTGCCTCAAGGCCTGGGTGGCCTCTGTGAATGATTGTGATATATTCACTACATAGTGATTCAGGAACAACTATTCTCTGTCCCTTCATGAGTACTTCTTCATCAACTGTGAGCTCATCCCTGAAGGGGAAATACTCCCGAATTTCCACAGGCAGCTTTGACTGGCTAGATGGCCATCCTGACTTGAGAATACTGCAAAGGTGTTGAAGAACTGGGTCCTGCGCAGTATGAGTTTGCAGCTCTTTCAGTCTGGAAGACGAGATGTGCTGGACTGACATGACTTCAAAGTCAGCTGGATCATCATAGAGTTCGTTTGGACAGGCTCCAGGGGAACGTGACAGCGTGTCGGCAAGGTACATGTGTTTCCCTTTCTTGTATGTGATTGTGAAGTTGTATTTCTGCAATCTTAGCATCATGCGTTGCAGTCTTGCTGGAGCTGTGTAGATGGGCTTGTTGAGGATAGTTACTAGCGGCTGGTGGTCTGTTTCAATGTGAATTTGTTTGTCATTGAATTTGGTGCATGCAAATACCACCGCAAGAAGTTCTTTTTCGATCTGTGCATAATGCACTTCTGTTTGAGTCAGTGTCCGTGAAGCGTATGCGACTGGAGCACCTTCTTGAAGACATGCAGCTCCAAGGCCAAACTGGGAAGCATCGCAGGTGAGTGTGACAGGTTTTTGGACGTCATAGTATTTCAGGGTGGGTGGACTGGAAATCTTGTGCTTTAAATCGTCAAAAGCATCCTGATGTTGTTTAAACCAGCACCATTCTGTGTTTTTGCATGTCAACTCACGCAAGGGAGCGGACAGCTCACTGAGGTTCGGTGTGAATTTTCCTAAGTAGTTAATCATATCCAGAAAGCGTTGCAGTGCAGTAACATTTTCTGGTGGCTGCATTTCCGTGACTGCTTTTGTTTTTTCTGGGTCCGGTCGTAGTCCCTTATTTGTGAAAATGTGACCCACATAGCTCACCTCACTTAGACGGAATTTACACTTTTGAGGATTCAGTCTCAAGTTCACTTCACAGGCACGATCTAACACTCTCCTTAGATTTGCATCATGTTCCTCGTCGCCATTTCCACCCACAATGATGTCATCCACTATGACTGCGCATGGGTAGCCAGCAAAGATCTGTTCCATAGCATGCTGAAAAACTTCGCTGGCTGAGTTAATGCCGAAGGGCATCCGAAGAAATCTGAATCTTCCAAATGGCGTACTGAATGTTGTCAGTAGGGAAGAATTGTGGTCCAGTGAGATCTGCCAAAAGGAGCTCTTGGCATCTAGCACCGAGAATACTGTGGAATTTGGCATTTGCGCTGCCACCTCTTCCACTGTGCGCATGGGGTGATGTGGACATTTTAGGAACTTATTTAGGTCTCTGGGATCAATACACAGTCTTATTTCATGTGAGTTTTTCTTGTGAGTGGCCACCATGGATGATACCCAGTCGGTCGGTTCAGATACAGGAGTGACAACACCTATAGCGACCATCCTTTCTAGCTCTGCTTTCACCTAGTGTTGCATTGCCGCAGGAATTCTACGTGCTGGATGAACGACAGGTTGAGCTTCTTTATCAAGTTTCATGCAGTATATCATGGGAAGTCTCCCTATTTCATTTTGGAAAAGATCTGCATATTCAGTGTTGATCTGTTGAGCAAAACTTAATGTTTCTTTTAGACTGACCTGGTGTACTGCTTTATTGAAAGAAATGAGGCCCATCCGAAGACAGTCAGAGAGCCCAAGCAATGGCTGTACATCCCTTTGGACCACGTAGAACTGTAGAGTGTAGATCTGACCATTCAGATGGCAAGGTAACACAGTGGATCCAGCAGTTTGAATCTCCTCTCCACCATAAGCAACAAGCTTCACATGGCTTGACACCTGAAGATTCTTGTCTTGCTTTACTTGTGTAAACATCTGCAAGGACATGATGTTGCATGAGGCTCCTGTGTCAATCTTTAGTTCAGTTGTTTTCCCGTTGATTTGAACTGTGCAAGATATGGCAGTTTTCTTTCGCTGTTTTGAGTCAAGTTTGATCACATTTTGATAGTTCAAAGCAACTCCATCTATAAAGAATGAGTCTTCACTGCTATTTGAGGCTTTGGCAACATCAATCTGATTCACAGTCTTTTTTAGATTTCTTGTGCGATGAACTTTAGTTGATTTGCAGCATTTTTGGAAGTGGTTCCATTTGTTGCACCTGTGACATTGCTGGCCATATGCAAGACATCTCTCTCGCTTGGCTCCGTGGTTGCTTCCACAATTGCTGCAATTACGAATTTGCTGTGGGGCAAACCTGTCTAGTCTGGGTTTGGGAGTACGAAACGGCTTCCTTTTTACCGTTTGTTGAACACTATCCACATTTGCCAAGTATTATTTTGGTCCGGCTAGTGTTTTGGTGTGCTGATCTGTTAGTTCATGTATCTGACATATTTCAATAGCCTTTGCTAATGTCAGCTCATTGTCACGCAACAGGAGTTTTCTCATTCCATCATTAAGTATCCCACACACAAGTCGATCCCTTATCAATTCCTCTTGTAAATCTCCAAATCTGCAACTCTGTGCCTTGTGTCTTAAGTCACTCACATATGCCTCGATTGTCTCGCCTGGCTTTTGGTTTCTTGAATTAAAATTGTGTCTCTCCATCGTTATATTTGTTTGTGGACTACAAAGCTCGCGGAACTTGCGTTTTAAACAATCCGGGTTTTCGCATGATTCAGCCGGGGTAATTATTCGTCGGTCTTCTCCCTGACCCGTATACACCGCGGGTGCATACACGAACGTTCGTTCGCGTTCAATGGCTTCCGAGCCGGCCAGGTTAAGCAGTATAAATGCTTTTGTGTGAGGCTCTTTCTCTGAGCGTGCCGCAGCAATGAATATATCGAATTCCTGTTCAAAAACACGCCAATTTTCGGCGATATTGCCATCAAAGACAAGTGGATCGGGTCTGCGGAAGCCTTCAGCCATAATCTATCATGCGACGATCTTTGACAGTTTACTGAGTGGATGCTTGATCGAAGACTTTCTTTCTCTTTTCGCCGTCGTCACGATTCCGTGTATCCCGCTTCTGACACCATGTTAGATGATGAGCCGTGAGACAAGGGAACAGTTAACGAGTGTATCTTTACTTGAGATGCAGGAGTTTTGTCAACATACATTAGACTTCTCTACGATAACACTCGAGCATGCGTAGAGGCGAACTTAGGAACTGAGAATTTAAAGCAACAGAACACTTATGTTCTACACTATTATTTTTGATCATGTTCTACATATTTTCAAGGTTATTTGTACAAATAAAAAATAAAAAACAGTTGCATTGTTAAAGCAAAAAGCCACTCGAGACTGATTTTATAACGGGAAAGAACGTTCTTAGACAGGATGTGAAATGGAGTAAAACCACTTACCTGTGATAAAATCACTGTAATGTAAGCCCTCGAGCGTGTTATTGCTTTTATAAAACAATACGATAAAATCTGGTGTTCAATAAATGATTTAATTTTTTATTCAAAATATTCACAGTAAACAATTACTCCACCACGCAATGGAGTCTGTTAACAGCTCTGGTTGCTAAGCAATATAACTGCAAAAAAATTATGCTACTTTATGGACAGTACAATGGCTGTCATTTGAATGGCTGTCATCCTGGTGCATTATACAGAATTCAGTCATTGAGGCTCGATCTCGTGTGCATTTTACGATGACCAGATCAGATCTTAGATTCGAAACTATCCATTTTATAATAAGAATGTAATCCAAGCATTATCTGACCTGTATCGCACATGCCCTTTTCATCACCTTTTGATTCAAATCCAGTGCTGTCTTGGGAGAAAAAATCCCAAGTGCTGACAAAGACCTGAATTTTTAAGGCTCTATTTCCAGACACTAGCTTTATTGCTGTAATATAAGACAATAATAAAACACTTTTGTTACAGCATTCCTTATTAGGTCAAGTGAGGTTTGTTATTTGAGGAATTAAATCAATATCAGCATCCTTTAAGCTGAAATTTCCCAGAAAACATTGATATCTTGCATTGCTAAACTGTTAATAAGTATAAACAAAAGCATGAACTATTTTAAAAGAATTAGTTATGACTGGTTTTATTACAAGTTCCTTGTAAGTGATAGCTGAGGTAATGTTGTTCTCCGCTCACTGGTGAGCTAGTTAAGTGTTGGTGTTGTGGCGTTTGCGTTCAGGTTTGTTCTTGTGTGTGTGTTTGTGTCTCAGATGTGAAGATGGCATCGTGCCCGGAGTTGTGCGGCTCGGAGTACGGTGACGGAGGGCCACAGCGCTACGGCGTTCGCTCCTACCTGCACCAGTTCTACGAGGACTGCACCTCCTCCATCTGGGAGCGCCACCACGATGAGTTTCAGACGCAGAGATCGCCCAGCCGGTGGAGCTCTGTCCTCTGGAAGGTCAGACAAACAGCATTCTTTTTTTTTTAACTTTAAGTTTGGGCCTTTTGTTGCTTGTTTATGAAATTATATGATTTTGTTTTCAGTCCTAATTCTGCACTTTTAGTTGATAATTTTTAGAATTTTATGTGTTAAGGTATTAAGATTGTGGCTTTAGTAACATTCTAGTTTTTCAGATAACAGGTTTAGGATTTCATTTCAAGCCTCTTAATAGCTTTTATAGACCTTTTTGATTCAGAGGTTTTAGGTTTTAATTTTGGATACTGACTTCTGGAGGTTTTTTTTTACAGTTTAATACTACCTCTTTATTAACTTCTTTAGTCCTTTATATTGTAAATTTACCTTTCTGGGTTTTAATTTAGGTGGTTTTAATTTTAGGAGCTGTTGTAGGCTGTTATTTTTTAGTTTTATGTGTTTTTGTGCATATAGTAGTTAATGTAGCTTTTTATGTTCCAACTTTGTGTGTTAAAGTTTCTTTACCATCTTTAGATCTTCAGGTTTTAATTTTATGTGTTTATCTTTTAAGATTGTGCCTTTAGTAGCAACCTTAGCTTCCAGATTCTTATTTTTCTTTTGATGTTTTGGATGTTTATATATATATATATATATATATATATATATATATATATATATATATATATATATATACATACACACTATATTACCAAAAGTATTCCGTCACCTGCCTTGACTCACATATGAACTTAAGTGCCATCCCATTCCTAACCCATAGGGTTCAATATGATGTCGGTCCACCTTTTGCAGCTATTACAGCTTCAACTCTTCTGGGAAGGCTGTCCACAAGGTTGAGGAGTGTGTTTATAGGAATTTTTGACCATTCTTCCAAAAGCGCATTGGTGAGGTGACACACTGATGTTGGTCGAGAAGGCCTGGCTCTCAGTCTCCGCTCTAATTCATCCCAAAGGTGTTCTGTTGGGTTCAGGTCAGGACTCTGTGCAGGCCAGTCAAGTTCATCCACACCAGACTCTGTCATCCATGTCTTTATGGACCTTGCTTTGTGCACTGGTGCACAGTCATGTTGGAAGAGGAAGGGGCCCGCTCCAAACTGTTCCC
>CM040975.1:13542514-13561173 GCA_022985145.1 Pangasius djambal | reverse complement strand
TTCTAATCTATGGATAAGGATATTGTGATCGATAGTGTCGAACGCTGCACTGAGATCAAGTAGAATTAGCAGACTAATGCGACCCTGATCGGCGGCTAAGTGCAGGTCATTGACTACTTTGACTAAAGCTGTCTCTGTACTATGGTGGGGCCTAAAACCAGACTGATAAAGTTCATATAAATTGTTATATATGCAGTAATCAATGCAAGGCAGCAGATCCCCTTCTTTTTTCTTGACAAAGAAAAGGAGGTGGATGGGCGGATAAACCCCAAGGACAAGGCCTCTTTAATATAGTCCTCCATGGCTTGGTGTTCTGGGGGTGACAAGGAGAATAACCTGCCCCTAGGCGGAGCAGCTCCTGGGAGTAGGTTGATCGCACAGTTTAGAAAAGACCTCCCGGAGGTCCCAATAATCTTGGGGCACGTGGGTTAAATCTACCGGTTCCACAGTAGTTGGAGGTAGGGCATGTGTTCCTTTAGGCAGCTCTGGGAACACCTAGAGCCCCAAACAGAAATGGACCTGGTAGACCAGTCAGTGTGGGGGTTATGTGCTTGAAGCCAAGGGAACCCGAGCACTAGGCGCAACTCAGGTACTCGAGTCACATAGAAGGTCAGGCGTTCTGTGTGGTGGCCTAACTGTAGTGTGACCGGTGACGTTTGGGTGGTTATGGGTCCTGAGCCTAATAGTCGCCCGTCAAGCATGAAGACCGGTATGGGATGGGGAAGTGGGTCCACTGGCAACCCTAGTCTCTTGACTAGAGTGTCATCCATGAAATTGCCAGCCACCCCTGAGTCAATGAAGGCCTGCAGACTGGTTTCTTTTGCCTTCTCCCCAATCAATGACGACAGGAATGAAGAGGACATACGGGTAAGGAAGAGAGTACAGGTCCCTCTTCCTGGGATGGCCCCGGCCTTTTGGCATCAGGCGGGGACAACGTGAACACCAATGACCCGTCTGCCCACAATACAAACACCTATTCTCATTTGTACGAGCTTCCCTCTCGTGAGGAAGCAGGCCAGCGGCGCCCAATTGCATGGGCTCTACCGAGGAGTCATTGGACTCGGGCCCACTGGAGAGGCCCATGGAAGCCTGTCTGTATTTGTTAGCCAGCATGTTCACTGTGGCTGAACGGCGCTCCCTGCGTCGTTCACGCAATCGGTTATCAATTCTGATTGACAAATCATATAATGCTTCTAGATCATCGGCGGGGTCACGAGTAGTCAATTCATCCTTTAAGTCCTCAGAGAGGCCTTGCACATATGCAGCTAGGAGAGCTTGGGTATTCCAACCTGAGCTCGCCGTGAGAGTCCTGAACTCCACGGCATAATCAGCCACTGAGCGGCTACCTTGACGGAGCCGCAGAAGGGATGATGTCATGCCCCCCCAGTGAGTGGATGGTCAAAGGTGCTCCTTAGTGCTGACACAAATGAGTCCAGAGTGGGGTGGTCAGCTAATCTATTCTGCCACACTGCTGTGGCCCATACTAGCGCTCTTCCAGTTAAGAGAGAAATCATAAAGGCGGTCTTCGCCCTTTCAGATGGGAACTGGGAGGGCTGCATTTCAAACACCAGAGAGCACTGCATTATAAAAGAGTTACACTTCCCTGCTTCTCCAGCATAGGGCTGGGGAGCGGGCAACCTTGTCTCAGCAGGGGTAGAGGGAGGCATGGGCTGGGGTTGGGAAGTCGACCCACGGGTCAATTCTTGATTTGCATCCACTGGGGAAGTGGGCTGGGGCTGCAGCATGGACTGAATCTGTGCAACCCGCTCAGACACACCCCGAATTTCTGAAAAAAGTGCTGCCAGAGCTTGCTCATGCTTCCCCAGAGCAGTGGCCTGACCAGCCACAATTTCCGCTATCCGTCATAAATCCGCTGGTTCTGGTGTTGGTGCAGACATACTGTTATGGGGCTAGGCGATAAAATGTTCAAGAGTGTCGCGCAGGGCCCGCTTGTCCGGGAGGACAATATATGGTGTGTAAAGGAGCCAAATCAAAAAGACTCCACCTAAAGCTGGACACAAACCAGAGAGGTTGGGAACCCCAAGCCAAAGCGCTACCCACTGAGCTAACTCTGCAATATCAGATTGGTGAGTGTTGCAGTGCTTATGGAACTTGTGGAGGCGCGGCCGGGTGCCTGAGAAGGCACCTGCCGCATTACACCTTTAGTGGCTTCTATAGCTCTTTACGGTCTAATACGGTCTTTACTAACTTCTTTAAAACCTCATATTTCAAAGTTTATAAGTTTTTCAGTTTTCATCTTGGGCTTTTAGTCATTTCTGTATTTTTTCAGATTCAAATTTTTGTTCTTAAGGTTTTAAGACTTCTCTGTTTAGTTTAAATTTTTGACTCCTTGGCAGATTTTAAGTTTTATTTAAAATATAGGCTTTTACCTTAATGTTTTTTTGTAGCTTTTAAGAGATCTTTATGTTTTAATTTTTGGTTTTTAGAAGCATTTTCCGATCTTTGTTTCTGGATCTTTGTTTCTGGATCTTTGTTTAATATATTTGGACTTTTTTGTCATTTTAATTTGTAGGACTTTAGTATATTTTTAGACCTTTTATTGTAGGCCTTTTAATAGCTACAAAATCTTAAAATGACATTTTTTAGTGTAGCTTTTTTGAGATCTTTGGTTTAAATTTGGCTTTTAGGAGCATCTTTAGATCTTTAGTTTTGACTTTTGGGTCTTTAGTAGAATCTCTACATTTCTTTGTGTAAAATTTTAATAGTTAATAGATGTATAGATGTAATTTTTGGCTTTTTAGTAGCTACAAATTTTGTAGCTACTAAATGTAATTTTTTAGGCATTCTTGTTGTAATCCTTTGTCTTTAGTAGCTTGTGGAGGCCTTTAGATTCTTATTTTTAGGATTTTACATTTACATTTATGGCATTTGGCAGATGCCCATATTCAGAGCGACTTACAATAGTCTATCAAAAATACATTCTGATATTGGCTCACTAGGTCACAAACTAGGAATACCATCAGTCCAAAATTCTGTTGGGGAGTTGTTTTTTTTTTTTTGTGTGTGTGTAAGTGCTAACCTAAGTACTTTATGAAGAGGTAAGTCTATAGACATCGTTTGAAGACTGCCAGTGACTCAGCTGTTTGGACATCTAGGGGAAGTTCATTCCACCACCTTGTTGCCTGAACAGAGAAGAGTCTCGATGCATGCCTTCCTTGTACCCTGAGAGATAGGATTTACTTCCTTCAAGATTTGTAGTTAAGCTAGGCAAGATGTGTGGCTGGGAACTTGGGAGAAAACCAGGTGAATGTATTTAATTTTAATCTCTCTTTCCGTTTCTGTCCGTGTCTTAGGTGTGTGTGGCAGTAGGAGCGGTGATCTTGGTCTCAGGTCTGTCGGTGCTGCTCGTTGGTTATGCCACGCCCCCACGTCTGGAGGCATTTGGAGAGGATGAGCTGCTGTTTGTGGATGGCCGAGCCGTGCGCTTTAACCGCGCCCTGGACGCCTGCAAACTGGGCGGAGCTGTGCTCTTCTGTGTGGGTGGGGCTGGTGTGGCAGCCGGTCTCCTCTTGTTGGCCGCCTGTGGGCAGGGTGGAGCCAAACACGAGCTCCACCTCCAGCGACGCTTCAAAGAGCGACTAGCGGAGATCCAGGCATCTGTTCCTAACCCCGGAGATGCCAAGGTTCCCGTCACGCTGTCCAAAGTCCAGAACATCCAGCCTGGCGCTGACCCCTGACCTCCACAGATACTTCAGCAGTATAAAGTCAACATGTTTAATTATTATATAATACATAAATATGTTTAATTTGTAGAGCAGCACACATTAAGCCTAAGAATGCTTCACCAATCACAATTTAGGACACAAACACACAAAGTGATGTGTGCAGTTTTACTGCCTAGTTTTCCGTAGCAGCTCTTTTTTCTGATAACGACCCGTTGCACTGAACTCCTTGAAATAAAATAAAATGTAAATCTGAAAATTACCTTAAATAACATAAAACTTTGACTAAATTAAGTACATAAGCGTGTAGAATGTTGCAATATATCAAATCAATGATCAGCTCATACTTACCTTACTTTGTTATTGAGATACTGTATACTGAACCTAAGCGTATTTGCTAAATATCATAAAAGGAACAAATTAGCTTAGCATAAATATCTAGTAGCAGCTGCAATCTTTGCTGGAACACACGTGAGTCACATTTTTCTGTTAAAAACTCTGGCCATCTAATGATACTAGTGGAATGTAATATTTATACTGAGAAACGTAGACAGGTTTCACATAATTGTGAAAACTCACTTGTTATTAAATCTTGTTTTGGAGAAAAAAAAAGGTTCAAGTCAAGAAGTAATATGTTTTTAGAGAAAAGTCGATCATCACTTATCATTTCATGATGCCTTAAAGTTAAAACGTAGTTTCCTCATGCTATGTTCACATTAGCAAGTGACAAATCAACGTTTTCTATGTACGAAACTAGTATGTAATTTTTCTGAGAACGAAGCTAGTATGAAGCGGAGCCTGTAATATAAATCAAACAACCGATTTTCATACAGAATATATAAGTACTAATTTGCTGAACAGACCACACCCACAAGAGACAAACTACAACCGACATGATTGCTAGTGTAAATGTTTGGTTACTTTATAGCTGCAGCTAGCATCACTAATAATGTTTTCTTCATTGTTTTTTTCCAGGGATGACTTTTTGAGTAGCATTTGTTTTGAGATGACCTCATCATCATCTGCATAACTATTAACTATATTACTGTAGAATTATTTCCGTTTTGAGCAACATATCAACATATTGTCAGATGTCTGATTAGAGGCGATATCTCCAAACATGCTAATCACAAAGTAAATCCACTAATCTGCAGTATATTTGTTATCTAAATCCAAAAAAAAAAATAATAAACGTTAGCTTCTGTGGATGTAACTGCAGTAAGCTGCATAACTAGTTTAATATTTCCTCCAAAAATGCTGATCATTTATGCTAGTTATGAAATCCAATGAGGTCGATTTTGTCCCAATCTGCCCTTCATCACTTGAGTGTTTTTCTGTATTTTCTGCCGAATTTTCCCTTCAGCAAAAATTACAAGTTTTGCTTAGAGAGCTACAAAGAACATTCATAATCCATTCGTTAGCTGTTCTTTTTAATCGGCTGTATTTTAGCATACAGTGACGACAGGATGGCACTTTCGAGCCAGATCGAGGATTTTTTATTGGTCCAAAACAAATGCATCTGGATCCATAAGGGTCATCTTTCTCTGTCCTAATGCTTTTATATTGAGTTTGCATATCACGTTAGCGTTTTTATTTCTGTAAAACATTTGCAAATGTTTTTTTGTTGTTGTTGTTGTTTTTTAGCTATTTTCCAATTTTTTCCAGTTTTCTGAAAATACAGTATCTGTAACATTTCTTTTTTTTTTGACTGCACTGTTTAGTGACTTTTATTTCCATGGTTACAGTTGTTCCAACAGCCATCAATGCTTAAAATTTCTATTTTCTTATCTGTTGTGACAGGTACAGGTGCATGAAAACCAAATCCAGATATTAATGCTAATCAGGGGAAAAAATGCTAATTTGGACAATTGTTCCAATATTCACTTGCAATATTATGTTTGTTTTTGCATTCTCATGTACAACAATGTCACAGTTTGAAATGGAAAAGCCAAGTCTGTTGGATGGTTTATGTTCTGAGTGTACCATATTGGTAAAACCAATAAAAGCCAGGTCTACATTTGCGTTTGCGCTTCCTTATTCTTCCACGACTCAGCTCTGCATTTGAAACAATTCTGCACAATTATATCTCATGTCATATTCGTTTCACGTTATCTCGTGCTATGGTTATGTAATTTGGGATGTTTTATAGACAGGTATAGCGTTAAATTCTGAAAATACTGACTAATTATTTTAACCGTGACATTTTTTCAGTCATCTTTATATATAGCATGACGTCGGAAATTTCCAGTTGATGATTAAGGTTTCACCAAAAACATCAAAAAATCGTAATTACCGGAGTTACTGCACAGGGTACATGGCAGTAGCATTGAGCTCCCATGGAAACAACCACCGATTTTATAACCCGGAATGGCTGCCTGTAACTTCAAATTTGGTGTGTTGATGGCGTAGCACGATTGCTACTACTGAGTAAAAACATCTTAGGAGTATTAATTTAAAAAAAAAAAGTTTTACAAAGTACAACACACAACTGCATAATGTATGTGATTTGAGATGGAGCTTAAGAATCTTTCAGGTCATCATGATCATAATTAACATCCCTGAGTTCTAACAACTGAAACTTCTTAATCGCTTCATCGCTCATTAAATCCAGGAGCTGTCGTTTGTTGTTTTACACAAGAATACGAATTCTTTCAAATTTTTTCAAATTTGCAAATAAAGCACACTTTTTCAACTGCAAATACATGACGAAATAACTTTATTTATTATTTTTATTTATTAATTCGCTTTATTCAGGATGATTAACAGATCTACACAGAATAATGATGTGCCATACCAAAATACACCTCTGTAAATATTAGATAATTTTTATGTGTATAAAATAAAGCAGCATTTGTTACATCACAATTCGACACGTTCACTCACTGCGACATAGCTAAAACCAACACACACACACAGGCTACGGCTCAGACTGACGTTATTACACCACGCGTACATATACAGCCCCGATTCCATATTCCACTTCTCATTTCTATATATGGAATAAAAAAAATTCCTACTGTATTCTCCAGAAAGTTTGAATTAGTTGTATATTCTCTGTTAATGCTAATGTCATATGTGAATATGTTTTCATTTTACCTTATATGGACTTCTCTCATTGTCACCTATTAAAAATAAATAAAATATTAAGCACTATCATTTCTTACGCTGTTGCTAAATTTATCTGTATATTCTTAATTTATCTATATATTCTTAGCTTTCTTCTCCTCCTCCTTCTCCTGCTGCCATGTCGTCTCCCTCCCCCTCTCCGTTTCCCGTTTCTCCTGCAGGTTCCTCGGGTTCTCCTGCTGCCTCATTCTCTCCTGCTCCCTCATTTTCCACTGCTGCATCTAACTCTGCTTCTGCCTCTCTTTCCACTGCTGCTTCCTCCTCCACTGCTGCCTCGTCCTCTGCTGCTTCTTCCTCTTCCTCCGCCACTGCCTCTTCCTTTTCTGCTGCTGCCTCTTCCTCTTGTGCTGCTGCTGCTTCTTCTGCTGCTGCCTCTTCCTCTTCTGCTGCTGCCTCTTCCTCTGCTGCTGCCTCTTCCTCTTCTGCTGCTGCCTCTTCCTCTGCTGCTGCCTCTTCCTCTTCTGCTGCTGCCTCTTCCTCTGCTGCTGCCTCTTCCTCTTCTGCTGCTGCCTCCTCTTGTGCTGCTGCCTCTTCCTCTGCTGCTGCCTCTTCCTCTCCAGCTGCTGCCTCTTCCTCTCCAGCTACTTTGTCCTCATTGCCGTACACCTGTGAGCCAGTGGATGTTATTGATCACCCCTCAAATTTACTAGTATTCACCAGTCGATAAGTTTGAGAAGTTTCCTATAGTATGGAAGTGTACTGGTGTAGTATGGAAGTATGCTCATGTAGTATGGAAGTGTGCTGATGTAGAGTGGAAGCATACTGGTATTGTAGGGAAGTGTGCTGGTGTACAGTGGAAGTGTACTTGTATAGCATGGAAGTGTACTGGTGTAGTATGGAAATATGCTGATGTAGTATGGAAGTGTGCTGATGTAGAGTGGAAGTGTACTGGTATAGTATGGAAGTGTATTGGTGCAGTGTGGAAGTGTGCTGGTGTAGAGTGGAAGTGTACTGGTATAGTATGGAAGTGTGCTGATGTAGTATGAAAGCATACTGGTGTAGTGTGGAAGTGTGCTGATGTAGAGTGGAAGTGTACTGGTATAGTATGGAAGTGTGCTGGTGTAGAGTGGAAGTGTACTTGTATAGTATGGAAGTGTGTTGATGTAGAGTGGGAGTGTACTGGTATAGTATGGAAGTGTGCTGATGTAGAGTGGGAGTGTACAGGTATAGTATGGAAGTGTGCTGATGTAGAGTGGAAGTGTACAGGTATAGTATGGAAGTGTGCTGATGAAGAGTGGAAGTGTACTGGTGTAATGTGGTAGTGTACTGGTATAGTATGGAAGTGTGCAGTTGTAGTGTGGAAGTGAACTGGGATAGTATGTAAGTGTGCTGATGCATCCCTACTGCAGTCAGCCAATAGGAACACTCTGTACAGCTCACAGCCAATAGAAACACTCTGCACTGCTGTCAGCCAATAGGAACACACTGTACAGCTTACAACCAATAGGAACACACTGTACTGGACTTTAGGCAAACAGTGGAGGTTTATTTTGTGTTGTCAGTTGTGTAGTGAACTCGGACCTGCTCGGCTGATGAATTCTCTTCTTCCGCAGGCTTTTCTTCGCTCTCCACGTCCTTGCCTTCGAGTCTAGGATCTGCGTCGTCTGTTTAATGACGGAATAAAGAAGTAAAAAAAGAATGGATGGAGTGTAAAACACCTCAAGGAGAAGAGCTTCTGTGTGTCATGTCAATATAGAAAAATAGAAAACGTGATCATGGAGCATTTACACCATTTACACAGCACTGCTGAATTCTGGATTCTGATTGGTTAGAAGGTATTGAATGATTTGAAATTGATTCAAAACCATGTAATCATTGATATGATGAGGTTTTCTGTAAGGAAACATTTATTTAACATTTATGGAAGGAGTCTCCATTGGCAGTAATGTTAAATACAGAAATATTAATAGTTTTTCATTTATACATTTATTAACAGTTAATACTTTACTGTCACAAACTGTCTCAGCTCTCCCCGAACTCCAATTCCCAGAATCCCCTGCTTTAAGCCACACCCACACTCTTCTGCTCCAGTTCACCGCTTGCTAATAAATCTCACTTGGTAGTTCCTTAATTCTGTTTGCTAGTTACTTTTTCCATCTAGTTTGTTAGTTGTTTTATCCCATTGTTTTAGTGTTTTATCCAGTTTTTAGTATTTTTTTTAGTTTATTTAGTTTCTTATCCAATTTCTTTTTATTTTTTTTACTAGTTTAGTTAACTATTCTTTTTCTATCTAGTTTTCTTTATCTGTTTTTGATGTTTTTAAATCTTTTCTTTTTTAGTTTTTTAATGAGTTTCTTAGTTTGTTTAATTTAGTTTGTAAAGTTTTTTTTAATCCATTTTTTTAGTTAATTTGTTTTTTTAAATCCATTATTACTGTGGTAACATAAGTAAAAAACGTGAAGTCTTGAAGTATGGAAGTGTGCTTGTGCAGTATGGAAGTGTATAACTAATATGAAAATGTGTTTTTGTAGTATGAAAAGCATGAAAGTGCATTGCTGTAGTCTAGAACTGTATGGAAGCGTGTTCATTTAGGTTTAGTATAATGTAGTATGGAAGTGTAGTATAAAAGTATTGCTGCAGTATTGTTGCGTGCTGTAGTATGGGAATGTATTACTTTAATGTAGTATAGAAGTGTACTCTGTATCCAGTCCCTAACTACAACTCAATCCTGCATTTTTTCCCTCTCTGTGTCGCATGGTATACTGTACACTTAACTCTGTCCCTTATATACTATACACTATACTGTTTGTATGTGAGTATGTAGTATCTGATGTGCAGGTAAGTCGCTTCTTAAATCCAACGCTAACATTTTGCATAGCTAAACTTCGACTCAGTATTATAGCATAGAATGCAGCGCCCTTTGGTGGCCCCGTCCCTGCGTAACATGTCCAACAACCCACACTTCAGTTTTCAGTGAGTATTAATAATGCATTACATCTCAGTGAGTGTCTGAGTGAATGCTCTAATCACACTAAGAGAGCACTTATAAGTGTCACATAGCTACTGTGACAACCTAGCCTTTTTTTTTTTGCTATTAATCTTTGTTTTTGTTTATTTCTCATTAGTCAGTGTATTTAAAGTCTTAACACTCTAAAGAACCACACAAATGGCTGCTTACCTCAAGTGCCTTGATATTATTATTAATGAGCCTTATCCCATTAAAATATTTCAGTCTGAGGAAGTGTTACATACAGTAATTATTGTCATCTTATTTATACTGTGTGCTCTGGTAAAGATAATTATCCCCATCTCTTAGGTGCGTTATAAAGCCAGGTTATGTGCAAGAAATCATATCCACTTAATAATTAAGCAGGAGAATGAATGAAAATAAAGAAATATTGCTGTGCTGATGTTTAATGCATTTCAAATGCAGAAGCTGATTAAAGTTCAGCACCGGCGATAAAACACTGAACTGGTGATAAATAAATTGTGGAACAAACACACATTTATTAACGCTTGGCCTCGGCATATACGTTTTAATGCAAGAAAAAGACTCAGAAAAAAGTAATTCAGGTATTTTTTTTAATTTATAAAACTCTAAAATAATCAATTGTGTAAATTAAGATGTAATGTCTGCTTATTCTTTAAAAGTATTTTTAAACATTCATGCATCTATTTTGCAGAATGCCAGCCTTTTAAACAATCCTTTATAATAAGAATTTAAAAAACAAAAAAAAAAAAAACAATTTTTAAGTTATTCGGTGTTACCCATAATGCAGTTAGAGATAGCGTAGCTAATGTAAAGTTAGCTAAAAGACGTAGTGTCATGTTTTGTTACATGAAACGGTCGAAACAGTGTGATTAGAAAAGAATTAACCACTTGGAGGCATTCTGTTACATTAAAATAATCAACAATGTGGTGGAATAATGAAGCAGACATACTGTTAAAACCCAGAAGCTGATTATTTTCCTGTAACAGTACCTCCCCAAGTGATTTATTCCTCTTATAACACAGAAATTTACTAACAATAAAAAAAAAATTTGTTTTTTTTATCCGTTTATAGTTACCTTTAATTCAGCGAAACAAGTTAGTTCCTGTTTTCACTTATGGAAGCTATAAACAGTCGTTCCCTCAACAGCCTCTTTTTTCTCTCTTGAAATAAATGACGGAAAAAGTGTAAACCCATGTGTCCTGAAGAAAGTTACAGCTTCACTATATCAGAGTGCATGTTTTTTTTAATCTGTTTATGTGGAGAGTCTGCTGTTAAAGTCCCTGTGAATTAGCTGTTACTATAGAAACCATAACTAGTAGCTAGTCTATGAGATAGCTCAGTTGAACTTATTTCACCAGCTACTACATGTGTATGTGATGGCTGATGAGGCTTTGCTAATTTACTCCATTAGCTAGTTAGCAGAATAATTATCTAGCTAAAAGCATGTAACAGGAGGTCTTATTTGCATGGCTAGCCTTTGCTAACCTCCAAAGAGGTCATTTTTGAGCTGGATGTGATTTTTTTTAGACACGGAAACAGGGATGCTAATAGTGCAAATTAAGGCTAGTCACCCTGCTAGCAGAGCAAAGCAAGTAAACTGCATCAGCTACAATGTAAATATAGAGTAATTCATCTACATAAGATTCCAGATGAAATAAATGTTCTATTTAATACATGAAATATTAAGTATTATATGTTAATTCTCTTGATCCTCTGGGGTGATGAAAGGATCTGCTAATAAAATATTGGAACATCCTTTAAAATTGTAAGAGACTGAATGAAGGGGAAAGAGTGAGGCAAGAGTCAACAAGCGTGCGTTAAAGACTGGCAAATGCAAAGAACGTAGTGACGCAATACCCATCCAGTACTCGCTAATTCATTAGCGTTAAGCCAGAGTGCACTTTAAAGAGTGCTCACCTCTTTCATTGTCAGTACAAGATCTTGACCAAAAATTGATGCACCTCTTGATAGAAATAACATCACAACGTTTATTTCCATCAAGCGGTGCATCAGTTTTTGGTCAAGATCTTGTATTGACAATGCAAGAGATGAGCACTGTTTAAAGTCTCCTCCAGCACATCCCAAAGCCTTTCACTGAGGTTAAGGTCAGGACTCAGAGGTGCCAATTCATGTGTGGAAATGATTCTTCATGCTCTCTGAACCATTCTTTCACAATTTTAACCCTGATGAATCTTGGCAGTGTCATCCTGGAATATGGCCATGATGCGTCTTTCTACATGGTTATTAAAGAACTAAAAATGTACACACTTCATCTTTTAAGATTAAAAGAATGGTTGCCAAACATATAACATGCTAGAAACATTATAATCACTCTAATAATGATCCATTCATAGACTCATGTATTTGCCCATTAAAATCTAAACAGCGACTTTTTTTTTTGGCCGTGCAGTGTAGTTAATAATTTGAAACACCTTGGAGTAATGCTGCTGTTGCTGTTACTTAATCAGCAGTAGGATACAGATTTTGTGAAAAATTTCAAACCAATCAGATTGCTGGCTCAGAACTGAGTGTTGTGTAATTCCATACAGTCTTTGAAATTTTGAGAAATGGTCTTTGTGATGAGGCTTAATGAGATTTTGGATTTGACATGACCATGTCTTTTGGGTGAGACAAACTCCCATTACTCATTAGCTGTAGCTATTAGGCTCTTCTCTAGTGCGAAATTAAAGAAGCAAAATCAAACGTGTCTTAGCAGTGTACTGCTGCTTCCCGGGGCATTGATCAAGGGCACAGCGGTGCTTTGTCTGATTTCTGTGCTCTTTCACAAACTTCCACTCAATGGAGCTCAGTCGCTTTTAAGGTGCTTTTTGAATTCTGTCTGAGGGGCTAAATAAAAAAAAAAATCAAATGAAAATAAATAGAAAAAGATTTTAAAGCATGACCTGAAAGTGGAGAAATAAATAATTCTGAACAAAGTCAATGTCACTGGCTTTAATCTGTACACATAATAAAAATTAAATTTGTTTTATGAACAGGGAAAGTACTTGACACGTACTTGTCGCCTTCCAATAACACTGTGCAAACTGATTACAGGTTAGACATGCAGCCGATTGTAAAAAGCTTTCTATTCACATTCTCTCCTTTTAATGTGTTCTGTACAGGGTACTTATCCACTGGCTTTGTGAAGTTATACAAAAAAATTTGAAATTTGAAACAGCTATTGATCCAGAGTATAAAGGAAGCATCTGGGTCTTTCATGTTTTTTTTTTTCCCCTGAAGTCTGAGGTTCCAGTAAATACATGTGTGAATTCCAAACAAGGTCATGGTTGATCCTCACAAAATGACACAATAATGAACTAGAGCAAGTAACACTGCGTCAAGTTGTCAAGATCTACTAGTCCTGGAACAGCATAATCGTTTTGTTTTGTTTTGTTTTGTTTTAAATTACAATAACTGCATTGCTTGATCCACATTATTCCATTGTCTAGTGTTAGATACCACCAGTGGTGGCTCGTCCTTAGGTGCAGGTGGGACAACAGAGCTACCATATACAGTATATGAGCTGTTTAATGCTGTCAAATGCTAATCTTTATAAAGTCCACATCAAATCAAATACACTTCTGCAAACAAAGGCAAAGTGTAAGCGCAGACAGTGCATGTATGATGTACATAATGATTTCTATTGTAAGACATATTGCAAAGATTGGGAGAGGGAAAGTCACACTGTGGAGTGGATATGTAGAGCTTACAATGTATTATAGCCATAAATAATGTATTATAGCATTAATATAGACCTTATAGTATATTGTAGTCATACATGTATTATAGCCATAAATGTAGAGCTTATAGTGTATTATAGCCATAAATGTAGACCTTAGAATGCATTATAGCCATAAATGTAGCGCTTATAGTGTATTATTCTATGCCATTATTGACATTAATATAGCCTATTACTCTATGCCATATAGCCATTATTCTATGCTTTGTAGCTTTGTTTTTTAAGCGTTGTGGTATAACGTGCAGTGCGTCTCAGATTGGCACCACTTTCTGCAACTAGCAAGACTAGCTTTACCCAGCACAGTCAACACCAGTCTAACACTAACCAGCATAAACCAGCTCAACCCATCATGGTGTTTATTGCAGGGCTCCTAATCCCCAACTGTACCAGCAGCGATGGAAACAACCAACCATAGACTATGATTTAATTGGGAGTCTTTAGATCACTGCTAGGAAATGAAAAACTTAATCACTAAAAGGGAACAGAGTGGCTCTTCATGAAAAAAAAATTAAATTTTATTTTTGTTTGCGTGATCAGAGTGTACCCTCATTCCTCGAGCACACTTCCTCAGTATTATACAAAGACAGAATAGTATTGTGCTAAATGGATAGGGGTGCCATTCATTTTTAATATTGATAGGCTGACATTTGCAAGGCTAATATCAAACACTTTATGCTAAGTGCTCTGAACTCCAACAGTGAAGGAAGAAATGTAAGATGAAGTTAAGGATTAATGGTAGAATTGTTACCCTACTTTTATACTAGCGAGTGACGAGTCGAATTAAGGCATTAATGTGAGTGGGCAACCGAAGAAACATCAGACCACACGCGCCACAGGATCAGACTGCCATTGGGGATTTGGTCGAGTCAATCGTTTGGATTTGTTGCTTTAAAGAGTTTTAGCTAATTTGTATAGAATCTGGAAATCTTAATTTAAATGTTGTGCACGTGCGTAGAAAATGAACGATCACCTGTTGCTTTTTCCACTCGTTTGTGTGAATGTAGTGTTAGAATCTTCAGGTGTTCCCCAAGGAACTTGCATTGCATGTTCCAGAAGCCAAAGAGTGTTGTAAGCTTCTCTTGTAATTCTACAGATTAAAAGAAAATCACTCACAACTGTCCTAGCTTGTTGTATTTCCTGTAACTATGTTGTGTAATCGGGTTTCAGATGGTGATAATGGGCAGCAGAGCTTTCTGCAGAGTGCACCAGAGATACTTGGAAAGACAGAAAAGCCCCTATTACGGTGAACTCGGGCACCAGAAGTACAAAAGCTCTATCAATTTGTCGATCCATCAGTTCCACATTCGTATTAGCTCCTTTACCAGCTATCATCTGATTAGTAAGTCTTTACAGCTTCCCAGGGTCTGGTCTCTTCAAAGAACAAACTCTGCTCAGAGTGGACACTGAGGCTCTGGAGGCCCATTTGAACATTTTCACACCATTACGGAAAGACTGTCCAAGGAATATAACGAGTGCGTTAAGGCCATCATTGGCCTTCTCACACACACTTTCTCAACCCTCTTATCTTTCCTGCCATTATTAGAGAGAGAGGCTGCTGTACCCTGCCAGGTTTCCTCCTCATATCTTCCTCACCACCTCCTTCCATCCATCTTTCTTGCTCTGCCTCACTCTTTTTCTCTCTTTCTAGTCTCTCTTCCATCAATCGCTCCATCCTTTTAGCTTCATTAACTGATGTAATTTGCCCTGCAGTTATTTAACATTTGCAGTTTGTTGCACCCTGTGCCATTTCCCTGTGAAAGATTTATATTTAATTCCAAGCACATGGTGATCAAGGTGTTAAATCCCACTGCTGGATGATTTATTCAAAGAAAAATATAGGACTTAACTCATAGGTTAGAAATATTTTTTGTGCAGAAATTTGCTTTGGAAATCAAAACAGCTAACATACAATCAACATGACAAAGAATGTAGATCGCAAAAGACTTAATATTTGAGGTTACAGCATTGATCAGTGTCAAAGTTTACAATATCTGCCATTATAGTTTTTAAATATGTATTGATCTATTAAACAATTATTCTGCACTATCATTCCCAATAACCAAACTCAGTAAAAAACAATCTCCATTACTAACCACAATACCTGACTAATCTCCTTTACCAACTCCAATAACCAACCAATCTCCATTACCAACCTCAGTAAAAAAAACAATCTCCATTACCAACCCTAATAACCGACCAATCTCATTTACCAACCCCAAAAACTGACCAATCTCGGTTACCAACCTCAATAACTGACCAATCTCTGTTACCAACCTCAGTAAAAAAAAAACAATCTCCGTTACCAACCCCAATAACTGACCAATCTCAGTTACCAACCCCAATAACCGACCAATCTCAGTTACCAACCTCAATAACCTAACAAATTTCAATTATCAATCTCAATAACCACCCGATCTCCATTACCAACCTCAATAACCAAGAAAACGTCTAAGAAATGCATTAGCATATGCATGAATTAAATAAGATGGAAATAAAGGCAGGGCATGATTGAACAGAATAGATTCCAACACATTGAGAAATCTTAGAATAAATTACTCGATCATAAAGAAACTGTAACTTGTGGTGATAATCACTTTTTCAGTGGTTTGTCCATATCCTGTAAGAACATCAGCATTTAGAGAACATCATGAGCTCCTTGGAGATTGAGATGTTTATTTCATCACCATGGAGATTTAATAGAGTGCCATCAGCCACCCAGGGTGTTAATGAACAGCTGAATAACTGGTGTGTGTGTGTGTGTGTGTGTTAGCGTTATCATGACGATGATGGGAAAAGTAGAGGGATGTTGTAATGCTCTTCACACCACTGTGAACTCGATGACATTGTTTGCTCGACAGCTCTCATGAAGCGACAGCGCCATCTCAGGGTCAGAACACGTAATAACACCAAACTACAACTGCATTACGTCATAGGTTGGGAAAAGATAAAGTGGGCAAGCAAGAGATTAAATGACAGGGATAGAGAGAAAGAGGAAGGAAGGATGCCAAACATGATGGCATCCACACGGTGATGTCAGTTCAGGCACGATCTCGGTGTCTGTGTGTTTAAAAATAAATACTGTATGCATACGAGTGTAAGAAAGACACTATGTAAATACAAGGAATGAATGTTGTGTTTAATTATGATTAAATTGTGATTAGCATCCCTTCTTTTTCACACACAGAATTACAGTGCGCCTTTATTAACAACCTGAAGTCCAAGTCAAGTGTGTGTAGTGAAGATTTAATACCAAAATTGCACATTCAGACCTCAGATGTAACTACAGACTTAAGCACTATACCGAATAAATAGTTGGAATAAACTGAGGGCAATATTAAATACATAAATATGACTAGTAATAAATTAATAGTATTGTCACTTTAAATTCCACAAAAATGCACCCACCCCCACCCCCGCACAGAAAATAATAGGGTGTGCTGGATCAAGTGCTATTTTATAAGCGGCTAAATAATAAGAGGAAGCTATTTTGTGCAATACATCAAATTTTCACTGATTGTGACTGTTTGACAGCAAAGCAAAAAAAAAAAAAAACTATTTCTTTCTTGAGTCTGCATTTTCATGTTTAAATGCAAGTGCTTGGTTTTTTTAAAGGTCTTGGTCTGGACCCTATTAGACACCAGCTGAAGATGAAATTAGAAAGTAACTTGTAATATATGTTTTCTTTTAATATTGCACAATTCTCAAATATGATTGGCTACCTCGCAATCCTTGATAAAAAAAAAACCTACAAGAGGTAAAGAAAAGAAAAAATCGGGACTAAGCAATCCTGTGTTAAGAAGACTGCAAAATGAACCAATGCTTTAAGCAGTGTTAATGTGTACATAGTAATTGTGTGTTACCGTTATCCTGGGTGCTGTATGATTTGGTCAGGTTGCTCCGTTTCTTCCGTATGGCCATGAGTCTCGCCTGGGAAATCTGTCGCACCAGAGACGCCGCTGGCTCAGTGATCTTCACTTCATCGCTGTGATTCGATTTGCTCACACCGTTAACTGTCTGATGGAGAGTGAAAACAATGTGTGAAGGATTTCTATGTGGCTAATGTGATGAGCACTAAGTTTAACTGAGCAGGGGTAACAACTTTCTTACCAATTTAAAGTGATGAGACAGTTTGAAATATCTCATAGTGGCATGTCAAGCTAACTAGACAGAAAGATGATAGCACAAATTTAATGTTTCATATGTGATGTAACAATAGATAGTTAGTAAGCTAGCTACACTAAACTAAGATGGTTTAATGTTAGAACCGAAGCCAGTATTCAGTTTTTCATTCACTGCTAAATTCTGAAAATGCAAAAGTTATGACTGTAGCTAATTCAAGTGAAATTTCAAGCTAGTATTGTTCTAAACATTAATTGTTGTGTCCAAATATGTAAGTTTAGCTGTGAACAGTCCATGTGGAAATAAGTTGTCTAACGGTTGATTAGTGGTTACTTACATCCTCGTTTTGTCTTGTGTATTTGTAAATAGGTGGAAGAGACGCTGCTTTCGATCTGTAAGCAACAAAATTACACATCGGTTAAATGGGAGTAGCATAAAAATTGTAATAAGTCTAGTTCGTGGCACGCAGAAGTGAAACATTGTGATTAGTGGTGAAATGTTAGCAATAATTAGCCCTACAGCATAACCGTCGAGGCCAGGAATTTCTTTTACTTGTATCAGTAATCTATACATTGTCACTTTCATTTGAATATGTATTAAAATATGCAAATGAGACAATGCATATTTTAATATTAGTATATTATCAAATAAATTGCATTATTTACTTTCTTTAACAGCACAACATTGTTACACCCCATTCCACAGTGATTTGTGAGTCTCTTTAGTTACATTTAAATAGTTCCTGTTATCGCTTATTTTAGTATTTTTCTGTCTTGAAGTTAATAAGAAAAAAAAGAGTTGCTGTTATTTCACCTATTATGTTTACATTAGAGCTTCACCTCTGGCTGTTACAAACCGATGAAACGTCTCAGGTTACGTATGTAACCATGGTTCCCTGAGGGAACGAGACGCTGCGTCGAAACGCTATGGGAACGCCCCCGCGTGACCGCGCTCTGAATCACGTGTCTAATCCGTCCAATGGATGGGCGAGACGTCACGGGCGGGGTGACGTAGCGACCCGGAAGCATAAAAGCCCGAGCGACGAGCCCCGCGTTAGCT
>CM040975.1:13526755-13539520 GCA_022985145.1 Pangasius djambal | reverse complement strand
CCTCAATAAAATGCAAATAAATTAATACAAATTCTTTAAAGTCGATTTCTTGATTTTCTTTGTGATATTCTGTCTCAGCATGTTAGACTACACCTACCATTAATATTACAGACTGATCGAGTCTTTATTAGTGGCCAGACCAACAAAATCAGCAAGGGATCAAATACTTGTTTTCCCCACTGTATATATATATATATATATATATATATATATATATATATATATACACATATACACACACATCAGGTCTGGAAGTATTTGGACAATGACAGAGTTTTTGTGATTTTGCCTTTATACACCACCACAATGGATTTGAAATAAAACAACTGACTGAAGTGTAGACTTTCAGCTTTATTTTAAGAGGTTATAAATATAGCATTTACCATTTAGGAAGTACAGCCATTTTCAGAAAAGTACCTCCATTTTGAGGGGCTCAAAGGTATTTGGACAAAGTGACATCATTGTAAATATAACCAAAATCCTTTGCAGTCAATGACTGCCTGAAGTCTGGAGCCCATGTTCTCAAAACTAAAATTCTGAGTTTCCTCCCTGGAGATGCTTTGCCAGGCCTTCACTGCAGCCACCTTCAGTTGCTGCTTGTTTGTGGGTCTTTCTGCCTTCAGTCTTGTCTTCAGTAAGTGAAAAGCATGCTCTATTGGGTTGAGATCAGGCAACTGACTCGGCCATTGAAGAATATTCCATTTCTTCGCCTTCAAAAAGTCTTGAGTTGCTTTAGGGTCATTATCCACCTGCACTGTGAAGCGGCGTTCTATCAGTTTTGTAGCATTTGGCTGAATGTGAGCAGAGAGTATAGCCCTAAACACCTCAGAATTCATCTTTCTACTTCTGTCAGCAGTCGCATCATCAATAAACACCAGTGAGCCCGTTCCATTGGCAGCCATACATGCCCATGCCATAACACTGCCTCCACCATGTTTGACACATGAGGTGGTATACTTTGGATCATGAGCTGTTCCTTTCTTTCACCATACTTTTCTCTTCCCATCATTCTGGTACAAGTTAATCTTGGTTTCATCAGTCCAAAGAATCTTATTCCAGAGCATGGGAGGCTTTTTTAGATGTTTTCTGGCAAAGTCTAATCTGGCTTTCCTGTTCTTGAATGTTACCAGTGGTTTGCACCTTGTTGTAAACCCTTTGTATTTACATTCATGAAGGCGTCTCTTGATTGTAGATTTTGACAATGATACTCCTACCTTCTCCAGAGTATTCTTGACTTCTGTTGATGTTGTGAAGGGGTTTTTCTTCACCAGTGAAAGGATTCTGCGATCATCCACTTTAGTTGTCTTCCATGGTCTTCCAGGCCTTTCGATGTTGTTGAGCTCACCAGTGATTTCTTTCTTTTTAAGAATGTACCCAACTGTTGATTTGGCCACACCTAAGGCTTTTGCTATCTCTCTTATAGATTTATGTTGTATTTCAGCCTAATGATGGCCTCCTTCACTTGCATTGAGATCTCCTTGGACTTCATATTGGTAGCTCCAGTCGAACAGCTGCCAAATGCCAACTCAATACCTGATATCAACTCCAGACCTTTTATCTGCTTCATTTGTCTTGAAGTAACAAGGGAATGGACCGCACCTGGTCAATTAACTTCTTGTCAGTCAGTTGTCCAAATACCTTTGAGCGCCTGAAAATGGAAGTACTTTGCTTAAAATGGCTGTAATTTCTAAATGGTAAATGGTAAAATATTTTTGTGGAGCCTCATAAAATAAAGCTGAAAGTCTACACTTCGATCACATCTTGATTGTTTTATTTAAAATCTATTGTGGTGGTGTATAAAGACAAAATCACAAAAACTGTCATTGTCCAAATACTTCCGGACCTGACATTATATATATATATATATATATATATATATATATATATATATATATATATATATATATATATATATATATATATATATATATATATATATATATATATATATATATATATATATATATATATATATATATATAGGATCCACAGAGGATTCCTTGTTTCAAATTAGAAAAATAACTCTGTTTTGAATATTTATCATTAACTCCTGAAAATCAAGAATGTGTGCTAATTAATACGGCTGAAGGGCAGATATTAAATTTGCAGAAGCTTGTTTGTTTGCTGTTAGAGTAGTGTAAGTGTTACCACCCTGAAGTTGATCATTGTTCTATAACGGCACATCCCCAAGTGTTTTATTTCTTATGACACAACAGGAGTTTGCCAATGCTAACAACTTATTTATTAAAGAATGAAAAGTCATACTCTTTATACCATTTATAGTCGCATTTTATGCTAAGGCAAAACATTGTCACTTATGTTCTAGCAGCTATAAACAGTTGTTCCCTCACCAGCCTTTCTTTTTTCTTTCTCTTGAAGTTAATAAGAAAAAAAATGCAGCTTGTCATATTACCAAGAAACCACAAAGCGTAAAGTCCTCTTTCCTGTAGATGTCGGAAAACTTACAGCTTTACCTCTGACTGTTACAAAGCCCTGACACTGGAGACTCCTTACATAATTGTGAAATTCATAAAACGGTCACTTATTAGAAGGAGCCCATTAATATAAACATATAATATCATATTCATGGTACAGATCTGAACTCATCAGGGCAATAAAGAATTGAATGCTACGTCAAATTATAATAATCATTTACACAAAATTGTACGTGCAAATTTGGGATCTTTAATAAATTTATTTTATATTGTTTTAGTTTTGTTATTTTTCATGTACTGTAATTATAGCTTGGCTAAACTCCAGAAAGATTTGTAGATCCAGGGAAATTACATTATTTACACACACATGTGTTTTATTTATATATTATAGAGCAGATATTTGACTTTTCCCCCTCACCAGTCCGTTGTTCTGGAGCATCCGTTTCTTCCTGCTTCCGATCTGCAGATAGCTGGGAAAGAAAAGAACTATATCACATATCATAAAATTAAGGTGTTAAAACCAAGAAGGTAAGGATGCTTTACTGAGTTAAGGTTAGGGGGTGTGGCTAAGGGATAGGGGCAGACTTAGTGCTCATGCCTTTTGTTAGGACAAATGAAAATTTAAAAAATCTAACCATATGACTTTTAATCATTCACATTTGTTCAGATTTGCCATGAAATCCGAGTCATTTAAATTTCAGATGAGAGACAAAGAGAAATGCATTAATTCAGGAATGTGCTGATAATTATTTATATTAATATTTAATTATATGTATTTAATGATTTATATTTAGATATTGAGTTTTGCTTACTTAGTGTAACCATTAACATGAAGAAGTATACATCTACTTCTTTATGTAACTTTAACAGTGTGATTTTGGATATATGTTTTTATATTATATTATAAAAACATATATAATATGTAAGTCATAAATCATATATTATACATAGTATATTAGGCTTCGGGGTTCTCTTTATTTCTTCATTAATTGATTGATTAATTAGCTGTGTGTTTTTCGTTGTCACTCACTCTAACTTCTTGAACTTCTCCTTCCCCGCAGCTACGTACTGCTCGCCGTTACGCACTTGCTCGAGCGCGTGCACGCGGTGTCCGGCTCTGGGCGTGTAGATGCAGCGCACGGCGCCGAACGGAGCGCGCACGCGCCCGGTCACCTCCCGCAGCAGCGTCTCGAAGTCGCACACGCACCTCTCGTGTATGAGCACGCGCCGCGCCTCCGTGTGCGCGTCCCCGTTCCGGTACACGAAGATGCTCTTCACCGCCGGCTGCGCGCGGAAGTTCGACTTCTCACCAGACATCACTTTTATTTATTTAAAATAATAATAATAAACTCAAAATGTTAATAACAAATAAACAAATCAGAAAATCCGCTTTGAGCACCGGAAGTTAGATGTCACGGTAAATAAAGTGCGCGGAATTAAATTTATTACCGAAGGCAGTCGCCCGCACGCCATTATCACCATGCAGTGTTTAAATTACTATCGCGCCATATTAATTAAATAAAAAAAAACCCATAAAAATCAAATAAAATACTAAGCAGAGACAATAAACCGGAGAGGTGACCGCGCCGCGCGCGCAGATCTGACGCCGAGCATCTCGGGAACGTCGGTGTTATTTTGAACGGTTGCCATGGAGACGTCGTTAACCACTCCGAGAGGTGGATCTGAGACAAACACTGAGGTAGGAAATACAGGTAAAGGATTCAGTTCACAAGAATAATATTAATGTGAAATAATTCTACAGTGATGAATGAAGTGTTTATGAATCCAAGTAGATTCTGACTGGTAAGAAAGTGTTGATCAATTTTCTGTTTCTATGGTAACAGTTTATTCACAGGGACTGGTAAGGTTTTATTCCTCTTACACCACAGCAATATGTCATTAGGTCTTTATTGACTTATTTTTTATTAAACAATGACTCATTGTACTTTTTATCCATTTATAGTTGAACGTTCTCGAAACAAGTTAGCTCCTGTTATTGTTTACGTTACAGCAGCTATAAACAGTCCTTTCCTGCCTCTCTCTTGAAGTTAAGAAGACAAAACAATGCATCTTGTCATTTTTCGTTAAAGAGAAACCACAAAGTGTAAACTGTAAATGGTACAGCTTTACCTCTGACTGTTACTGGCACTGGAGACTCCTTCCATAAATATTACACTTAGAGAATGCATGCTTTGTGCAGCATGTCCTCTATACATTCAAATCCCTGAATGTGAATGAGCTACATTAAACTATAAATGCATTATAAACTATTAACGCATTAAAATATAAACCTGTGATTTGATTTACTGTGAAAACTGCTCTCATGAACACCTTTTAACCAATCAGAATCCAGAACTCAGCAGCACTGTGCTGTAAGTGGTGAGTCTTCTCTATTCATTTCTCATACATAAATGCATTATTACAGATCATATGGTGGTAATATTTTGTTAATGTAAGCCTGATAGTGGTGTTAATAATGTAGCTCTTGTGTATAAATGTGTGTGTTCCAGTGGTTGTGTGTGTTGCCTGGCAGGGGGGAGTTAATTGGACACACAGGGAATGTGTTGTGGAGCTAGTACACACATAAATATGGTGTGTTTGTTTATTGTGTAGCGTGACAACAGCAGAATAAAACTCCGTCCTGGTGTTGAGACACACAATGCATTATTACATTGGAGAGAGCATTTAGGAGAAGAAACTTTGGAGAGACATTGTACCTGAACACAGTGATCCAGATTATTCCCCTCTTTTGGTTCCAGCTGTCTGTTAAAGAAAAAAATCAGCTGTTGTATCCAGACGTGAGATCAAACACACACCCCTCACATACACACTGATGATGTTTCTTTCATGATGTCAGCCAAATGAAACAAGCTCTCTCAATTACTGATGTTTATTCATGAATAAATATACAGTATAAAGTAACAAGGTGAATGATTTGCAGCTTGACGAATGAAATCTTCAGGGGTAATACGCATGTCTGTTTACAATTAATTATACCACTAAATAAATATTAATAACAAGGCAATGGAAAAAAATTACACCAAAACAAGAAACTACTTGAAAACATAATATAACGAACGACAACATAAGAAACAGCATGACAATATAACGAGACACTTCTTACCTGTAAACAACATAAGCATAAGAAAGAAAGAACATAATAATATAAAAGCAATATAACATAAAACGTCAAACATAACAAGAACATTTTAACATAATACAATAACAACAATAAAACAAAGAAGCTGCTGTGACGGCGGGCCGGGATTCCCCACAGCCAGGGCCCCCAGAGCACCACGAAGGAAGAAAACCAGAGCAGCGCAGCCGTGGATCTGGTGGGCCGGCTTGGCCCAAGGCGAGGGAGACGCTGAGGCAACCTCAGCAGTTGAGCCGTCCACACACACTAACCCTGTTGCATCTGTGTTTTCCCAGGTACCCCGGGAAGGGAACTTTGCCTGGGAGCAGAAAGAAGACACTCGACTGAAGAACTGCTGGAGCCAGGTGCAGGTTATAGAGGGGGTCCTTCAGAACTTCAGAACTTTCCTGCTTTGGGGAGGCCTCCTCTACTTCAAAACCAAGTGATGAGGCCAATCGTGTGAACTGTTGGTGGTTCCCCGCAGTCAGACCTGGGCCCAGATGCACCTGGCACATTCGCATCCACTGGGGGGCCCGCAGCACCCTAGAGAAGCTGAAGGACCGCTTCCTATGGCGCATTCTGCCAGCAGCGCTCCTAGTGTCAGTAAACGACCCCCCACAAGCCTGCTCCTGCGCTCTTCATCCCTCTTCCCATTATTGGCGTCCACTTCGAACAGATAGGCATGGACATCGTAGAGCTGTTGCCGAAGTCTGCCCGGGGCCACAAATATATACTGGTCATTGGCTACACCACCCGCTACCCCGAAGCAGTTCTGCTTTGGAAGGCCACCTCCTGGAACATCGCCCGTGAGCTCCTGCTCCTTGTCAGTTGGAATACAGAAGGACATCCTCACTGACCAAGGTACGCCTTTTCTATTCAAACTAATGGTGGCTCTGTGTCAGTTGTTGCAGGTGAAGCACCTGAGGATGTCCGTCTACCACCCCCAGACCGACGGGCTGGTAGAATGTTTCAATCAGACACTGAAGAGGATGCTCTGGAGGGTGGTAGATGAAGAGGGGAGGAATCTGGACCTTCTCCTCCCCTACATCCTCTTCGCCATCTGAGAGGTACCGCAGGCATCCACCGGCTTCACTCGAGGCAGTGACCTCGAGGGCTGTTGGATTTGGCCCGGGAGGCATGGGAAGAGCAGCCCTCCCCCACCACTCCTATGTCGACTACGTCCAGGAGATGCAGGAGCGGATCGACAAGGTGATGCCCATCGTCAGAGAACACCTGGAGGCAGCTCAACAGGAACAAAGGAGGGCCTACAACTGTCCAGCTCAACCCTGAGAATTCCTGCCCAGAGATAAGGTCTTCCTCCTTCATGACACCTTCATGCCCGTTCACCATCCTCGAGAAGGTGAGCCCAGTCAACTACCACCTGCAACCACCAGGTAAGCATGCAGTCACCCAGTTTATATCATATTAACCTGCTGAAAAAGTGGACTGAGACTGTCCCTGTGGTGTTCGCGTTCACGAGTCTGTCTACAGATCTGTTGGAGTGTACCTAGGTCCAACAAGGAGAGGAGCTCACGCCGGCCCAGAGCCAAGAGATGTCTGAGCTGGTGGACCAGTTTGCCGATGTCTTCTCCTCCATGCCTGGGCTCATGCATCTGGTCCACCACGACATAAAGACCCAACCAGGAGTTGTGGTCAGACACCCTGAGGCTCGTCATAAGGCAATCGAGGAGGAGGTCACCCGGATGCTCTGCGACTGTGTCATTGAAAAGTCCACCAGCCCTTGGTCCAGCCCCATTGTCATGGTGGCCACACCCGACAGGAGCATCCGGCTGTGTAACAACCAGATATCAGCAGGCTCAACCAGATATCAGAGTTTGATGGTTACCCCCTCCCTAGGGTTGACGACTTGGTGAAGTGACTTGGGATGGCCTGCTTTAGCTCCACCCTCAAGTTGACTAAGGGCTATTGGCAGGTGGCCCTGAGTCCAGAGGCTAAGGCAAAGACGGCGTTATCTACCGCCGGGGGCCACTGGCAGTACCAGTCCTCCCGTTCTGCCTGCACGGATCACCAGCCACATTCCAGCGGTTGATGGACATCGTCCTGTGGCCCCACCACCAGTATGCCACTGCCTACATTGACGATGTCACCATCTGCTCCACCACATGGGCCGACCACTTCCACCAGCTCAGGGAGGTCCTGGGTGAGCGCCTGGAATCTGGGCTGACTGCCAACCCCAAGAAATATCACCTGGGACTCACAGAACATTACTGTGATGGCCGGCCGGCAGTCTAAAGACTGTCTCTTTTTTTTCCAGATGTCGACATCAGCGAGGAAGAAGAGCCTCAGCCTAGGCACGCCGACCTCAGCCTGGATTGATAACGACTGCCATGCACCCTCCATCCCGCTGCCCCACCTGTGTCTGCAGCCTGCCGTGCTTGGTTTCGGGATGATGCCCACATCACACCACCCTAACCTTCACCGACTTGTGCTTTTCTGCACAAGACTTTAAAATAAAGAGCACTTTCCCCACATCCCTATCTCCTGGTGTCTGTGTTCAGCCTTTTCTGTGGTCTGGCTTGTCACACTGCTTAACTATAACAACAACATAAACAATAATAACAACATATATACATAACAAGAAACAATCAAACCAGAATATAGCACAACATTGCAACAATATAGCATAACAAGCTAACATAAGAAACAAACTATCTGCTTAACAGTGTAACATAATTAGAAACAACATAAATTAAAAAAAAAAAAGAAAGAGCAATTTAACAATATAACAACCAACCCAACAATATCGCATGAACATAACAACTAACAATGTAATATAACTTTGTAATAAAATAACATTATATATTACATGTTATATAAAATATAACATTTAGAAATATAAGACAACAAACAAGAAATAATATAGCAAACAAGAAACTACTTAATGTAAATAACACAACCATGTTACAATATAACTTCCCAAGAGACAAACCATATAACAATAATGTAAGAAAAAACATAACCATATAAAATAACAATAACAAGAAACAACTTAATATAATGTATAAAAACAATTTAACACTAACAATATTACAAGAAACAAGTTGGCAACAATATCATACAACAATGTAACAATATAACAACATAGCAAACCATTTAACAATAACATAACACAATGTAACAATATAACAGCTTAAATTTAACAATAAAACAACAATGTAACAACATAGCTAACAATTTCACAATAACATAACTGTCAACAACATTAAAAAAGAAACATCATAAGAAAAATTATAACAATGACATAAGAAACCACAAGAAACAACTTGACAACAGAAATACAACAACATAACATGAAACAACTTAACAAAAACATTACTTCAATAACAACATGCAGGTAGTATAAACATAACCTGAAACAACATAAAAAAAACATAAGAACAACAATAAAGAAGAGAATGATTAGGTGACTGTTACATGTAGAAACACAACTTTTGACCATCCCAGCATGCCTGGAACATTATGTGTGTGTTAAAGCTGGAGGACTGGGCTGGACGCTGTACACTGGGGAATTGTTAAACTGGCACGTTGACCCAGATTAATTTTGCTGAAGTGAGTTTGGTTAGTGCTCCATGGCCACGCTGGTCTCTAATGGCTGTGCAATACACACTACACCTGTGATGCAGCAACACTCAGGCCTTCTGGGAAAACCTCCATCACCCACACGTGTGCACTGCATGTACACAATATCACTCTCCAAAATACAGAAAATACACAGATTATTAACCCTTTAACATCGCTGCACCTGGCATTAGTGACAATAGCATTCGTTGTTTTTCGTTGTGTTTCAAGGTGAATGTTTTGCTAATTATAAGTAAAAAATCTATAACAAGATAAAAAATATCACAGCATAGCGTCACTGAGGTGTGTGTGTGTGTGTGTTCATGTAGAGTCTAACATGTCATTCCAAGATGGTGTTATAAGTGCATAAACATTTTACTTATCTTCTTACATTCCTTTACTTCATCGCTAACACAGCATCAGCTAGCAATTCTACTCTGCGGACATATGTTATTGTTTCTATAGCAACAGCTCACACAGAGGGACTTGTACAGACACTCGACATAAACAGATTTTTAAAAAAGTGTGTTGTAGTTGATACAGTGAAGTTTTCTGTTAAATGTAAAATTTATGGAAGGAGTCCCCATAAAGTGTCGATGCTTTGTAACAGTCCGAGTTAAAGCTGTGACGTTATGTTTTCCCACATCTTCTGGACAGAGTCTACACTGTGTATACACACAACTCGTTCAAGCTTTTTGTGTCTTATCAACTTGAAGAGAGGAAAAAAAGAGGCTTGTGAGGGAACGACTGTTTACAGCTGCTAAATGATGACAGGAACTAGCTTGTTTTGTTGACATTCAATGTAACTGTTAACAGATAAAAAGTGTTTATTTATTCTTTAATAAATAAAGCACACTTTTTTTTTAATTACCCCATTCTCTGTATATTCCCTTCAGGGAAATTACAGGGGCTTGGGCGGGATCCTGGGAGACGTAGCGCATGGCGTTTCTGCTCCAGTTGTTGGAGGAGAGAGAAGCTCCTGCAGGAGGAGCTGATGATCACGCAGCCGGAGGCTAAAGCTTGCTGATGAAAATTCCTCGACTTCAACCAGCTGGTGGAGGAGTCAGTGTCCTGCAGCCGAGCTGCTGAGTATTAATAACATTGAACAATAAGATTGTTCTTCTGCATGATGCCTCGGAGATCCGACTAACCCTCGCTGCGTTCTGGAGCTTGGGGCAGGGTTACTTGTGTAAGTCCACCCACAAGTATGCTGATTGGCTGTTCAACGTCGATGTTTAATTTAGTTAAATTCTCCTGCAGCAAAGTTATCCTGTGGTGCTTTTATTTATACGGGGATCCATTCAGTGCACACTTTTTGCTTTACTAAAAGAACAGAAAAGTATGTCGTTAGCTAACAACTTGTTATCCAAGTCCAAAGTAATGGTTACACCACAGTGCTGTTGAATTTTGGATTCTGATTGGTCAGAAGGCGTTTAATTGTCTACAACAACAGCTCAAACAGTAGATCCGGAGTAATTTAAATCACAGACTTATATTAATGCGCTCATTCTAACACATTATTGTTTCTATAGTAACAGTTCATTATACGCTCCATATAATGGAGTCTCCAGTGTCAGCACTTTGTAACCATCAGTACGCTTTTCTCTGTGGGAGGAGTTTTATGCTTTGTCGTTTCTTGGTAACATGACATCATGTGTATAAACTTTGGGGTGGTAAGGGTAACTCCGCTTCATCACACCCCTCCATCACTCCAATATTTTATTAGAACAGCAACACGCACACACACAGTGTTTGAAGTTTTTAAGGAATAGTTTCAGTAAAAAAATAAGGTCCTGAAATTTGATTTTTTTTTTTATTCTGCGCTGGTGTGTCAAGGCTAATGTTGCTAACAGTTGAGAGAAGCTTATAGACTCCAATTTAGCACCAGAGAGGTTGAAGCATCTACTGGTCATTCATTCATGTGTTTCAGTTACTGGCCACCAGATGGCATCATCACTCAAGAATAGAAGGAATGAAGCCCAAACTTTTTTTTTTTTTTTTTTTTTTTTGCTGGTTTAACACATCTTCAGTGATTTCCCCATAAACATTAGCACATTAGAAATTAATTTTATTATTTAGTATTAACTGAGCCCTGGGACACTGGAAGGATCGGGTCCATGTGGATTTGTATATGTTAGAGGAGCAGAACTTTCCAGAATACAGTAATAAAAATTTCTGCATTTTTAGATGAATAAATTTGACGTCATATTGAATTTTTAAATTAAAATTCTTTTTCTTTTAATAAATAATGTCTAGTGGTTTCTTTTTTCAGCCAGAAGCCGGGGGTGAAAACTTTTGCACCCAGTGTAAACAAAGGCAATCAAATTATTTACATTTCTGAAATATAACAATATACTATTCTCGCTTTTAGCTGATTTCTTCATCTGTACGCGACAGCTGCCGTACTTTCACACGCTAGCTAGTTAGAGTAGTAGTTATCATTTTAAAAAAATACACATCATGTTCATCTCAGTTTTCCTTGGAACACAGCGTCTTATAAAATTATTAAAACCTTCAAGCCGTTAATCTACTGCTCATAATATAAAGAGATGATAATATAAACAGATGATATGCTCTAGTTCAAGTGGTTAAGGTAAAGGAAACATCTGTGATGGGTAAATACAAAATTTTAACGCTGACCATAAGCTAATGACAGAGGCTAACCATTAAGCTCGCTAGCTAGTAGCCAATGTGAAAGCACAGTGATGGTGAATTTAAAAAAAAAAGACAAAAATGTCAGGAATATAGTCATTTTCCTCAGATGTGTCCGTAAATTAATACAAAAAGGCTCCATATTACTAAAATAATGATTTTGCTAACTAGCAAATAGCTATTCCTTTATGCAGAAAGAAAAAGACAATAATGTCAGGAACATCATTTTCCTCAGATTTAGTGTTTATAATGTAAATTATTGATGTATTTTAGATATATTTAATAATAAAAGGCTTCATATGACTAAAATTACAATTTTGCTAAATAGCACGTAGCTGTTAAGTCCTCAGAGGCAAAATAAAAGCAAGAAATACAGTCAGGTCCATAAATATTGGGACATCGACACAATTCTAACATTTTTGGCTCTATACACCACCACAATGGATTTCAAATGAAACGAACAAGATGTGCTTTAACTGCAGACTGTCAGCTTTAATTTGGGGGTATTTACATCCAAATCAGGTGAACGGTGTAGGAATTACAACAGTTTGCATATGTGCCTCCCACTTGTTAAGGGACCAAAAGTAATGGGACAGAATAATAATCATAAATCAAACTTTCACTTTTTTAATACTTGGTTGCAAATCCTTTGCAGTCAATTACAGCCTGAAGTCTGGAACGCATAGACATCACCAGACGGGGTTTCATCCCTGGTGATGCTCTGCCAGGCCTCTACTGCAACTGTCTTCAGTTCCTGCTTGTTTTTGGGGCATTTTCCCTTCAGTTTTGTCTTCAGCAAGTGAAATGCATGCTCAATCGGATTCAGGTCAGGTGATTGACTTGGCCATTGCATAACAGTCCACTTCTTTCCCTTCAAAAACTCTTTGGTTGCTTTTGCAGTATGCTTTGGGTCATTGTCCATCTGCACTGTGAAGCGCCATCCAATGAGTTCTGAAGCATTTG
>CM040975.1:13475269-13519428 GCA_022985145.1 Pangasius djambal | reverse complement strand
GTGCCAATGGAATGGGCTCACTGGTGTTTATTGATGATGTGACTGCTGACAGAAGTAGCAAGATGAATTCTGAGGTGTTTAGGGCTATACTCTCTGCTCACATTCAGCCAAATGCTACAAAACTGATAGGACGCCGCTTCACAGTGCAGGTGGATAATGACCCTAAACATACTGCGAATGCAACTCAAGACTTTTTGAAGGCAAAGAAATGGAATATTCTTCAATGGCCAAGTCAGTCTTCTGATCTCAACCCAATAGAACATGCTTTTCACTTACTGAAGACAAGCGTGAAGGCAGAAAGACCCACAAACAAGCGGCAACTGAAGGTGGCTGCAGTGAAGGCCTGGCAAAGTATCTCCAGGGAGGAAACACAGAATTTGAGTTTTGAGAACATGGGCTCCAGACCTCAGGCAGTCATTGACTGCAAAGGATTTTCATCCAAGTATTAAAATTATGGTTATATTTACAGTTATGTCACTTTGTCCAAATTCCTTTGAGCTCCTGAAAATGGAGGTACTTTGTTGAAAATGGCTGTAATTCCTAAATGGTAAATGCCATATTTTTGTGGAACCTCTTAAAATAAAGCTGAAAGTCTACACTTCTATCACAAATCCATTGTGGTGGTGTATAAAGGCAAAATCACAATAACTCTGTCATTGTCCAAATACTTCTGGATCTAACTGATATATATATATCGTATAATCAATTACTGGATCATGTCTAATACAAATCACGCTAAATATTTGTGAAAATATAATCAATGGAGTAAAGCTGATGCACAAATATGGCTTAATTAACTCGAAATACCTGATCAGCACATCCATCATTATTCTCATTTCAAACACAAATAATATGTATAGATTTTACTATCTCACTAGATATTAAATATTATTTGTTTCTAGGTTCTTAGTATACAGTTTTCAACACTTCAATCACGTTGATCAATAAGGCTCAGTTTATACGCTAATCACAAAAAAATATAGAAACAGTAAACAGTCATTGTAACAGTCATCGTATAGTGAGAATTTGGCCGTGTCCCAAACGCTAGAATTAACGCCTGCTTGCTTCTTTAATGTTGGCCATTTTGGAAGAAAAAAATCACTAAAACAGAGTCCACTTTAGCGATATCGTAATAACCGTAATTGCAGTGTATTGTTTTTTTTTATTATCAGCGTGGTGCTATTTTGAGTTTCTGAGAAACTGTGTTCTCCGTGTTGCTTTAGCACTGGGAAATGGCGGCAAAATAAAGTCCTTTAAAAAAAAAGTTATCTGTAAGTTAACTAATTTATTAACCATTCCTAACCACTAATTAACAAGGTTTCTCACTGATTGTTTCCTGGTAGCTACTAGCGTTTGGGATAGAGCTCAGTTTTTTTTTTTCTAACAGAATGTTGACCATGTTGTAATCAAAACCACGTCACTGCCACACTTTTCAATTTTTTTTTTTAATGCGAGAAAGAGAAGGACGAGACATACGGCTTGTTTGGCACACAGCGCCCCCTACAGAGCTGGAGGAATTTACTTTTTTTTTATTCTTTTTGCCACGTTCACACCACCAGCCAATGATGAAGCTAAAAAGAAAACAGAAAACACATCAGAACATTACATGCAGATTTTAGGATTTGTGTGTGCAAAAAAAAAGTGCAAAAGTTAGCACCCCCTAAGAAGAAAATGGGGAAAAAGAAATGAAATTTATAGAAACAAGATGTTTTTAGTGTGTAACAAAAATGATTAGTGTATATTAAAAACAAAATCTGTTTTAAAAGTATGTACACCCTTTCTGAATGTTATATAAACATTATTTAATAACTTGTATACCAACATTTTGCCTTTCCCTTCAAAAAACTTTGAGGGATGCAAACACTGAACTGTAAGTTAAAAAAAATTCAAACTTTTAATTAGTATAATGTTTATCTCAGTCAGTATTATCCTAAAAATTGTTTTAAATATAAACAATAAATATGCATCTTTCAAGCATTTATTGTGTGTGTGTGCGTGTGTGTAATATATATATATATATATATATATATATATATATATATATATTACACACGCGCACACACACACACACACACACACACACTAAATGCTTGAAATAAATGCTTGAAAGATGCATTATGCATTATTTTTTTTTAAAAATAACAAAAAGATGCAGTGTCCACTATGAAAGTCCTATAATTAATAATATAATCATAAAATCTTATTATTTTATAAAATTCAGGTTGATACCTTTACTTATTTTATTTAATGTTTTCAGTTTGTAAACTAGTTTTGGACTGAACCCTGCTTTTATAGTTTGTTATATCAGTGTCCAGTTGCTTTGACTTATTACTACTAGAAAACATTTTCAGCACAACTTAAAGCATATTTTAAAAATCTTAAAAGTCTCATCGGAGTGTACCGTGAACTGTCGCACTTCACCACGCTCCACCAGGTGATGCTCCGTCTCCGGCGTGATGGCATACGCCAGTTTCTACAACCAGAAAACAAATTCGCATGTAAATTGGCTACACTCAAAAAAAAAAAATGTAGAACCCTTAAGGGTTCTTTGGTTGTCCCTCTGAGGGAACCATACAACAAAATGATCTCCTCTCGTAAAGGATTTATGCAGGATCCTTTAGGGAACTAAGAACACTTTATTATCCAAAGAAGACTTAAAGAACCCTGAAGAACCCTTTTTTTCCCCAAACAGTGTATCTATTAACTGGGGAAGTGTGTGGTACAAACTGCAAATTATTGCCCATTATTTTCTCCCTTAATATCTAGAACCTTTCAAAAGTTTAACATTTAGCTTTTGGTACCTGATACACTCTTAGGTGGGGGTACAGGGCTCTTTAAGGGTTCTAAAAACCCTTTTTTGATAGAGAAACACACTGTTATAGGGTTGTACCAACAGAAGGACCCTCGAAGGACCCTTAAGAGAGTGCAAAACCAGAAACTACTAGCGACTCTACTTTGAAACAGTACACTAGTAAGTATGCAGTCTTTTCCACGTTGTTGAGGTTTAAATGCAGGGTAGCTAAGAGGTACGTAAATGCTGCGGTGGACGTACGGTACAGAAGCTTCCAGGCAGAACGCAGAACTTGTAGATGGCATAGATGGGAACCAAGATCATAGAGGAGATGGACAGACACCAGCCGAGCATGTTGGCCCACATGGGGAACGAGTATGAGCCGTATTTTGGGGGGTTAAAGGTCGCGAAGCTCACCACCACCATGAACTAGATACAGGATGGATAAAAGGAGAAAATGCATTAATTAGTTTACAACATGCAAAAAAAAATTATTGTTGGCACCATCTAGACACCAAAAATTTTAGCATTTTACTCATTTCCCTAGTCAAGATATTTATTTTTTTGAAAACACCACCGTCCAGTGCAAAGATATATAACCACCACCTTTGTTCTGTCATGTTTACTTTTTAATTCAATTTTATTTGTATAGTGCTTTTAATATATAAATATATTTTTACTTTTATGTTATCTGTTTGACAATCTTAATTAAATATAAATATTACACCACAAACTAGCTACTATTAAATAAAATGGTAGCTAGTTTCCTACATATTAGTAAAATGTAATGTCTGTATACAGTAAAAATGTAAATGCCTTTTAGCTGACAGGTTTTGTCTCAGTAACCAATCAACAACCTGAATTTTCATCATGTGACTCATTTCTCTCATCATGATTTTGTGGAACGCATGGCTGGAGCATGGAAAAACCCTTTTGATATTTTTATTCATGTGGTACAGAGGAATGGTATTATTAACCACGTAGCTACCACGTAATGGCTCTTGTTAAATGCTAGCTAGCCAGCTATTTGATCAGTCTCTAGCTATTAAGTTTAATTATTAATAATGATGGCTAGGGACAAGATACTTATGTTTGTTGCTTTACAAGCTAGTTATTTTGGAGCTAGCTCTCTAGGTATGCAAGTATGAGACTATTTTTCACTGACTGAACTTCTTTATCATCATTATCATTACTTTGATCTACAGGAACAGCCATGTTGAAGTAACGTTAGTTTTTGCTACTTGGAGATGAAAACTTAAGCATAAGGGCCTTACTCAGGAGTTCAACAGGGGTGCTATGACAGTGCTGGGATTTGAACTTGGAGCCGTTTGGCTACTAGCGCTGGTTTAGCATGGGTAGATTCCAGCTCAAAACCAGTGCTGCATCATCACCAAAAGGTTAAGTGATTAAAAAAGTGGCATGTACCAGCAGGAAACAGGGACTAACGAATTTCCAGCAGAGTCGCCAGTAAAATCCTGGTCGCTGCCCAATCATCTCCTGGATATCATCGCTGAAACGATCCACACCTACACACACACACACACACACACACACAAGCACAGACACACAGTTTATGTGAACTGTCAACAACTTCACTGGGGAACCATCAGAATTTTTTCCCTTTCAGTGTAAGTGGGTGGGGCTAACCACAGGTAAAACATTGCATAAGCTTCACCCTGACCAATCACAAGGCTCATGTTGCTTGTCCCACCCATGCTACATTTATTAAAACAGTCTTCACGTGAAGAGTATCTACAGACCTAGCAAGCAAAAGCTAGCCTTGTGAGTGAAAGCCATTGAAAAGCGATCTAACTTAGAGACCGAAAGCTAATCTAGTGAGCATACTGTGTAACACTATAATTGGGTGGTTGCTACATGCTCATTTAAATATTAGGCCATGCCCATTAGCTCGGTGAATATAGCTGCTGTTTGAGTGTTTTACTGCTTTCCATTTTGTGATTTTTGCTAAATGTTTTTCTATAAAACTTGTCATGATAACCCAAGTCCTTTGCTAAGTCGTGATCAGAACCTAACGTTCTCTCTGGTCCACATTTTGCCTTTTATACATGACCAAATGCTCTAATCAAAGAGGAAAGAGAGATTCAGAGAGACACTGTAGCTATAAATAGTGGCAGCGTGTCAGTGACACGCATTTCCTGCCACAGGTCACTGTCAGTGACGATGCTCCTCAGGCATGACTCATTTTGCTTTTTCTGGAACAAAAGCCCAAGTTTTTAGGTCACAGCCTGGATCCCGGTGACCTTTCAGGTCAAAGGTCAATCAGTGTTCTCTTCCTATTGGTCTCTGATGACCCTGCTGGTCTTTTGAAGTTCAGGTCAGTCGTTTAGCTGAGTTTTGCCTCGGGGAAAGTTCGGAAAGTTCAGCATTCAGACACAAAACAACAGGATTTACTCAACTGTAGAATTTTTTTTTTTTTTTTTTTGCTCCACTGAGTTAAAAGGTGAATCCTCTTTTGGATTTTAACCTGAAACAAAACTCAGGTCACATGATCGCCCCTTTAACCAGTGAAATTAAAAGCGAAATTGCACTCTGTTCAAATAATTTGAAATATTCAAATAATAATTAAAAAATGAATGAATAATTCAAATAATAAATATTCAAATAATGAAATATTTGGCCTGCGTTGTGAAGTATATGTTTGGGCCATGTTCACAGTGGACTGGTAATGGTGCTTATCTGGCCTATGTAGTGAATAAGGTGTGTGGTTTGGGACACAACCACACTGAGCTTATAATGGTGACCAGTTTGTCCTGTGAATGGTTGAAAGAGGAACTAGATTACGGAGAAAAGTGTAGCTCTCATACAAGGGTCATGTGATGTCTGTGCCCAGTGGGATATCACTCAGGTACGTATAATGAAGCAAAGATGAATTGGAACACAACCAGCCTCTCTCATCCCTGATTGGCTGTCAATGCTGTAATGGAAAATCAGCTTTCCTGAACACACACACACGCGCACACACACACCATAAAACCAGGCGATGCCGATGGCTTCAATCAGCACACCGAAGAGGATCGATGTCCCTGCCGCAAAATGGTCCAACAATGTGAACACATAGATTCCTCCCTGTAAGGAATGGATGGAGAGAGAGAGAGATAGTCTTAGCACACAGTATTTACATCAAAGATTTTAAGAATCAGAAAAAACTATGGATTCTGTCTCTCAAGTTTAAGTCTAGTCTTAGTTCTGGTCCTAGCCTGTCCAGGCGGCCATATTTGTGTCTCACTCACATTGGTGACGCAGAAGAGTGAGATAAGGAAGGTGGACACCACGATGAACAGTGTGAACAGTTCTCTGTGTTTGTGCAAGAACTTGAATTCGTCGATCAGGCCTGTGATCACTGACTCCATCCCGCCCATCTGCAGCAGATAATAAAAAAACATGAATAATTATTGGACAGATTAATAAATTCCCACAATGCATCCATTATTAACCGGCGTTCTCATGGACACTGATGCAACGAGGCAAAGTGGGCTGTCCAAATTATTTCTATAACCGCAGCTCTGACAGTAGTGCAGCTGCATATCACACGTTTATATTAATGCACTCGATATTGTTTCTAAAGCAACAGCTCACTCACTGGGACTTGAACATATTAAATAAAGTGCGTCATCATTGATATGGTGACGTTTTCTGTAATTTTTTTTTTATATTTACGGAAGGAGTCTCCAATGTCAGCACTTTAACAGTCAGAAGTGAAGCTGTAACTTTTTGGAGGAAAAAAACTCTACTAAAGTGAGCACAGATTCATCCACCATTCATTACGTCTCTGAAGGGAAACTTCACAAAGGCTTACTTGGGAATCTTTTTTGTATGTTTCAGTGATTTTAAAATGTTATTAGTGTTTTAGGTGTTTTAATAAACATGTTTTGACCCTAACTGTGCTCTGTATTTCGTGCGGTTCTTACGGCACTGTCGATGCCCAGCGTGAGCAGCATGATGAAGAAGATCACGGCCCAGACGGAGGAGCCTGGCAATGTCGCAATGGCTTCTGGGTAAATTATAAACACCAAACCAGGACCTGCAGGACATGAGACAAACATGTTACACTATTAATGTCTGTCTTTCCATCCAAAGGTCTGTCTCCATCTGTTCCTTCATTCATGTAAGGGTCTGTCTGTCTCTTCATCCATCCATCTGTCGGTCTCCATCTATTTATTCGTCAATCTGGCCATCCATACATACATCCTTCCATCCATCCATCCGTCCATCCATCCATAGGTCTCTCTCTATCCATCATCTATCTGTCCACAGGTCTGTCTCCATCCATCCTTCCATTCATCTGTAAGTATGTCTCATCTATCCCTCCATACGTTTATGGGTCTGCCTCATCCATCCATCTTTCCATCTGTTCATCCACAGGTATCTCATCCATCCATCAACCCATCCAAGGGTCTGTATCCATCAATCCATGCATACATACATCCAACCATCCATCCGTAGGTCTGTCTCATCCATCCACCTATCCATCCATCCTTAGGTCCTTAATCCCTATAGGACTCGTCTGTTTTTCTGTTGGGTTATCTGTCTGTCTGTCTTGCTCTCTCAATCTCTGTCCATCCTTAAATGCATTTTCAAAGCGTCTAAAGTTAGAAAATAATAATATTATGCAAGAAAGAACATTAAACCTTTCTACAATTTCCATTTTCTCACGTCTGCCATTCATGATTAAGCATGATGTATATGTATGTCTGGATATGGACAGAATTAATGTAATAGCTGTGATATTGGGATTGTAAAATTAATCTAAAAGGGTGGGGAGGGGGCAGTTTTTACAAGAGAAACGCCTTTTTTTTTTCTTTTAATTTGGCTGTTTTTAACCTTATTTTTTTTCCATCACATAGTTATAACAAAAAGCTTGGTAACTCGGTCATCAAACCCAAGTCACTCTCAACACTTCTTTCCAGACTGTTCTACCACATCTTTTTTCTCACTTTTCCTATTTTTTTCCCCTTAACACTCTTGATTCTTGTGTGATTGATTTTTTAAACTATCTAATCGGATCTTGGATGTCAACACACGAAGCTCACGGGAGGTGAGAAAAGATAAATCACGTAAAGAATTCCAGATTATACATTTAGCTATGGGATAAACCAAAGGCATGTGCAATGAGACATTCTTCAGATTTAAATTTGATGACACTACTGATGAATATAAGGTGTTTCTAGCTAAAAATGTAAAATAGTGGGTGGAGACGATGTGAATAGATCACCTGCACTGTGATTTGGTGCGACCTGAAAGTCACATCAGGAACAGAAATAGTGTGTAAATTAATACAACTGAAGAGCAGGTATTAAATTTGTGAAAAGCTCAACACTGCTATCAAGAACAAATTAGCATAATATTTCATTTAAATACGGTTTCCTCTCCTTACTGATATCCATCTAGTCCAGTCTCTCAATTTTCAGTAGATCATTGTATTGTGTATAGTTCCCTGTCCTCACAGAGTCCACACTCACCATCAGTGGCGACTTTATCAAGGGCCACGTTGTGTTTCTGCGACATGTAGCCCAGGAAGGAGAAGATGACAAAGCCGGAGAAGAAGCTGGTCAGGGAGTTGATGGAGCTGGTGATGATGGCATCTCTGTGAACACACAGTAAACAGGCCTGAGCTGATGATTAGATGAGTATCACTGATTTGCACATTTAACTCCTGCAGTGTGTGGACTCAAATCTGAAAATGGCAATTGCAGTAAGCAACAGACCTATTAATGTCTGATAGGAAGTTAATACATAGTGTACGGTGTTTGCACGCGTGCGTGTATATGTGAGTGAATTTTGTGTATGCTGTGTGTACAATGTGTACTGTCTGTGTGCATATTATACGGTGCGTGTATGTACAGCTGTATGTTGAGTGAGTACATGGTGTGTGTACAGTGAGTGTGTTTTTTTTATATGGTGTGTGTGCAGTGTGAGTACAGTGTGTAGTATGATTAAGTACAATTTATACAGTGTATGTGTATGTCTACTGTTGTACAGCATAGTGTGCCTGTGTGGAGTGTGTGTGAGTGCAGTATGTATATAGCGAGTGTACGTTGTGTGTGTACAGTGAGTGTACTTTGTCTATGCTGTATGTGTGGTGCGTATGCAGTGTGAATACAATGTGTAGTATTATTGAACACAATATATACAGTGTGTAATGTGCAGGAGTACTGTGCGTGTACAGTGTATTTAGTGTGTCTGTACACTGTGTGTGGAAAGTATGAGTACGGTAAGTGTACACTGTGCGTGTAGTGTGTGAGTACAGTGTGTGTGTGTTTGTGTACAGAGTGGACTGCCTGTGTGCATAGTTTAGTGTGTATGAATTTAGTGTGTATAGTGTGCGTGAGTACAGTGAGTGTATGTTGAGTGAGTATATGGTGTGTTCAGTGTGTGTACAGTGTGTGCATGTGTGTACCTGTAGCAGTTGGTGAATTTGCTGTATCTGGGGAAGGAGGTTTGAGTATGAGTGTACAGTGTGTGTACAGTGACTACACTGTGGTGTCGCAGTGTGTATATAGTGAGTAGTGTGTGTGTGAGTACAGTGAATGTGAGTTCAGTGTGTGTATTCAATTCAATTCAATTTTATTTGTATAGCGCTTTTAACAATAGACATTGTCACAAAGCAGCTTTACAGAAATAAATGGATTCATCAAAAATATATTGTAAATATTTGAATTCATCACTGTGAATTTATCCCTAATGAGCAAGCCAGTGGCGACGGTGGCAAGGAAAAACTCCCTGAGACAACATGAGGAAGAAACCTTGAGAGGAACCAGGCTCAAAAGGGAACCCATCCTCATCTGGGTGCAACGGATAGTGCGATTATAAATAAATCCCTTCTATTATTGTGTACTATAAGGACAAATAGTGCAATTGTGCAACCAATAAATTCATCACAGTTTTTGCAAGAAGTTCAGTTGGTTAAAATCTATCCACTGTCCACTGAAGGAGTGTGTATGGTATATGTACTGTGAGTACAGTGTGTTTCCAGTGTGTGTAGTGTGCATGAATACTGTGTGTGAGTACAGTTAGTGTAAATTAAGTGTGTACGGTATGAGTAAGGAGAGTGAAAGGGGAGTCTACTGTGTGTACAGTGTATGTATGTACTGTGTGTACCTGTAGCATTTGTTGTTAATTTTGTAGCTGGTGAAGGCGATTAAATGTGTGTGTGTGTGTGTACCTGTAGCAATTGTTGGTGAATTTGTTGTAGCTGGAGAAGGCGATTAAAACACCGAAGCCGACTCCTAAAGAGAAGCAGATTTGCGTTGCCGCCTCAATCCAGACCTACACACACACACACACACAAAGCGGCCGCAGTGCCATCATTAGGGATAATTGCAGGAACTCATTGAGCTCAGAGATGAAAGGAACTCGTTGAATGCAGGGTAATTTTGCAAATTGCCGCTGCTCGTATGCGTCTAATCTAATTCTCAAACTGCAGCTTTGAGGCCGTTTGAGTGAGTGACCAGCGAGACATAGCGAAATTTATCACAAACACCGACAACGATTCACACTCTTCACCACGATACACCAGGAAAAGATACGGATTAGACCACGTTTACACTGTTACAAACTGTTTCTGTCCACCTATCCCTCTATATGTGCACATCCAAGCAGCTCAAGTGTCACTTACCCACACCATCACTGTAAACAGCTCTGTACATAATGATCCATGTGTGTGTGTATATATGTGTGTGTGTACCTGAGCATCACACAGGCGCAGGAAGTCCACACTCAGGTAGGCTTTAATGCCATCCATGGCTCCAGGCAGAGTCACACCCCGCAGCAAGAGAACCGTCAGAACCACGTAAGGCATCGTGGCAGTGATCCACACCACCTACACACACACACACACACACACACTGGTTTTATTATTGTTGTGTGTCTGTATTTTCATATATAATTCCCGTAATTCATTTAAGTCGCCACACTTCGGATAGAAAGAACTGTCTCACTTTGCCTGAGGTCTTGACTCCCTTCCACAGACTGAAGTAAAGGACGACGATGACGACAGCGAGACAGGAAGTGAGCTGCCAGCGAGGCAGGCCGAGATTATCGATCCCCGTACTGTCCTGAAGGTGCAGCACACCACGCCTGCAGAAAAAACACACTTATAAATGACAAATAACAACATTGATCAAGATAATAAACATTCAGTCCTACAGGATATCGGTGTTCATTACTTAGCGATGATGCAGCTTCCTGGAAACATTTCGTAAACATTACCTTTATGTAATATTTATAGAATTTCATAAAGGTCAAAAAGAGGGGAGCTTAATTTAAATCTTTATCAGGTGACATCAGCCTTACGTCTCACATTTGCAGCTGCATGTAGTATAAAATAGCTTTTTTTTTTACTACCTAATGTCATAGTTTAGAAACATCATCTTAGATGAACACAGCTACACAACATTATCCAGCTAACTTGTTAGTTTAGCAAACATGACAAAACTTGCTAAGCAGTAGCTTTCTGATAAGTAGCTAATGCAGTTTCAAAGTCAAGCGAGTAATGATTAGGCTACTTCTGGTCAAATTTGCTAGCAAGATAGCTAAGAAAACTATTGTGTAAATAAAACCAGGAACCATATTCAGAACCAGCAATAAATTATATATTATATAAGTATAATATATATATTATATAATATATTATAAGCTAGATAAAAACCTTCTTGGCAAGTTTGGCTAGCTATGAAACATCAGCAGTAATGTTAGCATTAGTGAATATCTGGCCAATATTAGCCTATTGCTGCATTTACATAGCCAATTTGCAGAGCTAATAGCTAGCTAGTGTTACTGATGTTAACTTTGTGTTTTATAGCACACACACGCACGCACTCGAAGTATTCCAAAGCGGGCGTGGCTTTGTGCGAGTCGTTCAGGAAGGTGGCGTTCAGGTCGGAGCAGTTTGCGCTGTTCCACGTGTTGTTGCAGTTGACCCACGGCAGCTCGGCGGAGAACGACGAGAACAGGTAGAACAGCGCCCAGGCGATGATGACGTTATAGTAGAAACCCACGTACAGTGAGATGAGGATCACCGTGAAGCCGACACCTGAGGATGGGGGAATGTACAGTACTTACAAATGCTAGCAAAACTATGTTTTCATGATTCCTAGCTTGAGTGAGAAATGACTAGAGTCTGATGCTCTTGCTGCTAGTGGACTTTTAGATCAAGCTGCGGTTTTAAAATCTCATCGTTTCTGACTTACCATCACAAAAAGACATCTCGTTTTTCTTCTCGTATTTTTCTCATCAACAGCCCAAAGCAGTGTTAATAAATCAGCAAATCCCTCGGGCCACAAACCAGGAGGAAAATAGCTCGATTATTTTTTCCTCAGCACAGACAGGGAATGTGAAGCAGTAAAAATGCATGTGAAAAGTTTTTAAAACATGTTTGTTTCGATGAATTTACAGTGCTGGCCATAATTATTGGCACCTTTCATAAAATGAACAAACATTACACACAAGTCAAATTCTCCACACAAACAATGGAGAATTATTTACCTTTGTTCAAATATCGTGATTAGAACTACTTGTTCTTTAAAAAATTATATTTCTTATAATAATCTTATATTTTGGCTAAATATATGTGCAAAAATTGACATGCCTATGGAATATTTTTTGAAAAAACTTATTGTCCTTTGCTCTCAGTAACCAGCTATTATCTTTGTTCCAACAAAAACAACTACTTTTTAAATTAAATGACATTTAATCTTTAAATACTATTGACACCCTTTAAGGAATATTTTAAATTGTCATTCAAATTTGCTGTTAGTCCCCAATATGTTTTTGTAATTTTTAATCATTGCTTTTAAACATGTCCTGTTTCTGTGAGGTATAAATTAAAGGTTGCACACATGTAAAATCCTTTAAGCTCCCTTCATGGCAGGTGTTATCAAATATAAATGAAAAAAGTGCTGATCATTTTGAATCCATCATTTTGTAGAAAAAATGCACTACATAAAAATTGTTTGAAAAACAAAATTTTAAATAATTAGATCATGTCTGAGTATATTTGAGCTCAAAATATCACTTGTTGCGTGTGGTATGCCGTGCATAGGTTCGTGTTTGCTCATTTTCTGGAGGGGTGCCAGTAATTCTGGAGGGCACTGTAACTGCGTTAGGGTGCTGTCTGATTTTCTCCATCTGTTATTTCCACACCTCATCAGGAGGATCCCTAAGCTTGACAAGGGGTTTAATATTGGGGATTTTCTAATTGCTCTAATTGCGTTGTGATAAAATAACTCTAAAGAGACTGTCTGAATCAGAGGGACGTCTGTCACTAAGATGAGGGGGGGGGGGGGGGGGGGGGGGGGGGGGGGGGGGGGGGGGGGGGGGGGGGGGGGGGGGGGGGGGGGGTTTGCTAGGAGACACATTCACGTCATCTCATTGTGTGAGATGTGCAATTTTCATCGCTTTGGAGAGCATCGATCGCGAGGAAGTGAACGTGTTGATCAGCAGTAATTATAGTAATCTCCCACCGAGTGGCAGGCGCACAGAAAACAGAGCTTGTCATTAAGATGTCTGTCTTTCTCTTTCTTCCTCTCCCTCGTTCTGACAGCTCGGTCTGTTGTGAATCTAAATCTGATCACACACCTGTAGCTCTACACACACACACACACACACAGACAGCAAGTTTGAACTTGGTTGAAATTTCATATTGTGAAAAGACAATCATGTTCTTACTCGTTTGATGAATAAGCTAGTTTGAATAACATCCTGTGGTAAATTTAACTACTCAAACTTGGCTTTATCTAGTTTGGAAAATATCCTATGGGAGCTTTAGTTTGTCTGAATGAACTCCATGACCACCTGTGGTAAATTTAGCCAGCTAGGCGTACAACATCCTGTTGTAGCTAGTTTGAATAACATTGTGTGCTAAAATGTAGCTAGTTACAATAACCTTCTGTGGTGATCCTGGCTAGTCAGAGTAGTCAAGGTAACATCCTGCAGTACCTTTAGGTAGTATGAATAATGTCCAAAATCTCCTGTCATAAATTTAGCTAGCTTAACATTTTCAAATTAGCTAAAGTTTGAACACTATCCTGTGGTAAATCTAGCTAGTTTAAATAATATTCTGTGGTAAATTTAGCTAGATACAATAACATCCTGCGCTACATTTAAGTAGCAATAATGTCCTGTGGTAAACATAGCTAGTTAAATGAGCAACAAGTGGTTATAACCCTGTGTGGTAAATTTAGCCAGACATAACATTTTGTGTTTTAGCTAGATAGATTATCATCTTGTGGTAATTTTAGCAAGGAAATAACCTTAAGTGATCATTTTTGATAGCTAGACCCTCCTGTGGTTGCTTTGGCTAGCTAGTCATATCATCCTATGCTAACTTTAGCTTTAATGTCTATAAACTCACATGGTAAATTTAGCTAGCTAGACATAACGTTATATGGTAACTTTAAGTAGTTGGACTAGCAGGCTTTGGTGATATTAGCTAAATGAAATTACATCCTGTGGTCACTTTAGTTAGAATAATTTTCTCTGGTAAACTTTGCTGGTTAGACTAGCAACCTATGGTACATTTAATTTTTTGAGTAATAAATGGTGGTAACTTTAGCTAGTTTAAATATTATTCTGTGCTAATTATAGCTAGTTAGAATAATGTTCTGTGGTAAATTTAGCTAGTTAAACTATCATCTTGTGGTAGCTTGAGCTAGCTATACATAACTTTCTTTTGGTATATTAGTTGTGTTAACATTATTATTGATTGTAACTTGGCAGGTTTTTCAGCTTATTTTTACATGCTAGGCTGCTCCAATTAATGTAAAAAAAAAAAAAAGAACTTGCAGCTCCTCTTTTTCTCTTAAAGTACTGTTTTTGGTTCTCTCATTCATAAAAATGTATTATGTACATCTGAGGTGTATAATTCTTTTTATTTTTGGCTGAAGTATATGTAAAAAGTAATGTTGGTAATACAATAAAGCAGTGCTTACTTACTAACATATTGTGCATATTTTGGGGATGGAGAATATGCTACGTGTTCACCTAAGATCAATAAAATTACAAAAATATATATGTATATGTATGACAAATAGAATTTCTAGGAAAAAACCTGCAGTGAAGGTCACACAGATCTGAGGCCTCTTGGAGCATGTTAATTCTCTCCCTCCAGTCAATTCACGTGAACACGACATGCTTTTAGGGTTTTGAGACTAAAAGCCAATTTGACTGTCTTCCATTTCAGAGTTTTTATTGAGAGATAAACGGTACCTGTCTCGTGTCTGACTGAATGTGTTCTCTCTGTTCATCCAGGCGATGCACTGCGTGTACACACCTAACACCCAGCGTTCACGGAAAATAACACCTGATACCGACTTCATTAGCGATATGACACTACAGCAGGTATGTACTTGTATTACACTTTCATATTGCGATGATTTGCTAACCTTTTATCATATTTTCATTATGTTGTTTTTTTTTTTTAATTCGACATTACATATAGATTCCTTAATCAGTTCAAAATAGTAATAAATTGCTGAAATTTGTGCAACTACTGATGCAAATTGGGAAGGAAAGCACATGACCACATGGCTAGAGTGGTGATATTGTTGCTAGGCAACAGGAAAATACGAGTTGCACAAGCTAGCTAATCACTAGTCTTTTACATTGTACTGATTCTTCTACACTATCATACTGTTTTACACTGTATGTATTTTTTTAAGAACCGTGTGGTGATGTGTGTCCTCCATGTCAGAATATATGATGAAGTCGGTTAAAAACTAACGTTCTTGAAAATGAGCTGGATGTTTTTAAGATTATGTCCATTAGCATGTTTCATTTATCTCCATCACTGTCCAGTTTTTGTCGCTGTTCTGTGAGATTTCGCGTCATCCTGTTGGCGACTTTTAGATAAGTGTAAAGGCAGAGTGATGACGTAAACGTGACAAAACCACCTGGAATTACTAAGAAGCAATTTCGTAAACTAAACTAACGCTGTGATTGTACTTAACTTTGAATCGACAGCTAATTGAGCAACTGTCAGTTCTGCCATATTGAATAACATCAATGTGTTATAAGATTGGAACAGTGCGGACTTCTTAGTTTACCGCATACTGCATCAGATAACGACAAATAAATCATGGTCATGGCATTACCTTTAAATATCGGACAAATCTTCCATACTCCCGCAGCTCCTTCACGGTTGTATTGTCCCAACGCTAATTCCATATAGAAGAGTGGCATTCCGGCAATCACCATGAAGAACAAGTAGGGGACGAGGAAGGCGCCTTGGTGGGGAATAGGAAACAAAAGTTATCACTGAGATCAGATTTGGACATGAGATTGGACATTTTCTGTATTTTATTACTAATTACTTTAAATAAATAACAATAATTTAAAAAAAAATACAAATAATTAAAAATGGATATTAAAAAACTTAATATAAATAAATACACTTTTAGTAAATATTAGTTTATTTTTAAATTAATTTAATAATTAATTTTTTAAAATACTATGCTATGAAAAACATATTTTACAGGGAAATAATAAGAACCTTAGATAATTGTGATCTAAAAGCAAGCACCTTAAACCAGACATGACTTCAAAAATGACCATTTGCCAGTGTGAAGCATGAAACAACTTATAACTGTGTGTCCATCAAAAACAAATATAAAAGAATTCTTTATGTAAATGAACTAGAAGCTAAGGCTGAGATCAGACATTTTTTCTTTACCGATCAGACCTTACAATGATGAGGAAAAAGAAAAAACAAATATTGAGATCAGATTATGATAGACATACATACAGTCTATGATAGACATAGACATCAGATAAGACATACATGTACATATTTATGTAATTATGTAGAATTATTGAGGTCAGACATTTTGTATTTACAGATTGGACCTGATGTTTATCTCCTATATTTGAATACGTATGTATGACTCTCAAATATATCTAGAATGGCTCTTGAGTGCTACAACCACTAGGATTTTGCTGCTAACAACAAAAGTAATAATTGATTTAAAAAAAGCTTTGGATTGTACAGGTTTATTTGCACCCTGGGCATTTGTAATAATAATATAATTGTATAATGGATCAGGACTGTTTATATTAAAATGGTGGCTCCAGTTGGGTCTCCAGAATGCCCTGGATTAACAGGGTAAGCAGGCTTGACAGTTCCATAGCTGTATTGTCTGCTTGACGTCTGGAGAGGAGAAATGCGTCTTCTGAGATCGAGTGGCTGGTTAACACATTTCTAGGTGCTAATAAACGCTAGGTTTGCCTAGAATAGCCAAGAGCTTCTCCAAGCAGCTCGGTTCAGGAAAAATCAGGTTTCATACACAAAATTGTCTCAGTTAATTTGGTACTGATTTGCACGTTATCTTGGAGACATTTCTCCAGGCATCTGAAGAGCTTCTGCCAAATGGTGACTTCCTCTGGCTTACCCTGGTAATCTTTTTTTTTTTTTTTAATTGATCAAAGTTTACCAAAAAAATTAAATAAAAATCTTCTAAATTTTCTCCTCTTACCTCCTCCATTCTTGTAGCACAGGTATGGGAACCTCCAGACGTTAGCGAGGTCCACTGCGAAGCCGATGACCGACAGCAGGAAGTCAATTTTCTTGGCCCAGGTTTCTCGCTCCTCTCCTGACGGATGAGTCTGGCCGGTCGGCGCAACGAGGGCGGCAGTGGTGAACTGAACGCCGTTCTGCTCCTTCACCAAGATCAACTCCACCTCTTTGGGTCCCGTGGAGCCAGAGGGATTGGAGGGAGCGATGACGGAGGACATGAGTGCGGCCGGAGCTCTGCCTCTGAGCATGGGGCTTTGCTGAGGGAAGAGGATGCAGATGTAGAAAAGGAATGGATAACAGAAGGGGAAGGAGGGGAGGAGCAAGACGGCCATGTCGATGTTACAAATCAGGAATGCTACGAAAAACGATCCCGACGTGACAGGCTGCCATTTTTGTTCACGGATCACAACCAGAAATTTCGAGAAACATGTTATATTGATTGATGCCTGACACTAGAAGTTCATAATAGGAATTTTCTGATCAATTATAATATTATGATAAATATTATAGTTATTGACAAAATTAGGGAACATGAAATAAAAGCAAAAATCTTTAAAAACCACTGTAGAAATATAAAACATGAGTGAGGTATATATGTAAATTAAAAAAATATAAATATATATCTAGAGATTCTAAGCAAGTACTAAAATTGTGCCTTTAATTAATAATGATCAGCACAACAAGCTCAATTAAACCTATAATTAAAGCCTGAATGGTGGTTTTTAAGAGTGTGGATATTTTATGGTGAAGAAGTAGTAAAGAAAATAGATAGGGGAAATGTATATTGTTAAACACATAATTTTTATTAAATACATAAACAAATAGATGGGAAAAATGTTATATAAAATGTTAAATTAAAATAAAATATTAAATGCATAATTAAATAAATTTATTTTCCCTCATTTAGTTTTAAAATGAATAAATAGAAATAGGGCTCACTCACTGGTTTAAAACTATAATAATAGAGTACTGTGGTGTAGAAACAAACACCTGTTGAGTCTTGAAAGCAACTCTTGATCGGATTTTAAGGGGAAAAAAATCAGAATAAAACGTTAAAGTCTTACCTTCAGCCGAGTTCAAAAGAAATTGTTTCTGAGAGGAGTAAAAATGAGCGGAGCAAAAAGGAAAAAAAAAATTAATTGTCCATGTACAGATGCTGCAAGTTAAAACTCGCCATTGGTGTAAAACTAGAACTAAACTCTGGAGAAGAAGAAGATGAAGGAAGATATGGATAAGAAGATAATGTTTGTTAGATGTTTGTGGTCCAGCTGAGAGTGTGTGTGGGGCCACAAGGAATATGAGAGACAAGTGCCTTCCCACAATCCCTCCCCTCCTTTCTCTCTCACTCTATCCCTGTCCCCCTCCTCTCTTTCTCTCTCTCTCTCTCTCTCTCTCTCTCTCTCTCTCTCTCTCTCTCTCTCGCTTCCTCGGTTGTTTCATCTCCTCCATCTCCGAGGTGATCGCTGTACATCCATTCTGTTAAACCGAGATATCACACAGGCAAATGTAAACATTATTGTAGTGAATGTGAGACAGAAGACACTTGCGTTTGCTTTTTTAATCTCTCTTCCAATCAGCGTCATTTACAAACCAATCTGGATTAGAAGGAAGCTTGTTTTCTTGAAGTACTGAGCAAAATTGAAATAGATGCTGCATCTAAGCTAATTCAATGGTTTTATTATATTGAGTTCATTGTGAAATGTTTTGTATTGGTAGAAACATTTCTCCAGGAGCTTTGTAAATTCTAAGGTCTTCTAAATTAGATAATACTGTGCTCTGATGTCAGTTTCCTTCCAGTGTCCAGTTCTCATGAATAAAATATTACACTTAAAATTAAATGTTTTAATAAGTTTCAATGGGACGCAAAAGATGGGGCAAAAGTTGGTGGTGGTGGGAAAAACATAACCATAAAATAAAATTATAAACTCTGATCATTGAACGTTGACCTCAAAATATCACCTTAAATTATAATCAAAACTTATGACTTCAAAATATAACCTTAAACACAAATCAAGCTTAAAACCTCAAAACGAAATATTAAATTCCAGTTAAAACTTTAGTTTCTAATCCAAAACATCAAAATAATACCTTACCATCAAATCAAAAACAGATTAATATCTAATTAACTCCTCAGCATAATGCCTTCATGAAGAACACGAAATCAAAACGCTAAGCTTCAAATAAGACCTTAACCTCAAATTAAAACCTCAAAATAACTGGCTGAAATAAATTTATTTTAAAATAAATTTAATATGGCTATTAATATTTGTCTTTGAATCAATGAAAATTAAGCATTAGATTAGAATGTCTAAAGGTTGTAAAAAAAACTTATGTTCAAACAATTGTGTCCAAATATGAAAAACAAAACTTTTTTAGGTTAAAAAAAAACGCACAAAATTCATAACAAAATGTTTACAACCAGTACCTAACATTTATACCAACTAAAATATGGACAGCAACCTCAGAATAAAACCCTAAAATCTTACTATCTAATCAAAAACCTCAGAATTAAACTCTAATCAAATCTTTAGTCTTTAATCCAAAACATCAAAATAATACATAACCACTGAATCAAAAACTTGAAATTGCTTTGAATTAACAAATTTATTAAAATAAATAAATAAATAAAAAAACGTATACAAATTTGAAAATCAAAACAATTTAAAAAATAAACAAAAATATTTACAACTGAAAACTATTTGTAGCTAAATTATTTAACTACATCAAAATAAAACCCTACTTTTGAACTGCGTAATCAAAAACTTCAAAACTAATCATTAAGCTCTAATTTGACTGTAAAATCATATCAAACCTTTAATCTATAATCCAAAACATCAAAATAATACATAACCACTGAATCAAAAACACACTGATATCTAACTAAAACCTCACAATATAACTATAAATAGACAAAAAGTACAGCATATTGTTCTTAAATTAAAAAAATTGTAATTGCAAATGGCTGTGGTAGAAGAGGAATAAAACACTTCATCAAATGCTTCATCACACCATCATGTCACTGATTACTTTACTATAAATGCACGACACGCAGTGGTTTATTAGTGGCTTAACACATCACTAGCTATATACAGACTTTTTCACGGCATGTTCAGATAATGGACAAATGTTAGTCATTTCACTAGAGCAAATTTTCTCACCCCTGACCACATCTAGATCAGAATTTACAATCCAAAATATTGCACCGAAATTTAAATATTGATCTTGGTTGCATTTCTGACTCTTGTTTTTTTTGCACAAAATTCAGATTTCCGTGAAAATGTGACTGCTTACAGTTTACCAACTTTTGTCCCACAATAAAATTGATTAACAAGAACTAGCATGAGATATAACAAATACACATGCCAAAAATGCCATTTTGTTATAGATGTATTTACAACATTAAAAACATAGTGTATTTTAAAAAGCTAAGTTTTAAAAATATTTTTATATCAAAAATATTAATCTAAATAGCAACTAAAAGAACAAATATTTACACTGAAGACTAAACCAACATTTTACACTATTTTTTACTTACATTTTTTCTTCTCTTATTTTTTCTTACAATTTTATTTTATTTACAACAAAGTGCCGACAAAAATAACTTTTATAAAAATATTTTCAGTGTAGCATTAACAAAAAACATGAACAAAAATACAACCAAAAAAATGAACAAAAGATTTAAAAATTTAATTAAATATTTGCAACAACAAAACATTTATAGGACTTGAAGAGGATGTCTGTAACAGATCAGAGTCAAATATCAGCTAATATTCAGAGTACTGATATAAATAAATAAAGAACTAAAAAAAAAAAAGTTTAACCTGGAAGAAAAAGGATAAAAATCTTGCTAATAGATTTAAAGACAAAAATTTATAATTAATATTCTGTAATACTGTAGTAGTACAAGTAATAATAATAATAATAATAATCAGGCTGTCAGAGAGCCATTTTTACTACAAGGATATTTTGTTTCTCACTTGTCCCTGCTTATTTCTCCACAGCAGTGATTTGACATTTTGTGGCTCGGTGGTGGATCTGCATTGAGATTCCCCCCGAGGCAAGCAATTAATCATCTGAAGCAGACATCTGTTGCACTGAGAAAGCACTCGGGATCAAACCCGGCGAATCTCAGATCAAACGGCAGGTTATCATCGTAGCCTTTACAGAATATCACAAACACACCCAGTTCTGGGAGCGACTCATGCAGCTGTAATCCATCCACAGGCTAAGAACTTAATGAGAGATGGTTTAAGATCAACACCTAAAAGGATGAGACTCAGACTTCACTCATAATGTGATAAATATGCTAAAAAATGAACAGCATCACAGAATGAATCATATAGAGTTTTGGACAGCGTTGTGTGAATATCAGCGCCAAAATTTGGGCAGGAAATATTTGCGAAAAATGCATCGCGTCAATGTCGAAGCCAGCTGGAAATCTAATGCTCTTGTCTGACCTGATGTCATTTTTATTATAATTTATAGTGTATAGAAGTGGAAATGTGGTTTCAGTTGGCTTCTATAGAGCAAATATTTATTTATTTATTTTACAGAATGACTTCTGCATCTGAGATGACTCATAGAATTTTGTTAGGTGGCTGATTTTGCGGTTCTTCCTGAATTCACAGTCATGTTTTCGAATTTGCTGGCTTTGATTTTGTATTTCAGAGTTTGCTGTGGTGTTTTTAAATTTGCCGTCATGTTTTCTGGATTTGTTGAATTTGCTTTTGTGTTTGTGATTTGTGTTTTTGGGTTTCCATCTTGCTGAATTTCTGAATGCACAGGATCAAACTGAGGACCCTGGAGCTGTACTGCTTTTTCCATATTTGCTGTTGTGGTTCCTAATTTACTGTCATATTTCCAAATGTTGCCACATTTTATGTTGCGTTTTTGAATTTGCAGCCATGGTTACAAAACTGCTGCTATTTCTTTGTATTTGCTTTGGGGTTTATTCTCGTTTGCTGTCGTGTTTCCCAGTTTGTTTTTGTGTTTCTGGATTTGCTGTGGTGTTTTTGAATTTGCTCTCGTGTTTCCCCATTTGCTGTCATGTTTCAGAATTTGCTTTTGCATTTCCCAATTTGCTCTCGTGTTTTTCCGAATTTGCACTCGTGGCGTTTCAGAAATTGCTATAATGTTTTTGAATTTCCTTTTGTGTATTTATTTATGTTTACCTATTTGCTGTGGTGTTTTTGAATTTCCTGTCTCATTTTCTGAATTTGCTGTCATGTTTTTAGATTTGTTTTTTTGGGGATTTGCTGTCATATTTTCCAAATTTGTGTTTCCGAATTTGCTGCAGTTTTTCATTCATTCATCTTCAGTAACTGCTTTATGTTGTTCAGTGTCGTGGTGGATCTGGAACCGATCCCAGGAACCCTGGGCACAAGGTGGGAGAATTAACCCTCGATGGGAAGTCAATCTATATCAAGGCACCATGCGCACACACGATACGACCAGGGACCCTGGAGCTGTGAAGTGGCAAAGCTACCCGCTGCACTTCCATGCCATTCGGTTTTGCTGCTGCTGTTTTTTTTTTGGTTTTATTTTGGACAAAATGCTTCCTAATGTGCTGTCATGTTGCCTAATGTGCTGTCATGTTGCCTAATGTGCTGTCATGTTGCCTAATTTGCTGTCCTGCTTCCAAATTTGCTGTCGTGCTTCCGAATGTGTTGTCATGGTTACGAATTTTCTGTCATTTTTCCTAATGTGCTGTCATGGTTATGAAATTGCTGTCATGCTTCCTAATGTGCTGTCGTGCTTCCGAATTTGCTGTCATGCTTCCTAATGTGCTGTCGTGCTTCCTAATGTGCTGTCGTGCTTCCGAATTTGCTGTCGTGGTTCAGAATTTGCTGTCATGTTTCCTTGCTGTCATGTTTACGGTTGTGTTTTTTGTCACGCTTCTGAATTTGCTATGGTGATTTTGAATTTGCTCTTGCATTTCTGAATTTGCTGTCATGTTTGAGAATTAGCTGCCTTGTTGTGTTTTGATATTGCTGTCATGTTCCCGAATTTCCTGTCCTGTTCCTGATGTTCCTGTTTCCATGTTTCCAAACATTTCTATGTTCCTGATGTAGTTGGTTTTACTGTTTTTGGTTTTAGTGTTATGTTTTTAGTTTTGCTGTTGTGTTTTTGCTGTTGCATTTTTGGTTTGCTTATGTTTCGCACTTAAGAGCCACTGTGTTTATGAGATATGTAAGACAACAAAAGCTACATGGAGGCTAACTCAAAAAATCAGTTAGATAGAGAATCATTTCAGACACGACTGTATAACCAGAAGCATTTCTTCCTCAAATGCAGCCTGGATATTGAACATTTATGACACATCTGATATAAATATTGATGACTGGAAGATTTCAGATTTTTTTTTTTTAACACATTTTATATGTTAACAAGTGTGTCATGATTTTCACATCTCACATGGCTGATGACCGAACACATCTGCTGAGCAAAACGATACTGCCGTCTTGACATCTCACTCATCTCACTGCTTCTCACTCCAAACACATGAGCACATGTTTGCTTCAGGCCTGCTTTGCTTCTTGGCTCAGGTTTCTATACTACTGCGTCATCAGTCGGTGGTCCAACACATTTGCAGTCATGATTTCATAATGGAAGTTAAATTTACCTTTAGTCTCATCACTGCTAATATCCAGAATAAAGTTTTTAAAAAATGAAATGCAATATGTAATAAAATAATGAAATGAGGAAAAAATCAAGTAAATTCACTTCAATTAATACATTTAAAAAATCAAATGCATTTGATTAGGCTACAAATAAAATCCAATAAAATATACTTAGGCCTATAACAAACTAAAAAAAAATTAAATTAGATACATTTTTTGAAAAAGTCCTTTTTTAATCAATGCAGAGAATTAACATATTAAAAAATATGTAACATTTTAAATAATTGTTATTATAATAAAGATTTAATTGATTAAGAGGTGAAGGTCAGTAAGTGTTAAATTGTTTAAAGCAAAATGGCAGGTTGAGGTCTTAAGCTTTTCTGCTATGTGTCTACAAATTTGTCCTCTAGAGGGAGACACATGTCCATATTTAGTAAATGTGCAAGCGCAGGACAGTGTAAGAGGAGATAAAAAGACAAAGTGCAGATAATGTTGTGTATATGAGAATGGAGCAAGTCATGAGTATGGACAGTAATCCTTATACACAAAGGGAAGTGGTGGGAATGTACGTTATTTATGTGTTAGTGGATTCTTTAGTTACGCCACATAGTAAAGAAAAATGATGGAGCAGAGGTTTAAAGGTTACTGCACTGTAGTTCTGTACTTTTCGTACTTTGGTTCTGTATGTTCTCCTTTGCTGCTTGTCAACACCTCATTTTTTAAAAAAAGTTTCTTTCAAACATTAAAGCAATTACAAAGTTTGGAAATACTGTTTACCATTTTCAAGGATCTTTCATGTAAATATATTTGTTTATTTGTTTGCTTATTTATTTATGGACAAACTGTACTGTTTTTTTTTCTTTTGTTCACTAAACTACTATATGATTATTAATTTATCTGGGACTTTATTCAGTCATTTGGTTGTTTGGTTTTTATGTTTGATATTTCATTATTTATTAAGTAATTTATTATTTATTTCTGAATATGGACATCCTTACAAACTGGATCGTGTGGGGGTTTGGTTGTGTGTGTTTTTTTAGCCATTTGTTGAACTACTGTATGAATAAGAATTTTTCTGACTTTATGAATTAATTAATTAAACTGATTAATTTCTGGACTGCATGAAGGCTTTTTAAAGCAGCTGTATCTGTATTTCTTTGTACTGGTTTCCATGTGAACTAGACGGTTTTTTACCTAACTAGCTGAGTAAAGTAATTGTTTCATATGTTAGATTGGAATCATCGTTCTTTAACAAATTAAAAACTTGTTATTGACTTTTACCAATTTGCTGCCATATATGAGGAATACAACACTTGAGGGGGATGCTATTATAGGAAAATTATCAACTTTGGGGTGGTAACAGTTCTGCCTCTTCATCCTTCCTTATGCAAATAAGCAACTCTTACAATGAATTTTATTCCATCACAAGACAAAGTAAGTTTTTCTCCTACAGCGAAATATCAAATCAAGTAATGGAACTGGGGCATGTTAAAGAATTTCAGCTTTCATTTTTGTTATGTATTTTGGATGTTGTTTTGTCTCTTGTTTAAATAGTAATGTGGGTTTATTTGCTCTGGATATCAGACCTGCTTTGAGTTTTGAACTTTGCTCTCCTACATAGATGACAAATTGGATTTTAGGTTGTTGTTTTTTTTTTTTTTCCTTAATAAACATGAAGTGAATTGCTGAGGTGTATCCTGCCAAATTTTGGGCCAGTAATTGTACATACAGATTTACCATTTCCAACCATTTGTAGTAATCTGAAAAGCAATTAACACTTGTGCTCATCTGAGGTCAGTGAATTTTCTCCTGTCAGGACCATCAGATCTGGAAGCTCACAATTCATCTCTGGAAAAAGGTGTTATGGGGGAAAAAATGGTGTGTGCCAATATTATATTCTCATATAATATAATATAATATAGTATAATATAATATAAAATAATATAATATAATATAATATAGTTTGCAATATTTTCACACACACACTATTTCCATCTGTCCAATAAACAAAACGTTAGAGGATTGCCTTCATGTTAATATTTTGACTCACATTCACACTTGTACATGTCCTATATAACTGACACTTGGACTGAAATGTGTTTTCAGTGGACTGTGCTGAAAAAAAAATAAGAAAGAACATGAAAACAACTACAAAATTTCAAACAAAGCATCTGGAATTTTTTTTTGCTTGATTTTAACTCACTCACTAGTTAGGTCACTTAACGCTATCTATACATATAGTTAGTTAGTTAGTTAGTTAGTTCTTGCCCGTTATGCCACTGGCATGTAGGGCAGCAACAAAGGTCATCCACTCATATCTGGTCTGGGCCAGCTTCTGGATGGTGCCCCAAATGTGGATTATGTTCTTTTATTCTCCTTCTACTGTCCGTCTCCAGGTGTTTTTTGGTCTTCCTCTCCTGCATTTGCCCTCCGGTGTCCAGTGAAGGGCTATGTGGGTGATATTTTCTGGTTCTTTCCTTAGCAAGTGCCCAATCCACCTCTACCTTCTTCTCATTATGATGGTCCCTATGCTGTCCTGATTACAAATAGCAAGCAATTACTCATTAGAGATGGTGTTTGGCCAGAAAATTCACGTGATTCTCCTCAAGTTCTTTGTGTGGAAAACAGAGAGCTTATTCAGGTCACAGTCTGTTATTCTCTATCATTCTGAGCCATTTAACAGTGTGGAAAGCACACAGCTCTGGTACAACTTCAGCTTGGTCTTTTGCTATATTGCTGGGACCTTCAAACAATATTCAGCATTCTGAATGCATTTCTGGTCTTGCAAAGACGAGTCTTTATGTCACTGTCCACTCCTCCATCATATTTGACATTACTGCCCAAGTAGGTGAACTCCTTATTCATTGGTTTCATATAATTGATTTTCTCCATTCACCTGCACTGGTGATGGATTTGGGATGTTAAGTGTCATCATCTCTGTCTTCTGCAGGTTGATCCTCAAACCTATCTGTTCAGCATATGTATTGAGGCGGTATGTCTTCTCCTGGATGTGCTGGTATGTGTGGGAGATAAGAGCCAGATCATCTGCAAAATCCAGATCTTCAAGTGTAGAGAAGAGGGTCCATCTCACACCTCTTGGCTAGTCTTCTGTTGTTCTACCCAGTCAGTAGCAATGTTAAAAAGGAATGCTGACATTACACAGCCCTGCCTCACACCAGTCTTCACATGGAAACAGAGGTCACTATTAAAAACCCTGTATGGCAAGTTGTTGTAGAAGCTTTTGATGAGAAGGACGATATCTTGTGGTATTCCATATGCACGGAGGATGCGCCAAAGGCTATCTCTGTGGATGCTATCAAAGGCTTTCTCAAAATCCACAAAGTTGATATATAGTTGCCTCTGCCATTCTATGCACTGTTCAATAATGTTCCGCAGTACAAAAATTTGATCTATACATCCTCTTCCTTTCCGGAACCAAGCCTGTTCCTTTAGGAGATGTTGGTCAACTGCGTCTAATAACCACTGGATTATGATTTTTGCTAGGATCTTGCTTGGTATGGACAGAAGTGTTATTCCATGCCAGTTGTTGCAGCTGCTAGGGTCACCTTTCTTGGGGATCTTCACAATGATGCCTTCTGATCAGTCTGTTGGTATCTTTTTTTCATTCCATATTGCTGTAAAGAGCATCTTGGCTGCAAGCTCTGGGTCTGCCTTGAACAGTTCTGCATTCAAGTTGTCCTGTCCAGGGGCTTTTCTGTTTTTGAGGGCAATTATGGTTTCAATGATTTCTTCCTTCTCTGATGGTGCAGTGTTGATATCAATATCATGCTCTGCTTCCAAAATGTCAGCTTCACATGTTGGTGGTGGCCTGTTCAATACTTCACTAAAGTGCTCAGTCCAGCGTGCGTCAATTTCTCTTTCTGATGTCAGTAGTTGTCCATATTTGTCTCTGATTGGTGTGTCTTTATTTCTACACTATTTGCCACAGATTATCTTGGTTATTTTATACACCTTCCCTTGTTCTCCCTTATTAGCTGCTTCTTCTGCTTGGCTTGCAAGGTCATCCATGAACGCTCTTTTGTCTGACCTTACCAATCTCTTCACTTCTCTATCTGCTTGTAGGTAACTCAGCTTGTATCTCTCTTTCAATGTCTCTGATTTAGCATCCAAGAGCTGTTTCTTCAATCCTCTCCTGGTATTGATGGCCTGCAAGGTGTCAGCTGTGATCCATTCTTTCCTTTTCTTTTCTTTGGTACCTAAGCAAACTTCGCTGGTCTGGAGGTATGCTGCTTTGATGTGTTCCCACCTGGTGTTTACATCTTGTTCTTCAGACTGTGTGTGGTCTTCTATAGCTGCTAGTGCCTTTTTAGCTGCAGAACAAAACTACTTTTCATTTTGGGGTTTTGTAGTTTCTCCACATCTAATTGCTGCCTTCCAGGTCTTTTGCCACCTGTCTTCCTTAGCTTAACTTTAACTGTTGCTACCACCATATGGTGATCGCTGCCAACATCGACTCCCCTCTTAACTCTGACATCCAGGAGTGACCTTCGCCAGGTACCATTAATCATAAAATGGTCTATCTGATTTTTGTCCCTTCCATTAGGAGAGTACCAGGTCATCTTGTGAATCTCTCTGTGAGGAAAGAGTGTCCCTCCAATGACGAGATCGACAAGTTCTATCAGTCTCTCTCCATTTTCATTCATAGTACCACAGCCCTACCTTCCCATGGCTCTCTCATAGTTGGTGTTATCATTTCCAATTTTTGCATTCATGTCTCCCATTACAATCCTCATGTCATCTCTTGGTGTCTCCTCCAGCACAGCTTGTAACTGTTCATAAAATCTGTCTTTTACACCTTCATTGTTGTCGTTTGTAGGGGCATAACACTGTATGATTGTCGTGTTGATTTGCTTCCCTCTCAGTCTGACCTTGATGAGTCTGTTGTTGGTTTCCACTCTATCAAACATTTTTCCATACCCTTCTTGAGGATAATGGCAACTCCCTCAAAGTGCTGATTGTCATCTCTTCCTGAGTACAGCACTGTTTCTCCTGTACTGGTTCTGAGTCTTCCTGAACCTGTCCATCTGCTCTCACTGATTCCCAGTATATGTAAGTTGTAACGTCTCATTTCTGATGTTACCTGAGCTAGCTTGCCTGTGTCATACATTGTCCTCACATTCCAAAATCCTATCCTGGTCTTGGTTTTGGCATTCAGGACTTCCGCCTTCCTGGCAGTAGCTTCCGTTAGGCTTTCGCCACTGCCATTCATCCGAGTATCTTGTGATAACTCTGAAGGCCCATTACATCCAGTAGTTTTAGTTTCTTCTGTTGCTGTTACCATAACAAAATATGTTTTTCCAGAACTGGTTGTTAGCCCAGTGTCCAACCCCCAACCTGGAGGACCAGGGATCACTCTTAGTCTGGTCTCTACCTTTTGACCTGTCTGGCATTGGTGGCCCTACCAGAAGCACGAGGCTCCAGCATAGCTCTCTGGGTCACTGAGACATGCAAGCCCCTAAACCACGACAAGGTAGTGATCCTTTTTAGGAGACCTATACATATGCCATTCACATAAAACAACTCTAAGCTTCAGAGGCTCTTCCTACACCCCAGAGCAAGCCTTAGACTGTTTGTACACTTTTCTGGCCACAAGCAATTAGTAGAAGGTTAGTTCACAGCACAGCACTACATGTTTAAAAGTTAAGTTTGATAAAGTAATTGGTGAGTAAACGTTTATACTCACAGAAACACTGGTCATTAGCGCCGTTGCTTAAAAATATGGACACGTTTAGTGAATAAACATACAAGCTAGAGGTCTTTCTTGCGAGACTACTGTGACCTAACAGATGCCTATGATTGGCTAATGTCACTCTAATCAACATAAGTAAGGATATATTTATTTAATACTTATATAAGGAGTCTTTTGTTCCAGTACTTTGTTACTAAGTTGAAGAGTTTACTCTTTGTGATTTCTTAGTAACATGATGAGGTATTTTTTTAATCAACACTTTTTTCCCCCCACTCTCAATACTCACGTTTTCTATAGAATATCCAGGGACACAGCTCACAATGACCGACTCACCCACTGTATACCAATCTCTCACAGGAAATACAACGAAGTCAGACGACACCTTTCTGGAGCATTCCCTTACTGCAAGAGAAGAGAATCACGGACAATCGACCAATTATTACACTTCAGGTTTGTACTCGAGACTGAAGCCTTGAATTGTTTCTTCTAGGTCCAAATGAGAAGATGACTTCAGCGTGTAACTGCTAAAAATACTTTGCTCAGCCCACCAGTTGATGGGCAGCATGAAGTGCTACAAAACCACTGTAGGTGCTGAATCATTTTAGACACTGAACTATTCTCCTTTTTTCAGGACTGTTGGTGGTCTGGGGTCCAGGTGGTGTCACTCACAGGCTTCCCTTGTATGCTTCAACTGCATGCTAGCATATAGTTTATTGGTAATTGTTTTTCCATTCTCTCTTTATATTACTGTGTGGTGTCCATATTTGTTAGTTTGACACGCAAATTTTGTCCTAGGGCACTTCCGGCAGTCAGTACCTACAAAATCGTATGTCACTGTAGCTAATTAGTCGACATTATTGTTGATTTAGTGTGTTTTATGTATATTTTTATTCAAAAGATAAAGCAGCTGTTGGCAAATTGACGGTTCTGTGATCCTGGACAGACAACAGCGTCGTACCCTACCTGATAAGACCTCCCCTCTGCATTACAGCCATCAGTGACGAGGTGCAGGAACTGAAAGAGTTGGTGCCTCAGCTAAAAGCAGATAACGAACATGCCTTGCAGACACAAGCAGCCATGTCTGCTCAACATGGAATGTCCAAGGTAATTCTTCCCTTGCCTCTCAGTTTGCTTTTAATACTACACAATTTAAGTGTTTGTTGTATATCCCTTGCAAAGGTGGGAGTTCAGTGTTTACATGGATGTCATGGATTAGTGTTGATGAGCGGATGGAAGAGATGCAGGCCAGTATTAGTAATTGGTGCTTGGCTTCCTTGGATCTGGAAAGTAATTATTTCATGCTTGATCATTTGGAAGCTAAGCCCACATTCAGCATGCTTGAGGTGCGAGCAGAGGCTATCCAGTGGCCCTGGGAGGGGAAGAAGTTATTCTGTGCTACCTAGGATCCATGATCTCAATTGCAGAATAACTGTAGTAACAGTCATTAAAGATGCAAATTTATATTCGCCTTGTAAACCCAGTTGTTGTGTTCTGTGAATTACTATGATTCTGTGAATGAGCGCTAGATGGCAGTCTAACCACAATAAGCAGAGACACTGAGGGAGACGAAGTTAGTTGCTGAGTTGGAGATCACCCGTTTCATGTTCTGATGCATTAAAAGCTTGTTGTTTGGATTTAGCACTTGTTTTTTGTCCTTTTATACCATACAATACCCCACACTGTAGTTTTGTTTTGCTGTTACTTACAGGATGTCTGTGAATGTCTCTGCTCCGGCGATATTTTTGCACTGCCTGGGAGAACCGCTGATGCGTTTCGGTATGTGTCTACATATGTTCTACTTACTAGTGATTAATGTGACGGGGGATGCTTGGCCGGATGCCCGCAAAAGAGCTACGTTACTCCATTTCTTGGGAACAGAGGGACAGCGTTTTGTTTAAACGTTTTTTTATGCTCTACCAGAAACAGGTGATACTTATGCCTCGGCTGTTGGCGCATTAGAGGAACTTTTTACTCCAAAAGTCAACATCGATTTCAAATGCTATGCATTCAGTAAGCGAGCTGAATTTCCAAGAGACCATAGCACAATATGTAGCTGCCTTGCGTGACTTTGATGATACATGATCAGTTGTTGGAAAGCTTGTTGAGTGACAGTATTAGGGAAAGGTTGTTATTGGAGTCAGATCTAACACTGGACACAGTCATAAATTTTGCAGCACAGATGGAAACTGTTGGTGACCAAAAAAAAGGTTTCAGACAAAGGAATTCAAGTGCAGACTGTGCACTCTAAATTGCACAAAACTACTAACAAACAGCACTACTGCCCAGCTAAGCCACATGTTTCTGCCACCCCTTCTCCATGTAGATCTTGCTTTAGGTGTTGTTTTGACAAGCATTTAGCCAACTCCACTCAATGCCCTGCTGCAAATGCCCAGTGCAAGTCTGTAATAAAAGGGGCCATTTTGCTTATCTACGTCATTCTGTCCCAACTAGTAAAGTGCATAATGTGCAGTTACCTGATGTGACTATACTGCATATGGACAACTCTGATCAGGCCCCAAAAAGACTGTTTTGCAATGCCACCATTCATACACCCGCCTCTGCTACCAAGGAGATATGACTCATTGTAGATACGAATTCTGCTTTCTCCATACTGCCATGCCTTGTCTACAAATAATTTCAGCTCCACCCCCTCGTCTCCATCTTCTGCTAGGCTAGTGACCTACACACAAACGCACATTCCAGTACTGGATGTCTTCATGCTCAGGTGTGTGTAGCAAATTTGTGTGCTGCAGTCACATTCTTTGTAGGAGAGGAAGGTACAGCATTACTAGGTATGGACTTATTATCACCTTGCATCTCTCTGTTAATGTTGATACTGTTACCACCCAAGATAGAACTCCAACTACTTCCATCCTGACCACAGCTACTGTTGCACCTCTAGTTACCCCTTTACCTGAAATAGAGTGTGTGAAACAGTTTATACACAAGGTCAAAATTGATCCTACAGTCCAACCTGTGTGCCAGAAATTGCATGTCTGCTGAGCTCAACTGCTTGCTGCAGGCTGGTAGACGTTATTGATGCCTCTGCTTGGGTTTCCCCCATTATAGTTATAAAAACAGAATGGAGGCATTCGGATGTCCACCGACCTTCGCAAAGCAAACAAGGCAGTGGTCACAGACTGCTACCCCTTGCCACATGGAGATGAGCTCCGCTCCAGCCAAAATATTCTCTACTATCAACTTGGCCAATGCATACTACTGGATGTCTCTCCACAAGGACAGTAGAGACATTACAGCCCTTATTACTCATTTAGATTTTGCCAGGTCCCATATACCCTGGCATCAGCCCCTTCGGCTTTTCAAAAAATGATGGCAAAAAAAGACTGTGAACTGTGTTTACCCAAATTCAGCAATGAGAAACTGGTAGCTTTTGCATCCCGTACACTTACGGCTGCAGAGTGTAAATACACAATTGTGGAAAAAGAGGCACTTGAATGTGTATGAGCTACAGAAAGGTGGCACACGTATTTGTGGTGCTTTACTTTGCACACAGACCACCAAGCATTTACAACTTTGCTCACTACCGGGTTGCACATCGCTCACTGTGCGTCAGCGTGTCTGCTTTGTTTAGACTATGATGTTGTCTATAAGCCAGGCTTACAAAACTATGCAGCAGACTGCCTTTCACGCCTCTGCGTGTATTGGCTAACCCTGACCCCTCTACAGATGTGGAACCTGAGCTGGTAGCACTGATTTTTCATCCACACTTAGTTCTCTTCCAGTCTCTGACTTTGAGGGTACTTGTTCTTCATACTCTGAAATGGTAGTCCTTTGTGAACAGATCAGTCGTGGCTTGCCTCCTTCTATACGAGCTGTTGCCCAGAATCTATTGCCCTACTACAAAATAAGGGATGATCTCTCGGTTCAGGGTCATTACATCTTCCGTGGCTCCAGATTAGTAGTGCCTGTTTCCTTGCATCATACACTGATCACCCTGGACCATGAAAGTCACCAGGGGATTGTATGCAATAAACAGCAACTGTGTGACCTTTACTGGTGGCCTTGTGTGGACTCTCAGGTTCAGACCTGCATATCTGCCTGTGCACCTTGCCAGTCAAACGACAAAACAGCTCTCACTTGCCCAGCACCTCTATGGCCTGTTCTGCTCCCTAATGGTCCCTGGAAGAAATTGGGCCTTCATATTTATATTCATGGGCCATTTGGGACTGCTATCCCTGCTTATTGGTATGCTGTGACATTGACCGACTACTATTCAAAATGGCCTGAACTTGCCTTTTGCCTACCTGCCATAGAGTTCCTGACCACTGTTTTCAGCAGTCATGGCAATCCGGAACCCATAGTCACTTATTATGAGATGTAGTTTACGTCAGCAGGACATCCGTGTACTACCCTGCAGCCAATGGAGCTATTGAGAGGTTCCACCATGCTCTGAAAGGCTGCATACAAACAGCCATCTTGCAGTCACAGCCTTGGAAGGACACTGTGACCAACTGGCTTCAAGTGTACCGTGCCACACCTCATGCTGCTGCCTCAACCTCACATTATGAACTGCTTTACAGACATAAAATGAGAACCAGATTGGACATTTTGCCCATTTTATCCAGATAAAAGATATATTTTTCTGTTATTCAAATCACAGCGTAAAACTTCAGTACTTATTGTGTTAAAGACGCCTTTAATTTTTTTCAGCACAGAATATTGCACAAGATGGCGGATCTCATTCTGGCATTGATGTGTTCTGTAAAACGGGGTTAAATAGGGAATGTGTGTACAGTGGGAATGTGTGTATGCTAATGTGGTGGAAATAAAGACAAAGCACACGAATATTGTTTAAAATGCTTTTATTAATCCTGATCTCATCAGATTTACAAGCAACAGGTATTTGATTTGAAATGAAGGCTACAGACTCGCTCTTAAACCTGCACATATGTGTGTAAATAACGTAAAATCACCTTAGCATGAATTCGAAAAATCAACCACAGATCACATCCTGACATATTTATTGGATGAAGGCTGATGGACGGTTGGAGCCGTTTCAGTTGCTTGTTAATTTTTCTCCATCGTTTCTCTAATCCAGTCCAGGTAATTCTCCACTTTGGTATAATAACCTTTATAATCTTTATTTCCACACTCAGGAGGACCCCATGACACAATCCCCTTGAGGCGGTAAGGTTTGTTGAGAGATCCAAACCCCAATGAGGGAATGATGAGTGGACCCCCACTGTCTCCTTTACAGCTGTCCACACCTCCGTCAGTGTCTCCAGCACAAAACATGTTATCAGTGACCTTCAGATTAGTTTGAAAACAAAAACCTGAGTATTCTTTCACGTGACCATACTGCAGAAATCGACTTTTCATCCTGTTATTTGATATCCCTCCAAACCCTGAGACTGTCCCCATTTTTTCCCCCATCGTTGGTCCATTAGTTTTTGTCTCTGGAAGACAAACCGGTATGAGATTTTCACTGAGAGGGACCCGAGAAGACATTTTCACCAAGGCGATGTCGTTATCGAAGTTCGTATTTTTATAGCCAGGGTGAATTATGATCTTCTCCGTTTGCATTTCAACCTTCTTGTCGTCTATAGCGTCGACCATCCCTCCAGCGAAAATCAGCGATCCCTGTTTTTCTACCACATGAGCAGCCGTAATGGCCCAACGGTCATTAATTAGAGACGCACCTCCTCGCTGAGGTTCTTTAACCAGGAGCTGCCAGGGAATTTGCCCCAGGGTGGCGGTTTTTCCCCCAAAAATCCTTCCGCTAGAAGATGCTTTAGTTATGCCACATACTAAAAAAATAGTAAGATGGAGAAAGAGTTTGAAGGTCAGTTGTGCTGAAATTCTGTACAAAAATCAAAAATAGTACATGGACCCTGAAATGCTGTCATTTTTAAAAAGCAACCCAACGTTCCCATTTTATATTGGAATGCATTAAAGCAGACTGGCTAATTAATAAAAACAATTTTCAGTAGAACACCTTTACCAAAATTTCACTATTTAATGTAGAATACAGCTGCCAGTGTCTTGTGTTTTTTCTTTCTCTGACTTGCTAACACTAAAGCAACTGCAAGCATTGGAAATTCTGCTCATTTTCAAGAAAATGTAAATATTTATTTACTATTTCTGATTTCTTTATTTCTTTATTTCTTTATTTATGGAGTTTTTTGCCCATGATTTGCCCAAAACTGCTGCAAAACAAATAGTGCTCACCATTTTAAAATGAATTGCTGTTCATTAACCCACCATATGAATATATTGTTTATTTAAACATTATACAGAAAAATCTGCATTGTTTCAAATGATGGACACGTCTCTGTTAGTTAAACTACTGTTTTACTAACAAATTGACTAATAATGCTAATAAAAGGTTCGGGAAAGCAGAAAAAGGACTGTTGTATATAGGATTTAAAATAAATAAGTCACTGAATTCATTATTATTTGAGCCAGTGTACCTGGAACACACTGCGGTGTGTGTTGTGAAAACGTCTGTCCGTTTTCAGCCATCCATTCTCCTGTAGCATCACAGGTGAAGTTAGCTGAAACAAGAAAAGAGGAAAACAAAGGAATGAAGGTAATATCATTCACCAGCTCAGATTATTTACTTAAATTGTACAGGAGTCATATTAGCTTGCTAATGTTCCAGTTTATTATATATAGTTGAGTTGAAAATGAAATGCGTTTTATACTCGTACCACAGCGCTGTTGGATTATGGATTCTGATTGGTCAGAATGTGTCGCATCACCCTGTCACGATGTAGTTTTGTCTCTTGTTTAAATAGTAATGTGTATTTATTTGCTCTGGATATCAAACCAGCTCTGCGTTTTGAACTTTGCTCCCATACCAAGATAAAGTTTAAAAATTTTTATTTTGACTTAATAAACATTTTGTACTGCTCCTGGGTCCTAGTGCTTGAGTTTTTTTCCAATATATTTTGGGCCAGTATTTGTACACACGCGTGTACACACACACACACACACACACATGCACAGATTTACCATTTCCATCCAGTTTGTAGTACTCTGAAGAGCACTTAACACTGATGGTGTGCTCATATAAGGTCTGTGGGTTGTCCTCTATCAGGTTCATCAAATCTGGAAGCTCAGGATACCCACAATTCACCGCTGGGAAAAGGAGATACAGAAATAATAATAGGTTTGTAACATTTTCATGTGATTTTCTATGAATATTATTGCATTGTCTGCACTTTAATATTTTCACTCACGTTCACAGCTGTATATGGGACTCCACCTCCCATTTAACTGGCATGTGGACTGAAAAGTATCAGTGGACTGTGCACAGAAAAGAAGGAAGAAGATTTTAGCCGCTTTAGCTGATGCACTACAGCTAGCCAAGCACTAACATGATTTCACTCAAATGAAAAGATTTTGTTGAATGTCACTGGGCGGCTGAACTTGCCACCTGTCCTTTTTTTTGGATACTTGAACTAGCCTCAGAGACTCCGCCCACGACCCACAGCACGTCTTAGGCCTGGTTTATACTCGACACATGACGTGGCAACGTGAGTGGTTTGCACACATACTTCTCTGCATGCTTTATGCACCTCTGGAGGATTACAAGTGACATCTACTATATGGCATATAGCACAGCGATGAGCTCTGTTTCAGTCCAAACCTTCCCCCGTTGTTGTGATTGTTGTCATGAGCTACGTCTCACATTGAAAACTATTTACTATTCTGGAAAATCCAGAAAACTGGCCCACAAAACAGACCTTTTAGTAGCTTTGAAGGCTACATGAGATTTTTTTTTTAATTCAAACATTAGCAGTAACTTGAAAAACAGTGTTAGTACTCAATAAATGTCTAGAATAGTACATTAGTATGCTATTTAAGACAAAATTCTAGTAAACATGTTTATACTCCCAGGATAACTCTGTTGCAATTACAATGGCTTTCCTGTGAAAATATGAGGTTCTTGGACTGACTACACGTACAAGCCAGAGGTAGATGTCTGGCTTACAAGACGATACGTGAACAACAGACACCTATGTTACGATTGGCTAATATTACTCTAATCAACAAAAGACAGATGAAGCAGGGATGAACAGAATTCATACCCATGATGGGTATTGGTTCTATAGTGCTGTCTGATTGGTCAGAAGGTGTTGATTAAGTTACATGTTTATAGTAACATATTATCGTTTCTATAGTAACAGCTCTTTCACAGAGTCTTGTACAGCGGATGCTCAACGTAAACGTGAAATGTAAAAATGTGTGTAATTGGTAAAGTTTCTGTAAGGAGAAAAATTTATGCTTAATCTGTATGGAAGGAGTCTCCAGTGTCAGCGCTTTGTACCAGATAGAGGTCATTTAGACAGGATTTTACACTTTGCGTTTTCTTGGTAACATATCAAGCTACATTTTCTTGTCTTATTAACTTAACGAGTGAGAAAAAGAGACTCTGGTGCTGTTATTTTGAACAGGATCTAAATTGTTTTGTGGAAGTTAAATGTAAAATGTATGACGTTTTTTTTAACAAATAAAAACAGAAACTCAAGTTATTCCAAGTCACGTGTGTGGAAACGCGAGATTCCGAGTCACACTTACAAACACCAAATGTTTTTTCCCGCCGACAATTTCATTTCACTCTCAATACTCACATCAATTAAAACGTAGCCAGTCACACAGTGCACAGTGACCGTCTCGCCCACTGGATACCGATCTCTCACAGGAGACACAACGGAGTCGAGCGTCACTTTTCCAGAACATTCCATTACTACAAGGGAAGATAACAAATCATCAATAGTGGGAGTAAACTGACCAGATCAAGTGAAATGTTACATGATTAAAGTGTTAACAATGCATTACTAATAGTTCTTTTAAAATCCTGCCTTTAGGTTTGTACTCGAGAGAGAAGCCTTGATTTGTTCCCTCCAGGTCAGAGTGGAAGATGACTTTAACGTGTTGGGCTGCGGTGAGGATGTCAGCAGGTTTGTTTTCCCCACAAAATGGCCCAAAGGTCTCAGTGTCTGTCTTAATCTGATAGAAACAAAGGCAAAACGGTTGCTAGGAGAGATGACAGACCAGTATTGAGTGCCACAGAAGTTCCGCACAAATGTCTTCCTGTTTCTCAACTGAAAAAACAAAGATTTTTCTACACAACCTTGATAATGGATAAAACATTAAAAAGACAAAAGCTCGTGAAACAGTCAGCTAAACACTCAAGTAGGTATAGATAAGCCATTAGTCAGTAGTTCACAACTACATTCCATTAGTCATTAGTTCACAAGGCTTTTTTTTAAACTAGTGGCACACAGATGAGATGCCTGTTTTAAATTTGATTAATTTTTAATGTTAGAATGTTTAAAAAGAAATGGATAGAGTAGTTTATTATTCTGTTTTCATCACCATCTTCCAATCCCTCTCCCCAACATGTCTTCCTGATACGGTGAAAAAATTATGAATTTCTGAAATTGCTTTTCTAAATTAGCAATTCACTAATTCTGCTGCACTTTTTTTTTTTTAAGCTCAGTTTGATCCACTAAATACACTTATGCTGGTCTGCTTCCTGACCATGGTCTGCCAGTTAACGGTGACACATACTTTTACAAAGTCAACACATCGTCCGTCTCTGCTTTCCACATCAAACACTCCTGTGAATTTTAATTCAAGTTGGTTCCCTTCATCCACAGAGAGACTGAATAAACAGTCAGCATTCTCAAAGTACGGCCCAGGACTTCCAGGAGACTTTACCACTCCCGCTCCATAACGCTCCTCTGTGCAGTTGGCTAAAAGAGAGGGGGGAAAAAAAGAGACACAAAGGCAGATTTAAAAATCCTCTTCAACAAAAGTATGACAGTCATGATCGAGACAGAAACATTATTGCAGGAGAAAGCAGAGTAATGGCGTACATGGGGACTGTTGTGGTATCTGGTTGTTTTTAATCTCTTGAAGGTGGAAGCAGACAGTCCGATGTGAAGCAAAGTTGTTTATATTTTGGAAAACAGAAGCACCTAAGTTTGTTGTTGGGATTGGTCAAAGTTTCTGCAGGAGTGGGTGGGATTGGGCTTACCAAACGATCCTTAACGTCGGCACACTTGGGAGTGGAAATTTAGGGGCAGGAGTCGAAATGTAATTCATAAGGCACCTAAAGCGCGAAGACTATCAAGCTAGGGACAGATTTTGAAGAACAGATTGTAGCATTCTCCTGAAAGAAGAGTTTTTTTTCAGAAGGATTGAGGTGAGGAACAGAGAGAGAGAGAAAAGTTAAATGAGTTCCTTCCATCAGAATGAGGAGAAGATGCTAGGAGACGAAGCTAGAGATGGAGCCGTGGGCAGTGCTAGATCAGTGGGTGCAGTTTTTAGACCAAGTCCAGGAGGTGAATGAGCACCAGGGGGTTTAAGTAAAAACAGCAGAAAGAGGAGAAAGAGATGGACCAGAAGGTGCGTCTCCTGGAGTTCAGCGCTGGATGAATTACATTCTGAGGACCGAGAACCAGTGAGACGGGAGTAGACCCAAAGCAACTCCTAAAACAAAGTGGATCTTTTATTGGTTCTGCAAAAACCAAACCATGAAATAAAGGACTTTCAGCAGCCAATAGTACAAGGTTGCATAAGAAAACACACCCTAGCCTTCATTTTAACACAGTTTAGCTTTGGATAGGCTTATAACTAACCCTTTCCCCTTCTGCTGATTCAGTAAAACTGCAGAGGGGATGTGAAACTGTCCACAGTGGTGATTTCACTACCGCCCTCTCTGAGCACAACAGGAAGTAAAGAGAAAACTGAAAGAGGAACTTCCTGCAGTTCCTGGAAGACCTATCAAAACTTTCCAATGCGAGCAAGAACATGATTCCTATTCTGGTGACACTTAGCAGTGGTCTACAAGAACCTGTGTGTATCCATCTAAAATTAGTTTTTTTTTTTTGTTTGTTTTTTTTTTTTTTGAAGAACGAACGTGTGCGAAAGAACAAAAATGAGAATGAAAGAAAACATGAACAAAAAAGGAACACAAAAAGAATGGAGGCAATTAAGAGAAAGGTGTGAATCAAAAAAAAATAGCAATTAAGAAGCTAGATTAAAATTAAAAGGAATAAAAGAAAAATAATTAAAAATAATAATAATAATAGCAAAAATAGTAAAAGCAATTTAAAAAAAAAAAGTCAAAACTGATCCAGCTTAGACATTCTCCTTACACACTCTGGGATAACACTTTTTATCAGAGATGGGAGAGTGCAATTGGGAGCGTGTGTGTGCGTGCATACGTGTGTGTGCACATACCACGGCATTCATGTTGATCTTCATCAAGGTAATAACCCGGTTTACAGCTGCAGCTATATCCTCCGATGTAATTATGGCAGAAATGAGAACACACCACATCATTCTCCCAGCACTCATCAACATCTGTGGGAAGAGGTCAAAGGTCATCCCTCAACATGAGACTTCATGCCTGTTAGGTGTTCTTATTAAAACGCAGATATTTTAAGATCCCATCTCAAACACTAGAACACACACAAATGTGAGGGAGTGTGACAGAGAGATCCAACCCAAAACCCTACTTTTAAAGGTTTTCAACAAAAACATATGTTTTGTTATTTTACCTTGTGTCGTGTAAAAAGCCTTGAATCCTGCATGTCTCTCCATGTTGGAGTAATCAGACTGAAAGGTGAGAGAGAGACAGCCTCCAGAGGTTGACCGGAGCGAGGGATTAACAGATGACTGCAGCTCCTCCAGGGTCATTCTGCCACACAAGTTAGCGAGGAGGATGTGATCCTCAGAAATCTGTGAGGAAAACAAGAAAAGCAAGAAATAGAAATTAAATTTTTACAAGAAAAAAACAAAGACTAAAGAAAAAAAAGAAGTAAATGAATAGAAAAACCACACACAGAGCAACAAAAAAAAAAAACAGTAAAGAAAAGCAGGCAAAGATGAAAGGGAGAAAAGAACCTGCAACTAAAAACAAGAAGGAAAAGCAGTGACTTGGAAAGGAAAAAATGAAAAGAAACAAAGGATCACACAGAAAATAATGAAAAACACAAATCAAAGAAAAGCAGGAATATATTTTTTTAAAAAGCAAGAATGAAAAGCAAAAATGTATTAAAAGGCAGATAAAACAAAAACAATGCTGGGAAGGAAAAAATGAGGGAAATACAAGCAAGACAGTGGAGTTAAGAGAAGATAAAACGTGGGCTGCTTCCTGTCCTCTACCTTCAGGGCATCGTCCTCACACTTGTAGCTTTCCTCCATGTCCAGGTGCAGCAGTGTGAGTGAGAGGACGTGACCCGGTGGTGCACAGCGTCTCCACGTTTCAGATATGTCTGAACCATATCCACGTGGATAACCAGGAGACTGAATCCACCCGACGAGAGGGAGAGACTGACACACACTCACCAACAATGCACACACACTGAGAGAGAGAGAGAGAGAGAGAGAGAGAGAGATAGATAGATAGATAGATAGTTCAGATAAGGTGGATGGATAGAAAGATAGAAAGATAGATAAACAGACAGACAGGATGTTCAGATTGCTTTTGGTTTTGTTTAATGAATTCACCAACATCTAAAACACAAGTTTAATCTCCGTTCTGACAAAGTTTTTAGCCGTAGTTTTAATTAAATTCTATTTTGTATCAAATTATACCAAAATGTTACAAATATAATGTTCAGATGTGTGATTCTACTTACCAGAAAATGAGCATGGTGGAACTAACGATGTCTGCCTGCATGTGCTGCTGCTGTTGCTGCTATGTTCCTTTATTTGTTTAACACACACACACACTCTCTCTCTCTCTCTCTCTCTCTCTCTCTCTCTCTCTCTCTCTCTCTGTGTGTGTGTGTCTCTCTCACTCACTCACTCAGATTTGTAATTTGATCATTGTAGGGTGAGTGTAATGCTGCAGCTACATACATGCTACATAATCCTTAACTCATCTTCAGCCCTAAAACTGGAAATAAATTTAGAAAAAAATAAATTGCTCAGACAGTTGTCTCCAATGTGTAGGTTAGCTTATTAGATTAAATATTACTCATACTCTCCTATTGTTGTGCATCTAATGATCTCTCCACACATCTTACCATCCATATACTTTTATATTGCCAGAGGCATACCATCATTGATCATAGTGGCATGCTCTTCTATTGATGTTTTACTTAGTTACAGCATTTACTAGATCTCCTTATCCAGAGCATCTTCTACTGACACATTCACACACTCATTAATTACCATATATGGTGATATTTTGGTCAGGATTGCATATACTTACTTACATATATATACACGTACACATATATTTATTTTTATTATTTCACCCATACTGCTTTATTTAGACACTTCAACACACACATTAAACCAAGGGACATTTTGAACTAGGACTCTGGAAGCAGTGATCTTTGAAGCAGTGAGTCAACAATTTTACCACTACACCATCATGGTACTCTATGGAAAAAGTGACATGAAAGTCTTTGAATTGTGATGGTGTGGGCGCTGGTGTGCACAAAATATTAACACACAAAAGAAACCACAAGTTAGCAGCTTGGGTAGTGCTGCAGGCATGATGGTGTGTGTTATGGCAGTGGTTCAAGACCTACCTCAACAATGTGGCTTCTTTATACATATATATATATATATATATATATATATATACATACACACACACACAGTTAGGTCCGGAAGTAGAGGTTTGTGATTTTGCCTTTATACACCACCACAATGGATTTGAAATAAAACAATCAGGATGTGATCGAAGTGTAGACTTTCAGCTTTATTTTAAGAGGTTCCACAAAAATATGGCATTTACCATTTAGGAATTACAGCCATTTTCAGCAAAGTACCTCCATTTTCAGGAGCTCAAAGGCATTTGGACAAAGTGACATAATTGTAAATATAACCATAATTTTAATACTTGGATGAAAATCCTTTGCAGTTAATGACTGCCTGAAGTCTGGAGCCCATGTTCTCAAAACTCAAATTCTGTGTTTCCTCCCTAGAGATGCTTTGCCAGGCCTTCACTGCAGTCACCTTCAGTCTTGTCTTCAGTAAGTGAAAAGCAGCTCTATTGGGTTGAGATCAGGTGACTGACTTGGCCATTGAAGAATATTCCATTTCTTTGCCTTCAAAAAGTCTTGAGTTGCTTTCGCAGTATGTTTAGGGTCATTATCCACCTGCACTGTGAAGTGGCGTCCTAACAGTTTTGTAGCATTTGGCTGAATGTGAGCAGAGAGTACAGCCCTATACACCTCAGAATTCATCTTTCTACTTCTGTCAGCAGTCGCATCATCAATAAACACCAGTGAGCCCGTTCCATTGGCAGCCATACATGCCCATGCCATAACACTGCCTCCACCATGTTTGACACATGATGTGGTATACTTTGAATGATGAGCTGTTCCTTTCTTTCACCATACTTTTCTCTTCCCATCATTCTGGTACAAGTTAATCTTGGTTTCATCAGTCCAAAGAATCTTATTCCAGAACATGGGAGGCTTTTTTAGATGTTTTCTGGCAAAGTCTAATCTGGCTTTCCTGTTCTTGAATGTTACCAGTGGTTTGCACCTTGTTGTAAACCCTCTGTATTTA
>CM040975.1:13445855-13460887 GCA_022985145.1 Pangasius djambal | reverse complement strand
TGAATCATCTTTGGGCAATCCTCCAGGAGGCTTGGAGTAATATATCAAGTCAATGTTTGAATAAACTGACTGCTCGGATGCCTAGTGTTGTCCCTTATTATCAATGCAAAATGGTCACTAACTAAAGAGGATTTATGCTGATATTGCCCAGAAACCCTATTTTGTTCAGGCGTTTCCAAACTTTTGGAGGGCAGTGTATATCAGGAATACAGACGTTAAACCAGCAAGCCAGTGTTTACAGCTAATCCGAAAAAGAAAACATTCACACCGTATTCCCGAATGTGGACATTGCCCTGAGGCTTTTTTTTTTTTTAAACTATACCAGTAACAAATGCAACTGGAGAACGTTCTTTTTCGAAGAATTGGTCAAAAAACAGACTGAGATCGACAGTGGCACAAGAGAGACTTAATCATCTGACACATGTCGATCGAAAGTGACATACGAAGGGAGTTGAACTTTTCTGACATCATAAGGGATGTTTCATCCCGAAAAAGCCGAAGGAAACCTTTGTAAAGTACTCCCTATGATCTGATTAATTTATAGCATTAAAAGAAACATGTTCAGGCAGTAACATTTTCGTATATTGTTTATATGTAATTATAAATGAAACAGTGATTATATTTTGTTATGGCATTTATTCCAGCAAAATAAAAGGTGATAACTTGCACTTTGTGATTATTAAGATTGTGTGAATGTAGGCTGTAATTCTGCTGGATGAAGGGCCGCTTACAGTGTTAATGCGGCCCTGCTAACTGTCATGTGTTCTGACAATAAAAACATCAGCCACTTAGACCGTGAGGACGCTGTTGCTAGGCAACTAGCTAATGACTGAAGCTAACAATTTAGCTAGTTAGATCTGATCTTAGCACAGCAGCGGTCAATATAAAGCTACGGTGACGGTGGAAACGAGACAACATTTACCTCAGATGTGTGGGTAAAATACGAAAATACTCTGAATGACTGAAAATATACTGAGCATCACTTGCTAACTTAACGTTCATGGGTTACGGGTTCAGGGACATTATGCAACATCAAAAACAAATTTGTCACAAGTGTGAGAACACTGTTGCTAGGCACCCGGGAATCCTGGAGACAGAGTATGACCTAGCTAATCACTGAAGCTAACGTTTTAGCTAGCAGTCATTAGGGCTTTTATATGGAGAACGTGGAAATAAGACGGAATCATAGGGAATATAAATATTTCCCTCAGAAGCGTTTGCACACACACACACACACACACACACACACACACAAAATTTACACCCCAGTATACTTAGAATCTACCACAAACTGAATTTCTCTATTGAGAATAGTTAAAAATGCTGCTGCACAAAAACAAAACTAAGTTTACTGACATCTAGATGACAGAGGAGTTCACACTGAGGTTTCTTGGTAACTTATTCACTTCAAGGTAGAGGGGGAAAGAGAGAGTCTAGTGAGGGAATAACTGTTAAAACTTAACTAAGAACAGGAACAAATATGTTTCTAGTTAATGCTTAGTATCATGTCTGCATTTCTTACATTATTAAGTAAATCTACAGATCTTGGTAGACGTGTTTGCTCTGTGTTTTCTGAAGGTTCTAACTGTAGCGTGCTGCACCAGTACACGCTCCACTGCGCTGCATTCCTACATGGGTTGCCAGATTGTGTTTCGCAAGCTTTACACAGACACATACAGGAACAGTCAGTCAGGCACACTTCCTTTGCACAAAACACACTTCACCTCTCACACACTGAGGTCGGAAAAAGTGTCAATGAACCTAAAAATACTTCCAAGACTCTGAGTACACACACACACACACACACACACACACACACACACACACACACACACACACACACACACAGATCCATGTGAGCCCTGCACTTGTGACTATGTTTAGTAGAACTGTTTATATCTCTCTCTCTCTCTTTTTCTCTCACACACACACACACACACACACACACACACACAGGAGGTCTTACTTGGCCATGATGCGGCGCACATTCTGAGCAAACAGCTGTGGGTTCCTCGTCTCCTCCTCGCTGGGGGTGTAGATCGGGAGGAACTGAAACACCACCACCACAGCTTGATCGGTATTCACAGGTTATCAACGGATAAAACACACATACACTATACAGTATCAGAACATCTGTGTGTGTGTGTGTGTGTTTGTGTGCGCGCATGTGTGTGTATATATGTATCCTCACCTCAATCTCAAAATCATTATGGAGCTGGCACAGGGTGAGCCACAGGATCGTAAACCTGAGATTAAAAAAAAAAAAAAAAAAAAAAAAAAAAAAAAAAAAAAAAAAAAAAAAAAAAAAAAAAAAAAAAAAAAAAAAAAAAAAAAAAAAAAAAAAAAAAAAAAAAAAAAAAAAAAAAAAAAAAAAAAAAAAAAAAAAAAAAAAAAAAAAAAAAAAAAAAGAAGAAGAATCACAACAGAATGATTAGTGTTCAAGAGCCCAACGTGCAAACGTCCACGATCTCAGTTACATCTCACACACAGCCACGCCCCCCTCAAATCACTGTTAAATAGACGCAGTAAGAAATATTTATTTTAAATGAAAAGATGCGACTTTTGCAGTCTGAGAACAAAATTTGACCCAAACACACAAATCTAAAGCGATTTTTAAACAGCTAATATATAAAACAAAGCCAGTACTCACGCTCCGGGTCCTTGCCACGTCCAAGTGATCGTGTCCTCGAGAGATAAACATCCGTAATTCTCATTAACAAAGCAAGAGTGTGTACTAACAGGGCATGCAGAATACACAGTGTGTACAGTGTACAATTAAGAAAAATAGTATGTATGTACAGTATATTGTTAAAATTGTAAAAAAAAATTAAATAAAAAAAAAAAAACTGAGCAAATAGTACATAAGTATACAGTTAAATTTTTTTTTCTTTTTTCCCCCCAGCCGTCTGATTTCTAGTCTTTATTTATTTTAGTGCTTGGACCCCAAAGGGTCACAAAACAGAAAGTTCTCAGCAGAAGTGATAGCTTTAAAAACATTTTTTTTACCAGCTGATTGGGGTAGCGAATAACAACCGGCTGTACAGGCACTGCTGGAATAAAAGCACCTGTGGAAGAAAGGAAAAAAAAAATATATATATATATATATATATATATATTTTATACATACAGACATACAATATATACAGACAGTGACATCTATTATCTGACGTTAAAGAACTATTAGCTAGTTAGCTATTTATTGTTCACATACTCCAACAGCTCATCATTACGAAGCTAAATATTTTTTGTTGACACTGTATAGTCTTTATTCCATCCTTTAAAGCAATATGCTTCTCTACAATGTGTTACGCATCCAACTTAAAATTAAACCAACTCACATCAAAAAAGCAATTAATTACGTCAGCAATTTTAATAATTACGTTTTCTGGTTGTCCCTCCGTCCCTACATCCGCCCCTCTGAGATCCTCGTTAGCACAATAGCTCAAGAACGAGTGGCTGAATGTTTGTAGGATTTATAAGGAATTATGATCATAACCAGCAGATGAAGTGACCTGATTTTGGAATCGATCCAAACAGGGTCAAGGTCACAGCAAGGTCATATATCAGACAGCTTTTCCTCAGTAGCTTCCTTTACGTCTGAAGTGTAGTTTAAGGGGGTTTCTGGCATACCAATTAGTAAGAAAAAGAAAGACTAGACTTGTTGGTGGTAGAGGCTTCCCCGACGACTCGTTTTTGTAGTCTTTATTTCTCTTCTTTCGCCAGGTCACTATACTTTAGCCGAACACTCAGTATTTATATGTTAGCACCAAACTAAGCTTAATATACACTATTGTACATTATTTTCCAGACACTTGTTTAAAAAAAAAAAAAAAGCTCATCTCCGTCATGTGAACAGTGTATGTGGCACGTTTTGAAAGTCAATAGAAAGCCTACAGTTAAAGGAGGAAGGAAGTGTGCATGTGTTGTATATGAGCTGAAGTGCAAACACGCACGCACGCACATGAACACACACACACACACACACGCACACACCTGGTTTAAATGTGATCAGACAGGACCTGTTGGTGCACGTCCCCTCAGGAAAGATCATTATCTGTGAAAGACCATCAGAAAATCAAAAATGAAGATTAAACACCAATTTACTTTTTTAAAATTCGTATTCCATCACATTTAACAAAGCCTGCGTGCGTGCAAAAGAAGATTTAATGCTTTAAGTGGGCTGGGTGAAAGACTGGGTGTCACTCTACCTGAGGCCACACCCCTCCGGACTGAGCCCTGCGTTTGATCTCCTCTACGGTTTTGCGGCGCGAGTCCTGATCCGACCTTGACACGAACACCGGCCGGATGTATTTAATTAGAGCTGAAGGAGACAACAAAAATGAGGAAGAAGAAAAAATAAATAAATAAATAAAAAATATGCCACACACACTTACATCATACACACCTTTTGAGACTCAAAAACTGGCTAAAAACAGCAGAGCACCATCTCTACGCCATCACCCTCATTAAAATGCAATAATATGAACATACACGAATATGCAAATTAGAGATGTTCTCACTGATTTATTTATATCAGCAACCAAAGCTGCTGAAACACATATACAGTGTACCCATGACAACCACCTAATCATGAGTAACATTAGCCAAGTTCGCAGATTCTATGGCTAAAACTCTCCATCCAACAGTCTGTCATCCTCTAATTTGCATATCAGACGTGATTGGTTCAAGCATTTAGTGACATCACAAGGTGAGCTCATATCGACATCAGGTTATATAGGAGTGAGGAGTCTCACATACTTCTTACTACAATGTCTGTGTGTGTGTGTGTGTGTGTGTGTGTGTGTGTGTGTGTGTGTGTGTGTGTGTGTACTCACTCCCCCACAGCGGTATGTCCTTGCTCTCAGCCTTCATGACGATGGACGCCATCGTCATGGTAACAGGCACGGCGTCGAAATAGGACGAGTGCGGGGCGAGGGTGAGGATGGGCGCCTGGGCAGGCAGCGCACGGCGACCTTTGACCCTGATCCAGTGGAAGCCGCCTGCAAACCACATGGCCCGCATGATGAGGCGCAGGGCGACATCCACCAACCTGAGGAGGACAAAAAACTGTCACATGAGTGTGTGTGTCATGTGACCTGCATGGAGTCTAGACAACATGGATGGAGATGAGCATTCTTATTTTAGATGTGTGAGGGACTCTAACGCTAATGAGCATGCTGTGTGTGTGTGTGTGTGTGTGTGTGTGTGTGTGCGTGCGTGTGTGCGCACACGTGCAAAATGCAAATTCAGTGCAAGTTCAGCAGATCTACATCTTTAACAAAGAACCTCACACACACTTCTAAAGCACTCTTGACACATACGCAGGAAGTCAGAAACTTATGAAGTCCAGCTCCAGGCTACAATTTTAACTTCATTTATGCAAATGACTCTGGATGTTCATGTTCGTTCAGTTCCCTCGCCTGCTCTCCAGGTGTTCACAGAAAAAAATGGAACTGGTAAAAGAGAAAAGACAACGAAAAGAAACAAAAGGAAAAAAAGGAAAGAAGGAAAGCTAGTGTGACAGGAGCAGTAGAGAGAATGACGATGGGGGAAAAAAATGAAAAAGGGGAAGGTAAAAGTAAAAGCAAAAACAGACATAGGGCTGGAAAATAAATAAATAAATAAATAGATAGATAGATAGATAGATAGACCGACCACAGCAACAGATATCCACAGAATAAAGATGGAAGAAAAACCGAAAAAGGGAAAAGAAACCAAAAAGTGATACAAGGTGGAAATGAAAAAAAGATTAGAAAAAGTAAATAAAGAACAGAAAAAGGAGGGGGAAAAGGAGAAAACTAGGGTGAAAGCAGCAGCAGACAATTGCAGAGAATAATCGAGATAAAGTGACAAAAAGAAAAAAGGTCCTAGATGTTGATGTTTAATGAGTATGATGTCATTATCACGGATGTTTAAGTTATGAGGTCATCGTATGGGTGTAGAAATCAATGTGTACGTGTACGAAAGTGTATATATGCGCATGAGCTCACCTCCTCCAGAAGCACTGATGCTCTACGCTGGTCTCACTGCGTCCTACGGTGGCGATGAAGGCGAAGGGCCACGCCAACAGCATCATGAACGCAGCAAAGAAGAGGCGCACAGGGAACAGGGTCAACGTCATCACGCCCAGCTGTATACACACACACACACACACACACACACACACACACACACACACACAGGTAATTACATCACATCAATATTCATAATCAGTTGGACATGTAATGAATGTGTGCAGGATCATTAAGTCACCTTAAATTGCAATACATATACACACACACACACACACACACACACACACATATATATATATATATATATATATATGTATGTACATAACTTAATTAATACAATTTTCAAGGTACCAACTTCATATTCATGCGACTAAAAATGCAAGTACATTTTTAGAAAATTTTTATTATTCCCCCCCCATTCTTTAAAATCTGTTGCTTTGTCACCCAAGACAGCCAAGTCCCCAAGTCCCTAAATCACATCAAAACATCTCAGAATCTCCCCGAAGGTTCTCGACTGATGCACAAACGCATCACAAATGGACAGAGAGACTATTATTGGCTGTCTCCTGACACTGAGGCTCCGCCCCCAGGCCACAGAGCATCAGATATCCTTTTATGAACCCAAGGCCACAGGCTTCAAAACCTTTAAGGCTCTGACAAAAAGTCTGTGGTTGGTCATGTGACACGCCTGCCAAACTGCGGAAGTAAGCGGGTCTTCGGCATGCTTACTGCTGAAGCGTGAATAAGCGAATGCTGAAGGTCTTAAAACGACAAAAATATGATGACTCTCGAAGACATTTCTATGAAATATCACCACAATATTTGCTTTAAAAATAAAAAAATAAATAAAATAAAAATAAAAAATAAAAGTCCTTTTAACAAAGCTGAAAGTGTTTTGTTAAATTATTACTCAGCTGATCTTTCTCAAAATATTAAACCAATAGCTAGCATATGCAAATAAGGAGCAAACATTTCCCCCCCTTTTCACACAATAATGATGAAAGAAAAGAAAAGAAAAAAGAAAAGAGAAAAAAGTAGATACAGAATAGATTATAAAACTAATTTAATGGAACACATTATAAAACAAATGTAACATATAAAAACAACCAAAAAAACCTTTTTAGCATTTAATAAAAATCAAGGAAAAGAAAATGAACACAGGAAGATAAAGTGAAGTCCAATCTAAACGGCTGTCTCTCTATTAAACGCAGCCACGTGTTGATTTAAGACACTTATCACTAAAGCACCATTAAAAGCATGCTGTTATCTTGAGTCAATGTTTATCTGGGAGATAACGCCGCTAGCTTACTGACAGCCGTCTGCTAAGAGCTAATCCCAGCTCCAGAGCAGACAGAGGCAGGTTTCAGACATAAAACCATATTAAACGCACAATATAACCACAGTAATGGTGATTTTCACATTTCTCCATTTCCGGTGAGCAGAATCACCTTTTCGTGAAAGTGATTCTGTCTATCAGGCGACACTAAACGGACAAAAACTCCTCCTGAAGCTACAGACAGGGTTGTATAATGTTGTACGATCAACATCACAGCGCATCACTGGCTATCCAATAGGGGTTGGCTTATAGACAATATACAGCCTGGGTTTGCTAATAAATTCCCAACGAAACAGCAGTGTTGCGTTTTTATCCGTTTACAGTCACGCTTAATGTTTTAATTTCTTGTTATCGCAGCTAAAATCAGCTATCCCTCACCAGCCTTTTCAAGTTAATAAGAAGATAAGAAAAACACAGCTTGCTTGCTGACACTGGAGACTCCTTCCATAAATGTTACGTAAACATCTCTTTATAGAAAACATCACCACATCAACAGTCTTTTAGAAGCGCACGAGTCCGTGTGAATGAGCTGTTGCTATAGAAACGCTAACGTGTTAGGACCAACCTGCGATCTGCAGCTGCACCACTCCCAGAGCTGCTGTTCTGGAAAATCAATCGACAACCTTCCGACCAATCAGAATTCAGCTGCAGCGCTGGACAGCATGACGATACAACGACATGATAAATTCCAGCACGACGATACAACGACATGATAAATTCCAGCACGACGATACAACGACATGATAAATTCCAGCACGACGATACAACGACATGATAAATTCCAGCACGACGATACAACGACATGATAAATTCCAGCATGACGATACAACGACATGATAAATTCCAGCACGATACACTTTTCTGAGATGTCGCAGAATAGCAACGATAAACTCTGACTGGAAGCAGTTTGTACATTTTTTTTAAATATCAAATTTATCAATTTATTTTTGTAGAAATGTAAGGTTTTTTTATAATTCATTTATTTAGTTCGTTAACAAACCTACGTATATGTATCGTGATACATCGTGTATCGAATCGAGACGTGATATTTCTGTCATTTCGCTGCACCCCATTCAGCCGACTCCAGTGTTCGCAGTTAACTCTTCGTCACTGCGTGTTCAGACGAATATTTGCACTTTCCTGTGAAGCTTCAGAAGTCTTGTTTTTTTTTTTAAATGAATAGCTCGTCTTTCTTTCCCGTGATGGAAATGTTAAAGGTTCCTAGAAAGCTGATCCCTCGCTTTGTCTCTGCCCTCGATCTTTTGTGTTTGCTGTAATGTGCGAGACGTGAATGAAAAGCTACGTTGCGTCACCACATGAAACACGGCTTTACGTGGCACGAAGGATGGGGAGAATAAAAAGCTGAACAGATTGAAGGAAAGATGAAAACTGTCACACTAACCATCCTCAAAGCTAAATCATCCATCTGCCCATCTCTCCATCTTCAAAGCCATCTCTCCATCGTCAAATCTCTCCAGCCTCAAAGCCACTTATCCACCCATCTATCCATCAACAAATCTATCCATCCTCAAAGCCACTTATCCACCCATCCTCAAATCTATCCACCAATCTCTCCATCCTCAAATCTATCCACCAATCTCTCCATCCTCAAATCTATCCATCCTCAAAGCCACTTATCCACCCATCCTCAAATCTATCCACCAATCTCTCCATCCACCCAGCTACCCATCCTCAAATCTATCCATCTGTCCATCTATTCAGCCTCAACTCTATCCATACTCTATCTCTCCATCCTCAAAGCCACTTACCTACCCATCCCACTATCCTCAAATCTATCTATCCACCAATCTCTCCATCCTCGGTCATCCATCTGCCCATCTCTTCAACTTCAAAGCCATCCACCGGTCTCTCCATCCTCAAAGCAATCTATACATCCATTTCTCCATCCACTCACCCAGTTCTCTACCCATCCAGTCTTTCCAGTTATGTTTGAAGTGCAACATCCCAACATCCACAGAGATGCTAGTTATTTGTGCAAAGCTAACACCATCCCCGCCTTCTCAAACAAAAACCTCAGCCTAAAAGCAGAACAACAAACCTACTACAATTCCATTTCCCGTTTCCTTAAGTTCCTGTTTTGGCAAGAAGTCAGAATTTATTTATCTGTTAAATCCTCTTAAAGAGCTTAAACAGAGTCAAACGTTAGCTAGCAGAGCAGTAAGCTAGCCGAGACGGTGAGAAAAGGCCCCGAGTCAAACCGGTAACGAGAAATAAAAAGCTGGGGGGGAGGGATACACAATATATAATCAGTAAAAAACTTTCTACAACAACATTAAAGTAGGTTTTAACGCTTGAAAAACAGATATGTATTAAAATGAGATTAAAAGGAAGAACTCGCGAGCACTAGCTAACTTAATTTAGCTTAAGCTTAGCCAGAATGTGGATGTTAGCATCGAGTCTAAAGATCTGAAGAGCAATAAAAATAAAAACCTGTTGCGTTTACGACTCAACTAGTTTATCTAATTATGATGTGATAATTTTATACTGGCTTTAAACAATATATTGCATATATGTAAATACACATCCAAGTTAACGTGAAGCATATTTACAGAGTATTAACTTATTATAACTCCTGTTTAACAGTGCCTGTTGCATTCAGGTACCTATTTAAACTCAAATGCAACTCGGATCTTTTTTTTCTTTTCGTTGTAAACGTTATTTAATCTAAAAATCTTGAATTTTTTTTTTTTTTGTGTCTAGAAATAAAAATGCATGAATTAAAAATTCAAATTGCAAGCCAAGGCCAATGCATATGGAGTTTAACACATACATCAATGCAAGTGAAGCAAACAAGACACTAGTTTTAAAAAGATGAATTTATAATATGTTTTTTTTTTTAATCTAGAAAGAGAGAGAGACAGAGAGGTTGCTGTGTGCACGTGCCTAAGGTAGTATTGCAGGCTAATACGGACGTGATACACAGCTTTGCACATCTTCTGCATGAAAATGCATGATCAAAGGAGCTCAACAAACAGCATGAAGTGCTCACCTTGAGTTTCTGAAGCGGTGTAAACCTCAACTCGTGTACAAAAGGGTTTTTGAAAGGGAGAGCCAGCTCCTTTTCTCCATCCTCTCCATCCATCCCGCATCGCTTTCTGCAGTCCGGCAGCCTCATCTTCACACCGCAGAACAACACAAACAGCCCAAATTACACCGGGGTTCGTGAAATGAGCGCCTTTTCCGCGCCTGGGGTTTATCTGAGTGGCCTTGCAGGTGAGGGAGAGTCTGATCTTAATCGGATCATGTGTTTCTTGTGCGCAACAGTCGCTAAAATCCCGCTGGATTATCAGACACACAGACGCGCACAGGCTCCGGCCTGGGGGGAAGCAACTCGACTGCGCATGCGCCGGCATCTTCTGGGTGCGTCTCAAATCGAAGCCATTTTGTGACGCTGTTTTTAACGCGCCCTTGTGGACTTGCCCTTACCTTTTGCCCTGCCACCATCTTAAAGTTGGTGCTTCTAAATTTGTTGTGATTCCTGCTCCTCTGGTGTTCACGTCTGCAAAATTCCGCTACGATCCGCATTTAATCCATCCATCCATCCTCTGTACTGCTTATCCTACACAGGGTCCCGGTGTAACCTGGAGCCTATCCCAGGGGACTCTGGGTATAAAGCAGGGGACATCCTGGACACGGTACCAACCAACGCACACACATTCACACAATTTGGAAATGCCAATCAGCCTATAACACATGTCTTTGGACTGGGGGAGGAAACCAGAGTACCCGGAGGAAACCCCCGTAGCATGGGGAGAACATGCAAACTCCTCACACACAGGGTGGAGGCAGAGTTCGAACCCCCAACGCCAGAGGTGTGAGGCAAACGTGCAAACCGCTAAGCCACCGTGGCCCCCTCCACATGTAATAATCTATGAAAAATTAATTTATGAGCCCAGAATGGGTGTAAGTCCTCAAGAATTCGGGCCAAGCATGAGAACAACTTTAGCTTTTATGGACATCAATATGATAGAAGAAAATAAAAGATGACTTATCCTGTACAAGTTGTTATTTACATTCAATTCAATTTTCTGTAGATTGTACATGCCCCACCCCCAGGGGGCGTGTCTTACTCTACAGTAGCAAGTCCTTTGCAATAATCATGGTTTGTTGGTGTGTTTTTCGGCTCTGCGCCTTCCTGCACACTATTCCCTTTTCCGACCATGGCTTAGCTGGAAATAAATGTTTGGTGTTTATTTGGTGTTTATTCGTTTGGAAGAGTTTGGAAGTTTGTGCTTCCTGAGTGATGATGGACAATTCTGCCTTTATACACCGTCTCTATCAGCAAGAGTCTATTATATCATTATATACACCACTCAGACACACACAGCATCTCGACATCATGGACATCGTCCTGGATAAAGCGGGCAGGTCTGGGTGAAAGCAGCGAGAAGAAATCCTCCAAAGCTGAAAAAAAAACTCTAGTTATAAACTCTTCTTTGTATTTAGCTAGTTCCCTAAGCTACTGTCAGGTTTGTTTAGATAGGTAGGGGTGTGGCTCGTCTTGAATGCTATTGGCTGTTGTGTAAATTAGTCACAATGCCACACATCATACTGACTTCCTGTTTCAAAAGGAAGTACGTCAACATACAGAATCATACCGCGTTTCTGGAGACATTTCACAGGGACGTTGAGCTGGCTTTCAACAGTGTGATTTTACTCGACTGATTTTGCCTGCAAGTTACTCAGATTGTATTTTATAATCGAATCTAAAAATGTGACTTTTCAAACTTTCAGTCGCAAACGCTTAAGCGTGAAATTTCAGTTTCAGATTGTAGATTTTTTTCTTTTGCAAACCACAAATTTCAACTTCAGATACAGTTTCATGAAAATAACATTCATTCCAATTCAGATTTTTGCATTTAAATTAAAATTTCTAATGGCATGGGTCTAACTCCACAGGTATGGATATGGAACATGAGCTGTACATTTCAGGTACAGACCTTTTATTTTCACCAAGAACCAAAATGGCTCCTAGCAAAACTGAAATTGAGTAAAGTTTTACAGGAGTGTTAAACAGTGTAGTACTTATGTTTCAGCTCAGAGAAAGGGTTTTAAGGTATCATTCATATCTATTTATTTATATATTTTAATAAGGACGAGATTAACCTTTTCTATATATGTTTAAACGTTAAATAAACACTGATCTGCGCTGTTAAATATGCACATCTTGTTGATTGAGCTGGCACGTGTAAGAGCGCATGTGCCTGTGCTGCCAGCTGGTGGTGGATAAACATATTTTCAAGTAATTGTAAGGGGGGAAAATAATATAGATTTTCTGCCCTCTAGTGGCGAACAGCTGAACTGGCATCCATCTAATAATGAGTCGGATCATTTGACTCAGCTCACCGAAAAGAGCCGACTCTTTCGGCACGCAAACGGCTCATCGCAATTTGCGGTTAAAATGGACACATTTTTGCGTTTTTTCTTTATTAATCAGAAATGATTCAATCACCGCGACTCTGACCAGGATGAAAAAGTCACAGAAACAGCTCAGATGTTTAAAAAACATTTCCACAGAATCATTTTGAACAGTAAATAAAATGCAAGAGTTACAATATTACCTAAATCTAATATATATATATATATATATATATATATATATATATATATATATATATATATATGAGAGCTGACTCTCGATATCAGCTAAAAGAGTTAGATCAAAAAGTCGATTCACTGAATGACACATCACCATCACCCGGGGATGCAGTTACAGAGCACATAAACCCCCACTCTGGACGTGTCCCAAACCACAGGCCCTATTCACTACACATTCCAAACGTGTGGTTTGGGACACGTCCACAAGGGACATATGATGGTGTTTATGTGACCTACATAGTGAATAAAAAATGTGTTTTGGGACATGTACACAGTAGACATATGATGGTGTTTGTGTGACCTATATAGTGAATAAAACATGTGGTTTGGGACACGTCTACAGTGGTCAGATAATGGTGTTTATGTGACCTATATGGTGACTAGGGTGTGTGGTTTGGGACACGTCCACAGTGGACAGATGATGGTGTTTATGTGGCCTATATAGTGACTAGGGTGTGTGGTTTGGGACACGTGGACAGATGATGGTGTTTATGTGGCCTATATAGTGAAAAGGGCGTGTGGTTTGGGACATGTCCACAGTGGACAGATGATGTTATTTATGTGACCTATATAGTGAATAAAACGTGTGGTTTGGGACATGTCCACAGTGGGCAGATGATGGTGTTTATGTGGCCTATATATTGTGAATAAAACATGTGGTTTAGAACACGTCCACAGTGGACATATGATGGTGTTTATGTGACCTATATAGTGAATAAAACATGTGGTTTGGGACACGTCTACGGTGGACATATGATGGTGTTTATGTGACCTATATACTAGAGATTAGGGTGTGTGGTTTGGATACTGTATGAGGAAGTCAGGAGTAGCAGAGAAGTATGTCAGAGTGGTGCAGGACATGTATGAGAGGAGCAGGACAGAGGAGTTCAAAGTGGAGGTGGGACTGCATCAGGGATCGGCTCTGAGCCCCTTCCTGTTTGCTATGGTGATGGACCAGTTGTAAGAGGAGGTCAGACAGGAGTCTCCTTACACAATGATCTTTGCGGATGACATTGTGATCTGTAGTGAGAGAGCAGGTGGAGGAAAACCTGGAGAGGTGGAGGTTTGCGCTGGAGAGAAGAGGAATGAAATTCAGTCGTAGTAAGACTGAGTGCATGTGTGTGAATGAAAGGGAGGGAAGTGGAACAGTAAGGTTACAGGGTGAAGAGGTGAAGAAGGTACACAAGTTTAAGTACTTGGGGTCAACAGTCCAGAGTAATGGTGAGTGTGGGAAAGAGGTAAAGAAGCGAGTGCAGGCAGGTCGGAATGGGTGGAGAAAGGTGTCGGGAGTTCTGTGTGATAGAAAAATATCAGCGAGAATCAAGGGGAGGGTGTACAAGACAGTGGTGAGAGCGGCCATGCTGTATGGTTTAGAGACAGTGGCACTGAGGAAGAGACAGGAGTCAGAGCTAGAGGTAGCAGAGCTGAAGATGTTGAGGTTCTCTTTGGGAGTGACGAGGTTGGACAGGATTAGGAATGAGTACATCAGAGGGACAGCTCATGTTGGACGTTTGGGGGACAAAGTTAGGGAGGCCAGGTTAAGATGGTTTGGACATGTTCAGAGGAGGGAGAGGGAGTATATTGGTAGGGGAATGTTGGACATGGAGCTGCCAGGCAGGAGGCGAAGAGGAAGGCCAAAGAGGAGGTATATGGAGGTAATAAATGAGGATATGAAGCTAGTGGGTGCAAGTGTTGAGGGTGCAGAAGATAGGGATAGGTGGAGAGTGATGATTCGCTGTGGCGACCCCTGAAGGGAAAAGCCGAAAGAAGAAGAAGAAGGGTGTGTGGTTTGGAACACGTCCACAGTAGACAGATGATGGCGTTTATGTGGCCTATATATTGTGAATAAAACGTGGTTTAGAACACGTCCACAGTGGACATATGATGGTGTTTATGTGACCTATACAGTGAATAAAACGTGTGGTTTGGGACACGTCCACAGTGGGCAGATGATGGTGTTTATGTGACCTATATACTAGAGATTAGGGTGTGTGGTTTGGAACACGTCCACAGTAGACAGCTGATGGTGTTTATGTGACCTGTATAGTGAATAAAACGTGTGG
>CM040975.1:13429929-13445755 GCA_022985145.1 Pangasius djambal | reverse complement strand
TTTATGTGACCTATACAGTGAATAAAACGTGTGGTTTGGGACACGTCCACAGTGGGCAGATGATGGTGTTTATGTGACCTATATACTAGAGATTAGGGTGTGTGGTTTGGAACACGTCCACAGTAGACAGCTGATGGTGTTTATGTGACCTGTATAGTGAATAAAACGTGTGGTTTGGGACACGTCCACAGTGGACAGACGATGGTGTTTATGTGACCTATATAGTGACAAGGTATGTGGTTTGGGACATGTTCACAGTGGACAGATTATGGTTTTTATGTGACCTATATAGTGAATAAAACATGTGGTTTGGGACATGTCCACAGTGGGCAGATGATGGTGTTTATGTGACCTATATACTAGAGATTAGGGTGTGTGGTTTGGAACACGTCCACAGTGGGCAGCTGATGGTGTTTATGTGGCCTATATATTGTGAATAAAACATGTGGTTTAGAACACGTCCACAGTGGACATATGATGGTGTTTATGTGACCTATATAGTGAATAAAACGTGTGGTTTGGGACATGTCCACAGTGGACAGATGATGGTGTTTATGTGACATGTCCACAGTGGACAGATGATGGTGTTTATGTGACCTATATAGTGAATAAAACATGTGGTTTGGGACACGTCTGCAATGGACACATGATGGTGTTTATGTGACCTATACAGTGAATAAAACGTGTGGTTTGGGACACGTCCACAGTGGACAGATGATGGTGTTTATGTGACCTATATAGTGAATAAAACATGTAGTTTAGAACACGTCTACAATGGACACATGATGGTGTTTATGTGACCTATACAGTGAATAAAACATGTGGTTTGGGACACGTCCACAGTGGACAGATGATGGTGTTTATGTGGCCTATATATTGACTAGGGTGTGTGGTTTGGAACACGTCCACAGTGGACAGATGATGTTATTTATGTGACCTATACAGTGAATAAAACGTGTGGTTTGGGACATGTCCACAGTGGGCAGATGATGGTGTTTATGTGACCTATATACTAGAGATTAGGGTGTGTGGTTTGGAACACGTCCACAGTAGACAGCTGATGGTGTTTATGTGACCTATATAGTGAATAAAACGTGTGGTTTGGGACACGTCCACAGTGGACAGATGATGGTGTTTATGTGGCCTATATACTAGAGACTAGGGTGTGTGGTTTGGAACACGTCCACAGTGGACATATGATGGTGTTTATGTGACCTGTATAGTGAATAAAACATGTGGTTTGGGACACGTCTACAGTGGACAGATGATGGTGTTTATGTGACCTATATAGTGACAAGGTATGTTGTTTGGGACACGTCAACAGTGGACAGATGATGGTGTTTATTTGGCATATATACTAGAGACTAGGGTGTGTGGTTTGGAACACATCCACAGTAGACAGCTGATGGTGTTTATGTGGCCTATATATTGTGAATAAAACATGTGGTTTAGAACACGTACACAGTGGACAGATGATGGTGTTTATGTGACCTATATAGTGAATAAAACATGTGGTTTGGGACACGTCTACAGTGGACATATGATGGTGTTTACGTGGCCTATATAGTGAAAAAGGTGTGTGGTTTGGGACACGTCCGCAGTGGACAGATGATGGTGTTTATGTGGCCTATATATTGTGAATAAAACATGTGGTTTGGGACACGTCCACAGTGGATAGATGATGGTGTTTATGTGACCTATACAGTGGACAAGGTATGTGGTTTTGGACACTTCCACAGTGAACAGATGATGGTGTTTATGTGGCCTATATAGTGAACATGGTGTGTGGTTTGGGACACGTCAACACGTCCACGGTGCGCTCACAGTAAACCACTCGTCTTTTCCACACTCCTCTCTTTTCCTCTCCGTAGGGAAACGGTGTGTGTATAAACTGCCACGTCTCATTCTCACCAAATGTCATCGGGATTGATTTTTACAGCTGAATTACAATTCTAATCATCGGTGTAGAACGGCGTGTAAAGCCGCCGCCGGCCCTCGGGCTACGCTCCCAAATTGAACATGGCCTGAGAAATTGTATCGGTGCCGGGAACACGTTGTTTACTTCATGTCTTTAAATTGCATTTCTTCCGCTTTAATTTCCACACAATCCCGTTTTTTTCTGTCTTTCCTCCCTCTATTTTTTCCCAGCAGCCTCGGCGTATGCAAATGGCACGACCTGAGGCGCACTCGGAAAACTCGGCGAGCGACGCTTTCCTCCCTCAAAATGGCGTCCAATCAGGCGGAGGCACAGGAGTGTGACCACGGTGTTGTATGAGAGGATGTATGATATTATAACTCAATATAGCCACATGTTTTTCCACATCAATAAACCAGAGCAAGAGTTTAGAGCAAGTGTACACACACAGGAAGTACACACAGGAAGTACACACAGGAAGTACAGGCAGCTTCCCATGATGCAGCATTTTATAATCACAGGATGCAAAACCGCAATATAATCATTGGGCCCGCAGTGTTTAGATTAGCATTCATAATGTGATAGAAACTCCCCACAATAAAACTCATTCATGTAGCATAATCATTCTAAAAAAAAAAACAAACAAACAAAAAAAAGCTACTGTAGAAATAAGAATGCTGGCAGAAAATACATTTAACATAAAAATTAAAAGAAAGAGTATAAAAATAAAATTTTTAGCATAAGGTTAATATAAAAATAAAAATGTTAGCAGAAAAATAAAAAGACTGTGAACTAGAAATGTTAAAAATAAATAAAAATATCAAGTAATATCTAATTTTTAATTAGGTAATATTTACCTAATTAAAAATGCATTAATACGAATATACATGAATATGCAAATTAGGAAACGCCCCCACTTCCTCCTGCCTTCCCTAACAACCTGACATCACTAACAGTAGCTTACTTACCTAGCTACTTCGCTAATGTCTACTAAAGTAGCTCAGAACTTTTAATGTTATAAATATAGCCAAAATATATTGTTACCATGACAACCACCACCTATTTTTGTTAATTATTGTTAACGTTATCTAAACTAGCAATCTCGCCAGCGTAGCACACAGCTAAAAGTTTCCGGATGCCACTCTGTCATTCTCTAATCTTAGACGTGATTGGTCCAAAGAAGTGATGCTTGTTTTGTGACATCGCACTCACAAATATGACACGTAGCTAACAGTTTGGCAAATTATGATTATTACTGACAATATTTTAAAGAAGTGTATATTTGAATCTAAACATTTTTGGCTTTACATTGTATTAAGAAAATAAACAACAAAAATATGACTTTAAAATATATAAAAATAAATAATAGAAAACATGGCTTTAAAATAATGGTATAAAAAAATTAATGAAAACATGGCTTTAAGGCATTAAAAAAAAAATTTTACTTGCTAAAAAATATTTTAAAAAAATTACCCATCTAAGGTAGAAGCTGAAAAAAGGAAGAAAGTAAAATATATAAATAAACAAATAAGCAAGTAAATAAATATACAGAATGTTAATAACCAACAGGAAACTGTGAATCTTTCAGCACAAATCATTATATTATCTGAGTAAATGTTTATACTTTATACATTTTGTTTTAGTTTATACATTTTGACTAAAATACATTAATCAGTATAAAGAGATTTAAAAATACCAGTTTGTGTATGTATGCTTTGCGTAATTAATCATCATTTATATCAAATATTTTATTTACACCGCACTCCTCCCGTGACATTCCTACATCCCAGAATGCATTGTGGGCCTCATTCCCAACACTGAAGCTGAGATTTTTTTTTTATCTCATTGGTTCATGAGTATGGAATGCGAGTGGAGGACGTGGAGGGAGAGGAAACATCTTACACTCATCCGGTATCGACAGACCCGAGTGTTCGCTGAGTGGGAGCTGATTTTCTCCTGTGAGCGAATAGAGATAAGAGCCACAGTGTTCTTGACCTCTGCCTCATTTCTTAATTTAAGGTTATCCGACTCAAGCGGGGACGAAAACTGCGGCGTGTTCTTCTAAGTTCACCTCACACACTCGAGCATTCATCTGGTTTAGTGCTCAGAGTAACGGCTCTGTCCCAAATGCTAGCTAGCTAATGACCATTTGAGGGAAAAAAAACAAGAAAGCACTTCATAGCGATTTCATAGCGATTTCTGAGCTTTTTTTTCATACTGAGGTAGTGTCTAGATTACCCACAATGCACTGTGAGCGGTATTCATAAAAAGCACAAAAAGTTGGCTAAGGTTTCTACAGCTAGCATAGAGTGTGCTAATTTATGTACAGTGCTAATTTCAAGATGTTCTAATCAACAGTTAACACACTGGCTTGCAGACTTTTAGCTAGCTTTCTATTAAACGCTTTGTGACGCAATATCTGTGTATGCTGAACAAAACCACTGTTTTCTCAACAAGCTATTACTCACAAAGATTAGCATGAGACACAGCCATTGCCTCTGTCAGCTTTATGTACACTCTAGTCATGGCACGAATAAAATATGGATTTAATTAGCATTTGTTAGGAGAACTTTATGACTGCATTAAAAAAAGTATGGGAAATAAAACAAGTAGCATTTGAAGTGTCCTCGGTGTCACAATCCACCTCAGGAGCAGATTGATTTTCTTTCAGCTACGATATTCTTCTCTTTATTCAATTATTTTGTTGACTTTTTCCCACAGACACGAACTGTTGAAGGATTCACGCTAATCTGTGTTTGCAACATTAGCTAACTAGCATATAGTGTTTTAGCGCACACACTGTGACCACTACGGAGCATAATTATACATTTTATTTCCTAATAAGTCTTTCTTTCTTACTCACTAACAGTAATGTTATAGTTATCAGTGTCCAACGTAGCCAAAGAAATTCAGCTAGCACAACAATGTGAATTCTAAATAAATAAATAAATAAATAAGTAAATGGCAGAGGAGACCTTATGCCCTAATTCACTCCAGGAGGTGCAGTTAATAATAATGATAATAATAAAAAAAAACACACATTAACAAGCTAATTTATAAATAAATAAATAAATAAATAAGGATAATACAAACCCAAACTCTTAGTTACTCAGCTTATCAAATACCTTTTTTTAACATCACAATGATCCCTTTATTATTATTTATTTATTTGTTGTTTGTAAACATTTGTTTTCTTATTTTTAATTTTCTTACATTTATTTATAATGTGTATTTTATCTTTATTTATTTACATATTATTTTCTTATTTATTTGTATTTAATTTATAACTTTACTTCTTTATTTATACATATTAGCTATTTAGTGAAAAGAATTCTCCAAACCACAAGCATACGTTAGCACAGCTACAACATGCTAACCCCAGACCGGTGTAACACACTAACGTACACACTAACACAGTGACCTTCACCCCGTCCTCTAGTCTGCCATGTCTTTCAGCGCCGTGACAAATGGACAGCAGCACGTGGAGACGCTCGACGCGGGACAGAATTTGGCCGAGCATCTGTGCTGATGACGGTCGAATCAAAGTGAGGAGGAAAAAAACTATATCAGCTCGGGTTTCTTCCTGACGAGAAGAACAAAAACGCTCCTGTAAGTCAGAGCTCGAGTGCGAACAAGTGTCTTTCCAGCTTGAAAAGCATCGGGGCAAAATGTCACACACACACACACACACACAGGTTCAACATGGCCGAAACATGCTAACGCCAGCTGGCTAGTAACTCACTGTCAGCTGTTAGAACCTTATCAATGTTATGCTAACTCTGTAGTGAGTGCACAGCGACTGTACGAAAGATCCTCAACACAGCTTTAACTGAGTTGTTACTTTATTTTATTTCATACTTTAATTAAAAAGTATATCTAATGAGACTTTTCAGCTATTTATATTCATCTGTTTATAGCAATATTAGATAATTAATGTTTAGCTAACAAAGATGAGTGAATAAGTGTTTAACTAACGATCCAATGACAGCTGCTCATTGTAACACTAGCTAGTCTAGCCTTTACTCTTTATTTTTACAATTAAAAAGTAGTTTTCAGCTTATTTTAATCCGGCGCGTGGGCGCGGAAACTTCGTGAGCTTGGTGTAAGCAGCGTAAACAATCAGCCAGGGCTATGATGTCATTGTGGGCGTTTCCCACTGTTAGGACAAGTAATAATAATACCACATGTAGAACATATTCACAGTGTAAATACGTGTAAGATACACGTAGACTGAAAAACCTGAAAAATCGCTTATGGACATTTGTTATGGTTCATTTTTTTTTTTTCAACTCTCAGGAAGGTTCAGTTCCACCAACATCCAGCTGGGGGAGCTCTAGTGATGTTCATTCAGCTGGAGAGAGAGAGAGAGAGAGAGAGAGTGTGAGTGTGTGTGTGTGTGTGAGAGAGAGAGAGACAGACAGAGACTTGGCTTTAAATAAAACTTCACTGGCAGAAAGAGAGAGACAGAGAGAGAGGAAAAGAAAGAGAGAGACAGAGAGATGGAGACAGAAAATGAGGGAGACAGAGAGAGAGCAGTCTTTTTTCTGTGAGCAGTCTGATCTCAGAGTCTGATCTATTTTCTGTAGCTGTTTTGATACAAGCAGAACTAGACGAGGCTCGGTGTTTAACTGTGACACATCGCAGGTTCACTCGTTTGTTTTAGTTCGTTGTGAAACGTCATACTCACAATGTTTAGGAACACAAATATAAAATAAATATATAACGAAAGCGTCTCGGATCCAAAATAAACACGAGATTATTAAGCCTGTTTCTAGAAGTCGTTTTACTTCAAGCATTTTTTTTCTAGACGTCAGCACGGATTGTTTAAACGTATATATTAAATGAAGGAGTCTCCAGTGTCAGTGCAGTAACGTTACATTTTACAGCATGTTCAGGAAAGCATGAAGCGGAGCCTTTTATTCCGAACGTATTTAATAAGCGTCAGTAGACTGGCAGCTCTTAACCTGGTTGATGAACGTTTCTGTCTTTTATTTTTATCCCCTACAGCTGCACGTACATGAATTTATGAGCAGAAATCGATGACGTCTGTGACAAAGCGCGTTTTGTTCAAATCGGATGAATGTAACGTGAGTTACAGCTGATTTTATCACGTTAGAGCTGCATCTCTCTTTAGACTGTCACACACCCGAATCTGTTCCCTTCCAACATGGCCGACACATCACCAAAGCTAGCAACAGCGGCTAATCATCTGTCACGGACACCACCTGGTTCTGCTTATCACGAAGGGCTTCAGGTTGCAGCTCCACTCAACCCTGAACACCTGCTCCTCCTCAGAGCCTCGCGTCACGCTTATGAAAGGACGTTTTGAGCAAACGATGGCTTTTATACCTGATATCCAGGCGAATACTCCGTATCTGGCTCTTTGATTTCCAGCCAAGCCGAGAGCGCCGGAGTTTCAGAGAGCCGCGAGAATGAATGTCCTTTGAGTGAACAGATAGAGACTCTCTCTCTTCTCTCCTCTCAGTGGCTTCCTGTGCTGAAAGAAAGACAGCTAGCCAGATAAAAGACACCAGATGGACGTAACTTCAAAATCTCCCAAGGTTTATATAAACACAGGAAACATGCTAGTTAAACATGAGCTACGCTAATGAATTACGTCGTGAATATGTGGTGAATCTGTAGGATGCTAATAAGCAACAGGTTTACATTTTAATAGCTAATGAACTGAAAACCGTTCACTAAGACTAAAATTTATAACAAAATATCTTACGCGACTTTACCATGAATTTCCGTATTTGTTGCTGAAAGTGGTGTGCTCAGCAATGGCTGTTATTTGTTTCTAGACAGACGACAAATTACAAATCAGAGCCGCTGACAGTACGTAGTGCTGCATCGTTTCAAAATGTGAAGCTTTATCACTTAAATATTGATTTTCATTTAAATGTATGAAAAAGACGTATTTTTATTATACTGCCTTAGGAGATTAAAAAAAGAAACGAAAAACTGTGTCTTGTTTATAAATTATATACAGTTTAATGAACAAAAAGTGTGATGATTTGTGGTTTTGTTTAAAATAGAGGTTTTGGGGGGAGGGGTTGGGGGCGTGGCTTTGGAGGGAACACTGAAGGGAGGGGCTAAGTTCTGGCACAATTGCTGACTACGCCTTTAATCAAGCTAAATAAAAAAAACCAAAAAAAAAACCCTCCTCAAGCCTTGAGTTTTGTCCAACAAATACACTTCATATATTTAAAATGAAATCATTAAAACGTTTGCGTTTCAATTATAAAATTATTAGAGAAATTCAAAAGCTAAATTTGAGTTCAACCAAACTGAATAAACAAACTCTAGCTTTTTTGTCCTCTTTGAGTTTGTTACATTTAAATATTTTATAAATTAAATAATTCAAAAGTTAGAGAATAAATAATTTAATTCTTAGAGATTATTTGAACTCTGGTCAGATCCAAATATTTAGATTCGATTTGATTTTTGAACTCATCCAAAATGTCACTCTATTGCTTGCGTCTTTACTTATTCAAGGGTTTTTTTTAAAAGGTTCTTTAAGGGTTCTTTGGTTGGTTGGTTCTTTGAGTGCCTTGCTTCCAAACAATTATCTTTCTGATAGGAAAACCCTTTTCGCTGATTCTTTGGTCAGTGGGACTGAAGAATGCATAAGGGTTCTAGTTTAGTAAAAACAAGGCACCCTGATTGGAGTAAAACGATGACATCACAACACTAACACGAAGCTAGCACTAATCCCCAACAATCCCGCCAGGTGTGCGTGTGTGCAGCACACTACTCGTAAACTCGGTGTATTTTGGATGTTTTTGTGTCCGGCGCGGTGACACGCTACAGGAACAGTCTATGTATCTCTGTTTAGGGTCAGAAGCGAGGAAACGAAGACGCTACACCCTGTTCCGTGTATGATACACTGTACCGATGTTCATTTTTCTCCGCTTTGGCATTGATGCATGTGTATGAAGCAATACGTAATGCATATGTAACCTAAAGGCCCTTTAAATAAACATTTAGCTCCTTATCTGCATTCGCAGGTTGGTAAGATCCATCAATGTTCTCGAAGCAGGACCTTGTAGAACACACACACACACACACACACACGTACCGTGAATATCATCACCACTTCACACTGCACTGATATCATCTTGAATTATTTTCATGGAATTTCCTCTTAAATTTTTTTTTTTTTTTTTTTTTTTTTTTAAAGATGAGGAGGATAAGAAGAAAAAAGGGGCTTCCCTCATCTCTGGACTGAAGATAACTAGGGTTTATTAATGACCTGCCATGGGACGAGGTGTAATTAACGTCTTCCTCCTGGTTTCTCGGACAAATTTTGTTGATTATTCGATAACCACAGGACACGGGCGAGTGAAAACGGGAAGAAAGAGAAGATCGCTATCATGCCTGGCTATTGGATTGGTTCAGGAAGAGCGTCTGTATCAGCGCCTCTCACCTGTGCATAGTTAATTACTGTACAGAATGCAGATGGAGGGGAAAAAAACATCTGTTTCCATTTCACTATCGGATTGTAACTGTGTTTTGCATAAAGGCGCGAACCTTGTTAGCTACAAACTCCGTTTAATGGATAGCCGTTATTACAGCCTCCAACTGACTGAGTCTAAATCTGCATTTCATTGAATCGTATCCCTGGAGACAATAAATAAAACGTCTTCCAGTTGCGCCAAAAAAAGCACTGTTTAATTCAGTGCGGATTCTGATTGGTCAGAAGGTGCTGATTAATTTGCTAACAGCAGCTCTGACAGTAGTGAAGCCTCAAATCACATGTTTTACGTTAATGCACTCGTTCTACTACGTTATGGTTTCTATAGTAATAATGTAAACAGATTTTTTTTAAACCATTGATATGGTGAGGTTTTCTGTAAGGTGTTTATGTAACATTTATGGAAGGAGTCTCCAGTGTCAGTGCTTTGTAACAGTCGGAGGCAAAGCTGTAACTTTACGTTTTCCGACATCTTCAGGACAGAGGAGTTTACGCTTGTTTGCGGTTTCTCGCTAGCATGACAATCAACATGATTACATAATTATTATTAGTAGTAATAGTAATAATAATAGTGGTATTATTATTATTATTATTATTATTATTATTTTTATTTTTTAAAGCAGGCCAAATGAAAAATTTGTCATTATTGCACTAACATTCTATAACTTGCCTCTTTCAAGCGAGCTTGCTTCATTTTTAATGCCTTTCCGTCCGCCTGTGCACTCAGGCTGCTTCAGTTCCCTCAATTAACATGCTATCAGGCGATTAACTCAGCAAACACGATTAAAGCTCAACGAACCAGACTAAAGTCGACCGTCACAGCGGGTGTGTAAAGTGATTAAGTCTCTCTCAGTGATGAGTGTGTTATGAAGAGATCACCATCGCTGCCATATAATATTCCCTCTCAGACGCATTAACCTTTCAGCAGTGCCACTTCCGCTACGGCTCCTACGACCATTAGCAACACATCCGTCTTTAAGTGAACGTGGCACCGTCCCTCGCACGCTTGTCCTTACGGATCTAATGTTTCATAACATCATAGCGGCATAAATCAGCCAGACAGGAGTAAAAAAGAACAACCTCGTTCACCTCATTAATAATGTACAATCTGTAAAATAAAGCTAACTTTGATGATGTTATTTCAGTTGTAGAAAAAAACAAAACATCCCCCTTTACCCCAAACGTAGAAGCTGCAATGCTAATGTAATTGCCTCCGGTTTAGCATGTGATGTCTCCTCAACTGGCCTTGTGGAGTTGTTCAACGTCTTGTTGAAACATTCGTTCCCAAAACTATACATGTGAGCACCTCAAACTTTCTACTCCATGTATTGTTATTGGTTGGACTGAGTCATGTGACCATTAGTACAACTACTGTGTGTTATTAGCATGCCTTCCTTGACTGTACATCATGACTCAACACCTTAAGCAGGTACAGTCACACCCCAAATCACATACTACACACAACGTACGTCTTAATGGGACAATATCCAACATCTCTGTGGGTGCGTCTCAGTCAGCTAGCTAGCTCCCTAGGTGGTGAAACAGTATATCGTGTACGCGAGGTTGGGGGCTGGTAAGGACCCTGGATCACTAAACACTGGGACACTGATGACTCAATTTCCAGCGTCATGACTACGTACTCGCGTTGTAAAACGTCACCATTGGCATTTATAAACAACAGGCAGGACCGATATCTTTCTGATATTAAATGTCATATAAATTTGTTAGCTTAATCACACAAGCAGGATCGTAGGCTAGCTAGTGGATTTTTAAAAAATCATTAAACACTTAAAAGTCGTTAGAGTCGAACAAACCATATACAGAATGTCAAATAAAGTTAGAAATCGCTAACATAAGTAATCATTTGAAAGCTACGATAACGAAAACAAGCTACTAACATTTGTAGAAGAAGGTGGCTGAGAGTTCGTCTGCCATTTTTTTTTTTTTTTTTTTGAGCTGAGAGCCTTCAAGTTGCAGTTATAAGCATAAATATGCGCCACAGGTGCTTTTCCTCACACAGGGCACCAAAATGTGCAAATAAATAAAACTACTAATAAATAAATAAATAAATGAATAAATAAATAAAATTATAAATTTTTAGCAAACTATCTATTGTGACACACATTTTGTATCGTAGAAAGGTCGTAAAAGTATCATGAAAAGATATTTTTGTCACATCTCCCAACTCTACTCATCAATATGATGAAATGTTTTTTAAATCATCTAAAAACTTCGATGGTTTTCCATTTAAACTAAACCATAAATACTTCAACAGGCCTCCATTTGTAGCCAGCGCCAAACATTTAGGTGTGTATGAAATATAAATCGATGTTTGTAACGGGCCTTTGTGTTGGGCTCTGCTGGGACGCCGTTGTTCCTCGCTGGGGAAAGTAAACTGAAACGAAGAGGACAGAGAAAATACATTTCATCTGACGCTGTCAGTGTAATTATCTTCCTCCCTTATTATATTTTATTCAACAGCAATGCGATGCTCAGTGAGGCGGCGACATCGCGTCCACCAGGGACGCCATCTTTAAAAAGTGTGTGTGGATCATGCATCAATTTAAGGGAAAAAAAACAGGTAGAAAAGTGTGGCATTCGAAAACATGGATGTCTTTGTACAAAACAAATGGAGTACAAGACAGGGAAAGAGAGAGAGACACTTGTCCTACATGTCTACCGCTACATGACTTGTCATTTGAGTTCTGATTGGTCAGAAGGTGTTGATTAATTTCCTGACAGTTCACCATCACAGGTTTATATTCACATATTCCTTCTAATACATTATCATTTCGATAGCAACAGCTCATTCAATTTTCGGCTTGTCCTTACTATCATTTTAGCTTCAACGATCGGTTATTTAACGCTAACTACAGTAAACAAATGTGAGTGGAAACCAGTTAGCATGATACTGCTTGAGTGATGTTAACTAGCCCTTATGTACAATATTACTGTGTTAGCATCGATAGCACAAAAAGAGAAGTCGAAATTTTTATTTAAATTTATCATTGAGAACAGAAACGTTTTCTGGTTAGGACTTCTTCTGTCCAGAAAAATTATAGCTTAAAGTGCCTTTTTTAAAATATATATATATATTTTTTACCACAGGTAAAATTTTGTGCGCTGTGAGACCTGAGACTGACCCCATTTTATAGAGGCCAAGCAGTGTGTGTGTGCTCAAATACAGTAGGCACTGTCAGTCACACACTCCTCAGGACAGTCTCACACACACACACACACACACACACACACACACACACACACACACACACACACACAGCCCCCAGCTTAAACACAAATCGACCCTGACCCTGACAGACAGGAGTGAAAGCAGGGCAATGCTACGGCTAACGTTTATCACGTCGCTCCTCTTCTGTAGCACACGTTCAGTCTCTCACACACTCACACACGCTCACACACTCACACACACGCTGTCAGGACCTCTTACAGCCTCTTTCATCATTTGACAAGGATCAGATTGGGCCCAGGCTGGAGAATGCTGCTCGTTCCCGAGTGAGGCCGTGCTGGAGGTTATCAGCGCAAAACTGCAGCACGAATCTGCTTCTATCGGAAAACTCTTTGATTCTCGGACATTGCCGAGCTCAACAATCCAGCATGTTTTGTTTTTTTTACCTCAGTGCTCTAGAAAAATGGCTTTCCAACCACCATTTTGACGATAACTTTAAAAATTAAATAATATACAGCAGAACTAGCTTACTAACATTCATTCAATAGTACAATATTAACTATAATGCTATCATTATTTATTTATCATAATGTTGAACCTTGCTAGCTGTTTTTTAGCATTACCGTTAGCATATTTGATAACTTTGTTAGCATGGTAGCATTTGTATAATGTTAACTAGCCTGTTTTTTTTTTTTTTTTTAACCTCATAGTGTACCAGAGAATAATTTGTGTTTATTTTTTGTTGTTTATTTTCCAGGAAAAGCAAATAATTTTTATGCTAAAGTAAGAAAATCTAAATATTAATTTAATTCACTCACTAGCTAAGCTTTTTATCTGCTAGCAAGTTAGTCGCATTCCTAATTTGTGCGCTTTCTGTGATAAATGGTTTCCTTCATTTCTCAGAATTCTCAGTATTTTCATAAATATTTAGCATCAGGATTAGCGATAAAATGTTTGGAGAACCAGCTAGCAGAACTAGCAGCTAATCTTCTCTCCTTTGAGGAGGTTTGAGTGAATAAAAGTCATAAAAAATGTGGAGAAAAGTCAGGATTCATAGATACAAAGTGACTTGCTGTTAGTAGAGTTGTTGATCTTCACATACAGATGTATAAAACACACCAGAAGAACTTCTCTGAATAAAAACGATAAAAGTTTTAGCACGCTGTAATCACTACACACTGGAACATAAGTTCAAAGTCTTACAGAATTTATACAACAGCGTGATTGTGGATGCATCTGCATGCACATGAATAAATGATTAAAGACGATACCGATCAGAGTTAATTATTTCCATTGTTAATTTTTCATCGCTTTTATCCGAGATGGAGAAAACGCATTAGCTGCTCGGTGTCTGCTAAATCTTTCATGGCAAGCTGTTCCGCAGGAAAACAAAACAGGCATCTGGAAGAAAACAACGTGGAAAGATGTTGAAGGTGCTTCTGAATGTGTTCAAAAGAACGGAGAACCAGCTAACGATAGAAAGAGCTCGGGTTAATTTGCCTACATTTCATGCTAAGTTTCTGTTTTTACTTTAAAATTAAAATTGTAAATTTAGAACATTGGTTGGAAGCCTAAAGAATTCTACATCTAACACTACAACAGCGTGTTTCCCTTTTAGACAGGATTCCAAGTAGAACCCTTTTTTGGAATCTAAGAACCTAAGGAACCCTAAAGAACCTGTAAAGAACCACGTGCCAAGACAGTTTAGCTAACTGTTAAAAGCCTGAGAGGATCTAGGTATTAAAAAGAAAATAAGGACCAATACTTTGGTGTTCTTTAAGGGTTTATTGGATAATAACTTGTATTTTTAATATTAATTACAGTATTAGGGTTCTTCTAGGGTTCTTCAGATAATTAAGTTGTGTGCAAAGCTGCTATGAATCATATTCCACTTTGGGTCTGATCTGTAATTCACTTCAGATAAATATGTTAATCTGATGGAGGCTATGAACCCTTAATTATCCAAGGAAACCTTAAAAAACACTTAAAGAACCCTTTTTCTAAGACAACCAGTTTCCAAGTTCAAGAAGTTTCCAAGTTCGGTGTCCAAGGAGAAGATGACCAATAATTTGGAGTACCGTACCCAGTCAAGACATACACAAATGATTAATGATACACAATGATTAAGACACAAAGGTCATGCCTCTTTCAATGATTAAGGAAAAAAGACCATACCTCTTTCAATGATTAAGACACAAAGGCCACGCCTCCTCCATTGTGACTAAGCCACAAAGGCCACACCTCCTACGTTGTGACTAAGGCACAAAAGCCACACCTCCTACGTTGTGACTAAGGCACAATGGCCACACCTCCTTCAATATGTTTAAGTCATAAAGGCCACACCTCCTTAATTGTCACTGACAAAAAGGCAATGTCTCCTTCATTGTGGCTAAGACACAAAGGCCACGCCTCCTTCATTGAAAATGGGACTTTTGAATATTATCAGTTTTATTTAACCATCATAATTTTTCTACTTTTAATTATTCTCGTTAATATTCTCGTTATTCTGGGTGTAATTGTATGAGGTCCTGTGAACCTTTAAAACCGACTCACTCCTGAAACACTCCCGGCTCCGTCTTGCTTCCTGTTGTATTTTGCATGACCTTTCATATTGAAACATCGTCGAGCATTAATCAGGCCAGACAAGTGTTCTGCATATTAATGTTATTCATTTCAGCGTCAGCCGGCAATGCTGATTGGTTTAGAATCTGCTCGTTTAGCAGCACCAACATGTCACTGTCCTACAAGTAATTAGCATTTTTCTGAAGAGTTTTAGCGATGAGGTTTCCCGTGATCAACAATAAAGCTCTTAATGAAGCATGCCGACTCGCTGTGTGAAGCTTTCATCCAAAATTCATTCATTTCTTGTTTTATTCATCCTGAGAAGTTGGAAATGGCGGGATGCTGGAGCCTGTGGATTTAGGCGAGATCTGCTTTGGGTTTGTGTGACTGATAAACAAGAAGCGGGCTATACTTCAATAATGTTACTAAACTGTTACACTAGGTAATAAAAAGCAGTACCTAATGCTAAATAACACAGCAAGACATCTCCTTCACTGTGACGGACAGGTACAGTGGCCACGCCTCCTTCACTAACACTAAAGAAAAAAGGCAGCACCTCCTTCATTGTAACAGGCACAAAGTCCATGTCTCCTTCATTAAATCTAAGGCACAAAGGCCACACCTCCTTCACTGTGACAGGCACAAAGGCCACACCTCCTTCACTGTGACAGGCACAAAGGCCACA
>CM040975.1:13410881-13429829 GCA_022985145.1 Pangasius djambal | reverse complement strand
CTTCTTCACTGTGACAGGCACAAAGGCCACACCTCCTTCACTGTGACAGGCACAAAGGCCACGTCTTCTTCACTGTGACAGACACAAGGGCCACACCTCCTCACCGTGATTAAGGCACAAAGGCCACGCCTCCTTCACTGTGACAGACACAAGGGCCACACCTCCTTCACTGTGATTAAGGCACAAAGGCCACGCCTCCTTCACTGTGATTAAGGCACAAAGGCCACGCCTCCTTCACTGTGACAGACACAAAGGCCACGCCTCCTTCACTGTGACAGACACAAAGGCCACGCCTCCTTCGCTGTGAACTGGAACACGAGAAATTTTTGACTGTTTTGAGTGACAAGTCATTTGAATCTGTTCATTTAAATGATTCATTCAGATTCGTTCACTGATTAGTCGGAGGAGCAAAGAGACAATTTTTTAACATTATTTTTATTCATCCAGTTATAAAAATCTAAAACACAGGTCCCAGATCAGCGCTCTGCTTCGGCTGCTTTCATGGACCGTGCCATTTTTATAATAAACCAAAACCAGCACGCGAAAATCACACCGTCACGCCCCGGCACGTCCCCTCCTGACCTATTACCCTCTCTCTCTCTCTCTCTCTCTCTCTCTCTCTCTCTCTCTCTGCGATTAAAGACCAGGTCTTTTTAAAATACTATTTGAATAATTCATTGATTTTTTTTAAGTAGATCAGGTGAGGATTAAATATATTCAGGATAAAAAAAATTCAAAACACAAGCCGGCACGCATGTACCTCTTTCCACTTCTCGGATATTAACTCTTACCGAAATGAATATTTCATTTTTGGAAGGGCCGAGGCTTCACAGGAGAATGACTCCGTGTACATTTACATTAATTTTTTTTTTTTTGGAGGGGGGGAATTTCCGCGACTAGGCCCCCGGAGGTCACGTTGCGCCTCGTGTTGGACTGACAGGTCTTTTTAAAGTGGTTGTCAGTCGAAAACGGCCGAGCGGAAATTTCTCCCCGTTTTTTTCTTTCTTTCTTGATTGGTTGCCTTGATGTGTGTTAGTGTAACCTGGAAGGTTAGGGAGGGTGTCACTCAGCCCGGGACTGTCTTACTGTAAAATGTTGCGTGTCTGTCCACGGTGGGCGCACGCACTCAGGGTTTGTGGCTGTCAAGTTGATTTTATCCTCCTTTAGTTACCCAACACGCTGACAAGCAGTCTGTCAGGTGTTTGTCTTCGGTCCGTACCGTCGCTGTGTCTGAAAAGTGAGAATTATTCGCATTAGCACCAACTTTTTCCCCCTCTCTCGCTCTCTCCGGATCCGTGGCCGTCTAATTTGCCGGCGCTCTCCTGTCTCTGTGACAGCGGCTTGTCACAAGAGCTGCAGGTTTTTTCGCCGAGTTTTGAACGAAGACAGCGAGAGAGAGACAGAGAGAGTCTACTTTTCCCTTTTCCTCACCTCGCCTACTCCATTTGCATTCGGTTTCATCACCTCGTCGTGTTTTTTTTCCCCCTCTGAGGGGAATTTTTTTTTCTTCGAAATCTGACTTTTATTGTCAAAGTCATGGACATGCTTCAGGAATCTCAGCTCAGTCTGAGGAAAAAGTAAAGATTCTCCAAAAATAATTGATGGTTTTGTTTCACTCTGGATTTGAGAAACTCATGGGGAAACCAGTCATTTGTTACTTCCTGGATTTGTGTGTGTGTGTGTTTTTTTTTTTAACTTTATTTTAAATTATGTTACCTAGAGCTGTTTTGGACTTCTAGATTTTTAATCGCCAATCAACTGTTTAGAAAAAAAAGTGATACGTCAAAAGTGTGCCTCAGCATACTCCATGCAGAGACGACTTTCTGCTGGCTTTCACGAACAATATGATGTAATTCCATTCCCAGCAAAAAAAATGGGATTATTTTATTTATTTATTTACGTGATTTTTTTTTCAGAGGCTATTTGCTTTCTTTTGTGCTAATGCAATCAGGCGTCCAATACTAATGCACCCTAATAACTAGCATGCTAATTAGCTAGCGCAATGAAGTTCCATAAAACGCAATTCAAATATATGTTCTATTAATGGAGAGGAAAGGGAATTTGCAGTTCCTTTTTTTTATGAAACATTGTGAGCGGCTATAAGGCTCCCGTTGGCCACGACCATGTCAATTTGTCATGTTTATTTAAAAAAACCCCAAAACAAATTAAACAAAGAAAATTAGCAACACAACAAAGACGTTGTCCGACAGCATGCTAGGCATCAGTCGCTAGCACGTAGCAATCTCAGCTGGCTAACCTGGTCTATCTCTGAGAGTTCTTGAAATACAGCAGCTTTATCTCCACTAGAACACTGCAGAGAGTTCCACATCACACCAGAGCATCTCACGGTTCAACAGCTACGCCACGGCTCGTCATACACACCTGACAAGAGGAGCATGGCTAATCTCGCCTTTCTTACAGACAGCAACCTTTAGGCTTCTCCAGCACGGAGATATCACAGACGGGAAAAAAAATGTCAACGTGTCAAATCGTGAAGTCTTTGAGAAGGTGAATCTGCTTTTGTGAGGTTGAGAGTGAAAACTCGCTCCTCAGCCATGATGGATTAATTGGAGTAAATCAATGTGAAAATAACTGCAGCTTGTTTTAACCGCTAGTGCTCACGGAAAACACCGGCAACTTCGCCAGGTGCTAGCAAGACTCACAAACACCTCCCAGTATTTGAATAAATTAGAATATTAATTATATATAAAATTAGTGAATTAGTGAATTTTAGATTACCATCACATTCTGTATTGTGTAAAGCACAAGAAGTGAAAACACTTTCCACACAGGGCTTTTCAGCTGTACGGAAGTTATGAATGTTACATTTATCACTCATAACTCTTTTATTCATTCTTGATAGCCACAAGAGACAAAGTACAAGTTGCACCAAATCTACTTCCAGATTTGAAACCCACTTCTGGAAAAATCTAAATCTTCAATCAAAATCTACTTTCATCAGAGACCCTTCCTGAAAATTTAACTCAATAAAAAGCCACTTCCTGCACAATTTATTTCCAATAAAACCCACTTCCTGACAAGTCTACTGTCATTAACATGTACTTCCTACAGAAAATCTACTTCCACTAAAATCCACTTCCTAAAAAAACTACTTTCATTAAAATCCACTTCCTAAACATAAATCTACTTCAATTAAAATCCATTTCCTGTACAACTCATTTCCTGCAAAGTCTAAATACTGTTAAATCTACTTCCTGCAAAATTGACTTTCATTATAATCCACTTCTTGCAAAATCTACTTCCATTAAAATCCATTTCCTACACAATTAATTTCCTGTAAAATCTACTTCCTGCTAAATCTACTTTGATTAAAATTCACAATACTTCATGAATATGCTAGTTGGATGCCACTGATTAAAAGAAAGTTCCTAAGAACCCTGATGCATATTTAACACAGATCGCTCAGCTGGTCTTTAATTGGTTTGGACATCGGTTGTTTAAAAATTTAAACAAGCGCAAAAGCATCCCTTTTCCTCTTCTGTTCTTCTCGGAGGCCTTTAATAGCGCAGATACCCTTTTCTCCGAGCCGAGGCCTGCCAAAACCGACAAGCGGGAGGTCGCGACCTTTGGCATTCGTGCTGCGAGTGTAACGAGAGTGAGAGAGAAGGAGGAATAAGGAGACTTCTCATGAATATTGTAATGGCCTTTCTCCATGCGTTCAGGGATACGACAACATGACATAAGCATACGGAGCGTCCTGGCCCGGAGGATCCGAGGACGATGAAGCTGAAGGCTTGAGGAGGAGGAGGAGGGAGTGAAAATGGCCTGAGCAGGCTCTCATTAACCCTGCTGAGTGTTTAGGAAGTGACAGGAAGTGAAGGAGACGGACGTTTAATTGCCCCATCGCGATATTCAAAAGGAAGGGAACAGCTGTTAGGCGTGACATAATGAGGCTGGATTTGAATGTCAGGAGCCGCAGCTGGGCGGTGAAGGGTTAAGAGAGGGGAGGAACGGCTCAAAATCGGTTCAGCTGGCCTAGTGAGATCTCAGTTAGGAGGAAATAAGACACTGCAAAAAAAAAAAAAAAAACAGAAAAGAAAAGAAGAAAAACAGAAAAGAAATATAAAATACAGTATGCACACACACACACACACACACACACACACACATAAACACACTTGGCAAACTTCGGTTGAGAAAAAAGATTAATTAAGAGTTCTTTGGAATGGTTAACAGTCCTACTTTCTAAAAGTGTTTTACATGCAAACATGGTTCCCCAAAGCAAATCCAAATCCACTTCCGGAAAAACTGACTTCAGTCAAAATTCTATTTTATCAGAGTCCCTTCTTGCAAATTTAACTTAACTGAAATTCACTTCCACTTCCTGCAAAGTTTACCTCCTTTCATATCCATTTCCTGCAAAATCAAATCAAATCTACTTCCTGCAAATTCTACTTCTCTCAGAATCTACTTCCTGCTAAATTTATTTTGAAACTAAAACTACTTTCTGCAAATTTGCCTTTTATCAGAATTCACTTCCTGCTAAATCTATTTCAATTACACTCCACTTCAGGTAAAATCTACTTCAATTGGAATTCTGTTCCTGCAAGTTTTACCTTCGTCAGCATCCATTCCCTTAATCGGAATTCACTTCCTACAAAATCTAACTCCATCAAATTTCAATTCCTGAAAACTCCACTTTCATCATCTGTCTCTTCCAGCAGGAAGAAGTTTATTATCTAATGTCTTTGATGTATCTAATCAGGAAATAAAGTTTACTTTTATTAAAATCTACTTCCAAAATCGATCTGTTCCTTTAAGAAACAAGTTTAATCCCAAATCCACTTCCACAAAAATCTAGCCTTAATCTACTCTTCATCTTAATCGCTTCCAGAATCTTTCTCTTCCAGCTGAGGGAACCGTTTTATCCCAAACCTACTTCCATCAGAATCAAACTGAAATCGCTGTGATCACATGACCTTAACGGGCTCCGTTCCTCTGTTCCTCTGTGCCAGGCTGAGGAAGTCAGTCCACACACAGCCAAACACACAGCCGGAGCGTTATCGCATGCCGCCACGCTTGCTGAGCAAAGTTTAAGCCGATCTGGCGATAATCTGTACAGAGAGTGTTAATTCATCAGCGCAATTAAAAAGCGGATGCTGTGTTTACATGCTGGATGTGGAACATAAACAGCTTAACACGGTGACGTGGGCCATGTGGAAATGTGTGCGTGAGTGTGTGTGTGTGTGTGTGTGTGTGTGTGAATCCAGGCTACACAACACGTTCCCACTGATGGAATTTAGAAAATTGGCCCTATTATTCGAGCACAAAGCTAGATGGAACAATAAAAACCAATCAGGGAACATTGAGCTAACAAAGACGGCCATGCTAGCTGACTTTCCCCTCACGATCAGATCCAGATTATTTTTCCAAAAGTGACAATAATCAGGATGCAAATCCACAAACAGAGCACTTTTTGACACTGTGAATCGGAATTCTCCAGAATCTCTCAAAGTTCGTCGTCTCTTAACACTAATCTCCCAGACATGCACCGAATTAACGGGTTTATCAGACGTGGCGATGCGAACTGACAATTTTGTCCTCCAAACATTTAACACCCCTTTTCCCATTCTTAAGTGTCCAGGAATCTGAATAAGAGGAATACCTAAGGTTTAGATCTCTAAATAGGATTTTTTAGACACCACTGTAAGGAAATTGAGATGACGAGAGCAGCTTTTTCACAAGAACTGACATCAAACAACTTCAGCTTTTAGAGTAACTAGCTAGCTATAGCTAACTATTTTTTTTAAAGTTGTGTACTAAGTATTCTTTCAGACATAAATAGTATTTATCACTTTTTGGCATAATTTTAAAATGTGCAGTTGTTAGAGTCTTTACAGGGGCTTTGCTACTCCAGGAATTAGGGTGTTTGGCTATTCCATGTGGTAAATTAACACGCCCGTTAGTTTGGCGCTAACACAATACAGCGAAAATCTTTTAGATAAAGCAGAAAAATTGGATTTTTGACCAAAATGCGCTGTTTTATTTTTAACACCAAGTGTTTAGCCAAGCTACCTGTGGTCATATTAGCATCTGTAGTATAGCTTTGTATCTAGTTTAGCTAACTATGTTTTCCAGTAGCAAAGTGGGAGTGTCGCTAGTTTTTAAATTAAGTAAACAACATGATAAAGAGACATTCGTAAAAAAAATAAATAAACAAGAGAGGGCAGTGTTGTTGGATTTTGTGCGATTTCATACAAAAGAAGTAACTCGAGTACAAACACTAACCTCACCTCTTAACAACTTAACCTTTGTAACTTTTATCTTCTTTGTAAGCACACTCAATAAATGCTGTAACTTTTTTTTAATACACGTTTTTCTTAGCTGATTTTTGTCTACTGTTCAGAAACAAAAGTGACTTGGGGAGGTTACTGACTGCCAAGGTGCCAACATCGCTAACAAGAAAAAAAAAAAACTGAATTTTACCACAAAAACTCCTAGCATACGTCAGTGAACATACTGTAAGAGGCCACAATCCCGCCATCTTGTTTTCCTTTGGCTCATAAGACCAAGCCTTATGAATTCACAGGTCAAAGTTCACTCAGACAAAAAAACTTCGCAAAGCCAAAGTAACCTCAAATGCGTCGTTCGTGTCCCGCGTCCTTTCCCTGTAAGTGTTAGTCTGACAGATGTTTTAGCTGAAATGTATCATCAGGTCAAAAATTGTAAAAACTACAATTAAATGGTAAAAGTTACCACTAGTGTGACTGCTAGTAATAGTGAATTGTTTACAAGAACACATTGTTTTTCAGGCAGCTGTTTTTATTTATTTTCTTTAGTTATATTTAGCAAATGTAGTGTCATCAAACCTAAATGTAGCTTGTAGCATAGCTTGCTAGCTACCTTTAGCTAAGTATTTTTAAGTAGCCTGCTCATTATTGTTTATCAAATATTGTTTCATACATACATATCATTTATAAGTTTTTATTTATAACCTAAATGCAATATGTGTGTTTGTTAGTGTATTTACGGTAGCCCTGCTACTCTAGGAGTTATGGTAGTTTGCCCGTCCATGTAATAAATTGCACTACTGTTAGCTTGGAACTAAAAAATTTTAATTAGATTTTGATATTTTTCTTAACCAAGCTATTCCTTTAAAAAGTGACACAAATTATTTATTGTTGCACTGTGTGTGTGTGTGTGTGTGTGTGTGTGTGTGTGAGACTTTACGGACAGGGCTATCTAATGTTACATGACATGTTGTGAATCCGCAGCAGTGGTTTTCTTCGCCCACTTTTCCTCATCGCTGCTTTTATCTGGAGTCTTAAACGCTGAAAACACAGCTGTCTTCGCTTTGTCTTTTCTCCTCTCACTTTTGTTTTCCTCGCATGTCCGAGATCCCCGACACCGGTTTCCTGACGTACCTCCTGATTTTTTTCAGGAGGACGGAAAAAAAAAACACAACAACAACAGCAACAAATATAAACACGTATCGCGGTGCCATGTAACTGGAGTCCGTGACATGCTGTCAGGAGCTCGTTCTCTCACAGCCCCAAAAACTTTTTCCCCCTCAGTAGGGAGCGAGATGATGAATGCTGACAGGAAGCCGCTCCATCCTGCTGTTTCCGTGCCAGGCCGAGCCGAGCCGTCATGCCAGGGTGCCCGCGCTCTACAACACGCTCGCTTGTAGCTTGTAGCTCAGGTCCCATCAGGAGGCTTCAGTCGTTCACTCGGCCGGACCGGTCACACTCGGCGGCCTGAGGGGTGCCGGACGCTCCTCTGGGTAACTAGCATGAACACACTTCTTCATTCCGCCTTCCTGAAATTTAGAATGCAGGTACGAAAAGCTGAGTGTACCTTGGTGGACGAGACGGTAGTGCTGAGCGATATGACAATATCATATCCATATCATGATAAATTAAGTCACAATACACTTTTCTGAGATATCATAATTTTGTTTTTTAATTTGTTACATTTTATTATTATTTTTTAAATAATTAAAACTAGATGAAGCTAATTGTTAAATTTGTATTCTAATTAGCAGCTAATTGCTAACTAAAATAAATGTTAGATTTTTTTTTTTATATATATACAGATTTTTATGTTTTTATGTGTTACATTTTTTTCCTGTGTAAAAATGTTATTTTTAAACATACAAAAATGAATAAAATAAATAAAAATTGATTTATTTTTCTTGACATTAAGCAAAAGCATCATTGGACTGTTATTTTTTATTTTTTTTAAAGCGACACAACAGTTTTGCTAGCAATTTGTTAGCAAACTTTAACTTACATACTGGGAAACATATCATGTATCATAGAAATGTCTTTGAAAATTGTCATGTGATATTTTTGTCATATCAAACACCCCTACAAGATGGCTAATTATTTTTTGAGATGCAACAATAAGAAAAGAAAACAGCGAGGTGAAAGGTTAGTGCGACGCGTTAATAATCAGCAGCGCCTCTGTTTTTTGTTTTAGTCAATGAAGCAAGAGGTCAAAAATCAGAAATAATACTGTAGAGTTTGTCACCTCTGTGACTGCTAACAACTTTTTTTTTTAACCTTATGTTATATAGATTAGCAAAATAAGTAACATAAAAAATGTAGTGTTAGCGTAGCATAGCATGTAGGACTGAGGGGAACAAATTAGTGCTATAAACTACACATGACTAGCATAAAAAAACAGGTTTTTATTAAACAGTATAATAGATTAGCAACATTAACAGAGCTAGCCAAATTGCCTTATTTAGCTTGTTAACGTTACCTGTCGAACATTACATAACTAGCTAATGTGAGGTAAACATGAAATATTTTCACCATTAAAACTAACAAACTGGCTAGTTTAGCAAAGTGGGAGTGTCAATACTTTGTCATTTATGTCGACACAACCTGATATGATTAGATGTTTGTAAAAAATATAAAAATACAACAAGAGAGGATGAAGTGGTTGAATTAACATAACTCTAATCTTAACATTCATCTTCAACTTTTAGCTCTACGAAGCTAGCTAACATTTTATTAGCCATTATTCTTGTTTATTAGCTGATATCACTAAAGTATGTTATTGTGCTAGTTTTTTAAAGCCAGTTTCTTGATGCTAAGCAGCACATCAACTCAAATAAGTGAATCCAGTCATAATGTCACATGGTCAAATATTGCTCATGTAGCTAGCTAATGAACTAGCTAATTTTATGTAGACTATTTTATTGTGTAATTAAAATTAATAGCCAGGCTTACTAACAAACAAAAGGTAAATATGTAGTGGGATTAAAACTAGTATTTTACGCTAAGCGCTGCATGAAGATAAATTGGTGATGTCACGATTCAATTTTTTAACTTAAGTCATTTAGCTAATGCAACACAATGCATTATACATATAAATACCTTTTTATTGTGTACTTAAGCGCTCACAGAAGCTAGCTAAAGTTCACCAGCTAGCTAGTCTAAGGTAAATTAGTTTGCTGTAGCTAACAGTTATGAAAATATTAATTGTGTAACTGTGCTAGCTAACATTTGATAATTAAACAATGTTATCAGTTAATATTGAGGAAAACTGCATAGTTGTATAATAATAAACAGGATTTTATGCTACTTTTAGACACAAATTTATAATAAAATTCATGGAATGCGTGTAGGAAATATACTGACTTTTTTTTATTTAAATCATGTGTTGATCATGTAATTTCAACATGTATATGAATTTTTTAACAGTACAAATATTCAGAGGTTTTGTGATATGGGATGTTTTGGACATGCTTTTTTTTTTTTTTTTTTTTATCAAGTGTTTACTTTGTTCCTGGTCAAATAATTTATTTTATCTTTACTTAACTGTAAAAAATAAACTGTACAAACATTTTTCTTGAGCTTTTTATCACTCTTATCCTGTTTTGCTGGCATTTTGTTGTTGTGGAATTTTCTCTATATTAGTCACGTTGCATCATTCTTGCGTGTTGCAGTGCAGTGTGCAACATCACATTAGGACAACATGCTTATTTATTTATTTATTTATTTATTTATTTATTTATTTATTTATTTGAGCGCTCCTAGAATGTCCTGTGTGCGATTTTTTTTTTTTTTTTTTTTTTAAACGACATTTTGATTTGCCAGAGCTGCTCTTTCTTTTATAAAGAGAGCAGTGTGAGTCTTTCTGTGTCTTTTGTGGATGAGTCGACTCCCATAGAAAATGTTCAATTTTTTTTCCTTTTTGTTTTTGTAGATATAGACACAGACAATTCCACTATTCCGCTAGTTTAATTCAATCAAAAATGTTTCCATGTTTTAAATCATCGCTCACCAGCCACAAAATATCACAAACTCTGTCTGACTTTAGAACAAATATGGGAGTGAATCGTTTGAGTCGACTTTTAGTGGTGAGCCGAGTCAAATGATTCGACTCATCGAGAAGAGTCACTACTGCTGTTCCTACGTTTAAAGAAAGAGGTCACTGTTGATTTAGTAAAGAAGAAGTGCAGGATTCTGGCGCTGTCTCTGTGTGTTATAAAAGTAGTAACAAAATTATAAGCACTTTTAAAAGAATAATTTTTTTAATTCGTTGGCTTTTAGGAGTATTATACTTGGTGCTCGTTTTTATTTTTAATTGTACTGTGTGCAGTTTGTTCTGTACTTCTACATGAAGAAATAGTCGGTATCAACTAGCAGTGTTTAGTAGATGACTGTTTAAGCCCAAAACAGTTTAAATTGAAAATTAATCTACAGTGTCTAGGATCACTAACCATGAAATTAGGCGGTGTCCTGGGTTCGAAGGAAAAAAAAAAAAAAAGGATGGGTACACAGTAGCTTACTCACTTCACCCAAAATACACACTGAGCAGCAGCAGTAACTTTTAAATGGATATCATTATTATTATTATTATTACTATTGTGTCTTAGAGACTTTCACAAACTTAACCCTTCTTTTTTTGTTTTAAAGCTTCAACAAGAGTTGGATCCCAATTTGTTGAAATTTACACGAACCTCACAAGAATATATTATCATTCCTAACACTAATATGTTATTGTTTCTATAGGAACAATTAATTCCATTTATTTATAGGAAAATAATCAGCTTTGGAGTGGTAACAGTGATGCCACTTCATCACACTACCTGGTCGTTGATTATTTTTCCTATAACAGCACCACACACACACACACACACACACACACACACAGTTTCATTGCAGTTCTCGCAAGAGTTCTCCCTCTTGACGCTACTCCAAAAAATACGCAAAAAGGTTTACACACTAGTAACATTACAGTTGTTAAGCATAATGATTATGCTTTCAATTTCAAATTATATCTTACAACAAACATAATATAGAAATATTAAGGAGAGTATTTACTAACAACACATTTGCAAAGTTTACACAAACAGCCGTGAAGTTCTCCAAAGGCCGGCTAGTTTTCCCCATAGCTAGCATAAAGCACAGCCTGGGGGAAAGCAGGGATTTATCAAAATACTGTATTTCATCTAAAAGAAAACAACTTCAAAATAACTTGCTCCCCTGAAACAAAAAGTGATATTATATTCACACTAACAAGTTTCAGTGAGCAGCCTGCCAAAGTTTTCCATCTTTCCTGATAGTACCCTGCTGGAAAAAAAAAAAAAGCAACAGAAACCATCACAGAAATTCTAATGGTTTCCACTACAAATACCATTATAATCCATCAGCTGTTAACCATTACCATTACTGGTCCTTAATGGTATCCACTAGACAAAACATGCCACCAGTCAAAGGCAACAGATTACCAGTAGAGACCCACAGGGACCATTACAATTTCCATTATAACCATTAAAACCATTACAAATTCAATGAGTGGTTCTAGCCGGGTAGTTAGGGGCAGAGAGCTAATCTAAGCACCTGACCTCAAGGGGGCGCTGCAGTTTACTTCTCAGCTGTAGAACTATTTAAAAAAAAACTTATAATAGCGGTATGTCTGAACATAAACAAAATAAAGTGTTTTATTCTTCTTGGTCCACAGCAATTCACCAGTTAATAAAACAATGTTTTATTTATTAAAGAACGACACACCATTCATACTTTAATCTGTTTATATTTCACGTTGTGGAACGGAGTTAGTTCCTGTCCTCACTTAGCAGCTACGTGGTTTGGATGATAAAATAATTCACATTTGATTTGTGTTTGTGATTTATTCCTCTAGCTAATGAAAGTGTTTATGTACAAATCATATTACTGAGGTAAACTGTGTCTGTTGAGGTTTTTTTGCTTCCTCAGAGTCTGATTTTTTGATTTTCAAAGCAGCCTTTCTTAACACTGAATAATCATTTCTACTCCACAATGAAGCCAAAGCCAAAGACTGAACATTTAAATTCTTTTTTTTTTTTCCACCAACAAGAACATTTCAAAACTCTTAAACTCAGCAAACACAACACAAACAGCATGGACCTTGTGGTGAATGTGGCGTCTCACTAGCGCTAAAGCTAATTATCGTCAGAGCTGAATGGTGGATGAATGTTCTCGCACTTTCTATGTTTCTGTCGTTCTTGCATGAAAACTTGTTTGGTTGGAATAAAGGAGTTGAGGTTGTGTGTGTGTGTGTGTGTGTGTGTGTGTGTGTACGGGGGAGATGGCGGGGTTTATGAGAGGTTGTAATTAGTTGCTACAGGACGTGTGGAACTCCTGGAGGTGAAAGTGGCGTGTCATTAAAGCTCCTGCGCCGGCGTGTAGCTCGCGCCGAGGGTTTTAACTCATTTTGGCGTGTAATTACTAAAAGAACACGGCTTGATAGATGGGAGAGTGAAGTACTCGAGTTGCACTCGCTCACTTTGTCACCCACACACAGAGCTCATGTCATTATTAAGAAAAATCCCTGACTCTCCAGATCACACCTCAGACTGAATCACAACTCTTTTTTTTTTTTGCTGTTATGTTACTAAACTATTAGCTCGTGCCCGTGTTTGAGAGTTTGGGACTCTGCTCAGGAGTTTTGGGGCTGGAAGCTTAGGCTAGGGGGTTGTAGTTTAGGACAGAAGATTTCGGGAGCTGGACGTGGGAGTTATTGGCATTACAGTTTGAAAGTTTGGGGACTGCATTCCAAGTAAAGTTCTTCACTTTCTTCATGTGGAACCTGATAGCGTATTGGCGTGTTTACTCATAAAGACTCAAATTACAACAAACCATAGCTACGCCACTGCTAACTTGCCAAATCGTGCCGTCAGATCTAGTGTTAACCTTCTCCATATTCTACATATGAAAGCAGCCTTTTGTTTTTAAGCACCACAAACATTCATCAAGCTCCATCTATCTAATTAAAAACAGCTAGAAATATGTATTTTTTACTTTAGCTCTTAACTAGATTTTATTATTTGCCTTATTTTTACATTAACTATTCTACTTTTATTCTATTTCTACACACTTTTGTATTTTTTTTTATTTATATAAATAATTTATATAATTCTTTATGTTGCTGCTATTACTTAATGCATTATCATCATCTGACTTTTTACTATTTTATTTATTTATTTATTTATTTATTTATAAACTGTGTTTTGTTTCATTATTTCTCATTTTTCAAGATTCAGTCTTCTCAAGATTCACTTCACTGACTCGACTCTTTTGGAGTGTCTGATTCAACGACTTGACCTGTCAGAGTCGACCGATTTTCAGTTTTCAATTTCATTCATTCATTCATTCATTCAACATCACTAAGCGCTTTATCCTGGTCAGTGTGGCGGTGGATGCGAAGCCTATCCCAGGAATATTTGGTGTGGAAAGAAGGGTTCTTTAAGGGTTCTTTAAGGGATAATAACGGGTTACATTACGGTTCCTAAAACTGATATTATTTAACACATGAACTTAAGCATTAATACTCTGTCTGTAACAATAACATTAGCACCTGTATTACTTGAATAAGACAGATTAACCTGCATTAACCAGTGTTCATCTCATCACTGAGTAAAATGAAGCCCACGATAATTGACATAAAATTCAGGAACACAGTCATTTAAATTTTGTTCATTTTTGAACTTCTTTCTAGTTGTGGATTGAAACCAGGCAACGCTGTTGGATTGTCTTTCAACAAATCTCAAGTTAGTCTAATACACGTGTTAACAACAGTTTGGTAATGCTAAGTTTAACTCTTGTTAATGCTAATTAATGCGATAGAGTCTGGATCAAACCTACTTTCTTTAAAGAATAAAGTCAATCCCACTATCAACTGGCTCACTTCATGTTTGGTCCAGACACGATAAATTCTCTCAAATTTAAAATAATGTCACATTTTATCCCATTCTAGTGTATATATCTTGGTATTGGGTATCATGACTTGTGTGTGATAGTTGAGTTGATCTCAATTCTACTGAAAACTAAAATAAATTAAATTAGATCTGGCATGTTTTTTTTTTTTTTTTTTAATTCCTTATAAATACATGCATTCAAACACTAATACTGAAATGTTATTATGAGAGCAGATCACAGTGAGGATTAAAACCACAGCCAGTGCTGTTTGGTGTTTTCCTGAACTGCTGCCACAATCCTGAACGAAGAGGGAAAAAAAAAGAAAAAGAAAACAAATTCGCTCGGACGCCAGTGTTCAAATCTGTTCAGTCAATATGAAAGTCATTTCTGTGGTGAGGATGAACAAACAGAGCTGTGGACACAAGCGGTGGACGGCGTGGACACGGATACGGATGCTGTTATGAACTTTTCCTCAGTTTTGTTACACGGAATGTCATGAAACTTTATCATATTCAACATCATTTTTCATATTTAAAAGTATACAGAATATATAAATCACTCGTGTGGTTTGCAGAGACCATGTGGTCTAATATTACATTGTAATATCACACATTTTAGATAGTTTGAATACACAGTGCAATCAGTAGCGTTCAATTCCAGACACTGAGATAGTCACTGAGATGTGAAACGTGTTGATTTGGAAGAATGTTCGAAAGCTCTATCTATGGTCAAGACTTAACCTCCTGGCAGAAGCAACCAAGTTTTGTGTGGAATATCCTGCACTCAGAATTCAAAATGCCATCAATCCTCCGACGAGCCTCAGAAGAGATCCAAAGTATAACTGATTCAAATCCATGTCCTCATTTTTCAAGTTTTCAGAAAAAAAAATCATTTTATTTCTATTTGCACACATACAACCCGTCACTTTACCGCCCACCCAACATATATTGCGGGCCTTCATTGCACATATCTCATATTTATATTGTATTCCGCATTGTTTATTGTATATTATATATACAACTGTTTCATACTGATAATTGCACAAATCTGCTGTATATCTTTATATTTTATATTTTTATATTTTATTTTTTTCATATTTTTATTTTGTATACTTTCACATTTTACTTATTTTACTTTTTTACTCATTCTATTCATATTTTTATATTCTATTCTACTTGTATTTTTACTTGGAACAGTCGAAAAAGCATTTCACTACACGTTGTACTGTGTATGATTGTGTATGTGACAAATAAAATTTGAATTTGAATTTGAATTTGAATTTGATGTATATTTATTGGTATTACTTCTCCCAAAGTTTCTTGAGCACAGCTATGGGGTCTGGGATTTTTATTTTTATTTTGTTACAGTGGTAGAAACACAATCCTCTATTATCAAATTATTGTATGTATTGAGTTCTATTTGCCTGTTTGACTGGCATCTTGAATTCAATTCAATTTAATTCAAACCTCAAAAAAAAAAATCCAACTTGGAGCTAATGTTTTTTTTTGTGAGGGGAAAATTCAGGAAACTTAAGTAAACATTTAATATTTCAATAGCTGGATTATGTTTCTGTGGAATTTATTTTACAATTAAAACGACCTGGTTCCAAAAATTAGTGTAAATATCACACTCTAAATTACACACTCTGACTAGATGCGAGTGCGATCATACGGATACAGCAAACACAACACTGCTGAATCAGGAAACTGACTGGAATTTGCGTACGCGCTTTTATTTTTTACGATCAGATTCTAATGAATAATGGCCACTGTTTACGACATGCAATCATTTTTACTAATCCTTCTAAAGGTTGCCGATAATTTTGGTGTTGGACTGTGAGTTACGCATTAATGGCCCGAGTGAACAAACATGACGTAATGTGGATTTTATTCCAAACGGATCTGTAATCTGTGCTATGATCCTTTAATAAAGGAATTCTTTACTAGGGAAACTTTAAGAGCTAGCCTTTCACTGTAACTCGGAGACGGTCGTTAAGGGTACTTTTTATAAAAATGTAAATTCAGGTGAACTTTCAGGGTCCACAGTGATACTGTTAAATAATATTTGATCATGTCTCTAGTGTGCATCTGTGCATTTTGGTCCTACTGGTAATAAATCTAGTGCAAACTGAAGAACGTTTTGAAAGCCCCCCCCCCTCTCTCTCTCTCTCTCTCTCTCTCTCTCTATCACTCTCTCTCTTTTTTGTTTTACAAAGTAGCACGCTCCACAGTGGCGGAGTCGTCCAAGCAGGAACACAGCCGGGCCTCCGGTTCTCCAAAGTAATTCTAATGGTTCCACATGGAGGTTTTCAGGAAAGAGTCCCATCGGCCTGACATAATTGCTAGCGGTGACACAACAAAGAGCCACTCTAATGACTACAAACACTCGTGTGCTTGACTTCACCGGCTGTAATTGAAAGGAGGGAAGAAAAGATCAATAGCATTCACCGAAAGCAAATTGTATTGGAGTGGGGGATTGTTGGCTTTAAGGCGTCCGAGCCAGCTGCTGAACCTGCCGCTTGTTGCCGCTCCATTTTTTTGTGAAACTGAGCGTGAAAAAAAGGGGGGGAAAAAATGGCTGCATAGAATGCAGGCCTCTTCTATTATTAATGTAGGAACCGAAGGGGAACAATGGAGGACACGAAGGGCTGGAGAGGACAGCAGAGACACACAGAAAACAAAATCACACTGATTTCTGATTTATCCTTTAAGATGAACTAAAACTCGCCGTTTAGAGTGCACACAGTTAAGAAGAAATGATTTCCACTCGTCAACATGACTAGCAAGGTAAAATGGGAGTCGTGTGTAAGAAATAAAACCCTCTGTGTTGTGCGGTTATAGGAAAACAATCAACGCCGAAGTGGTGTGATGAAGCGGAGTCTCATACTGACTTTCTGGTGCCAGGTGAAAAAAGCAACCAATAGCGCGGGACAAGTGATGCAACAAAGTTGAGCGAATTTTCATTTTATGCAAAAGGGATGCAAAGCGTATGTGCTGACTCCATATAGGAGTGAGGGGCATGTTTGTTTGCTTCAACAGTGTGTTTTTCATTGCACGTATGTGTTCCTACTCGCACCATAAGCTAAAAAGTGAAACGTTATTTTACGCTCACACACCTTATTTACACACATGATTTCACCAGAATTTTATTTTCAATAAGAAGACACCTGACTTGTGATTCAAACGTGTGGTTTTACAGTGGATATAAAAAGTCTACACGCCCCTGTTAAAATGCCAGGCTTCTGTGGTGTAAAAAAATGAGACCAAGATAAATCATTTCAGAAATTTTCCCACCTTTAATGTGAGCTATAACCTGTACAACTCATCTGAAAAACAAACTGAAATCTTTTAGGTTACTCAGTCTTTTTGGGTGTGAGTCTATCAGCATGGCACAGCTTGACTTGGCAATATCCGCCCACTCTTCATTGCAGAAACGCTCCAAACCTGTCAGATTGCGAGGGCATCTCCTGTGCACGGCCCTCTTCAGATCACCCCACAGATTTTCAGTCGGATTCAGGTCTGGGCTCTGGCTGGGCCATTCCAAAACTTTAATCTTCTTCTGGTGAAGCCATTCTTTTGTTGATTTGGATGTATGCTTTGGGTCGTTGTCGTGCTGAAAGATGAAGTTCTTCTTCTTCAGCTTTCTAGCAGAAGCCTGAAGGTTTTGTGCCAATATTGACTGGTATTTGGAACTGTTCATAATTTCCTCCACCTTGACTAAGGCCTCAGTTCCAGCTGAAGAAAAACAGCCCCAAAGCATGATGCTGCCACCACCATGCTTCACTGTGGGTATGGTGTTCTTCTGGTGATGTGCAGCGTTCTTTTTGCGCCAAACATACCTTTTGGAATTATGGCCAAAAAAGTTCAACCTTGGTTTCATCAGACCATAACACATTTTCCCACATGCTTTTGGGAGACTTCAAATGTGTTTTTGCAAAATTTAGCTGAGCTTGGATGTTTTTCTTTGTCAGAAAAGGCTTCCATCTTGCCCCATAGCTCAGACATATGAAGAATGAATATGAAGAAGACATATGAAGAATATGTAGAACATGTTGTCACATGTACTACACAGCCAGTACTTGCCAGAAATTCCTGCAGCTCCTTTAATGTTGCTGTAGGCCTCTTGGCAGCCTCCCTGACCAGTTTTGTTCCTGTCTTTTCATCAATTTTGGAGGGACGTCCAGTTCTTGGTAATGTCCATGGCTTTTGCTGTAAGATGCGACTAAGAAAATGTCAGGAAGAGCCTACTAGAACAGCTGAACTTTATTTGGGGTTAATCAGAGGCACTTTAAATGATGGCAGGTGTGTGCTGACTCCTATTTAACATGAGTTTGAATGTGATTGCTTTATTCTGAGCACAGCTATAAGAGGGTGTGCACACCTATGCAACCACATTATTTAGTTTTTTTATTTTTACTCGCCCCCCCTAAAAGATTTCAGTTTGTTTTTCAGATGAGTTTTACAGGTTATAGGTCACATTAAAGGTGGAAAAAGTTCTGAAATGATTTATCTTAGTCCCATTTTTTTTACATCATCAGAAACCTGGCATTTTAACAGGGGTGTGTAGACTTTCTATATCCACTATATATAATACAATAATAATAATACATTTTATTTATAAAGCACTTTACATTTTAAAGAAAATCTCAAAGTGCTACAGAAAAGAGTCATAATATATACAGCAATTAAAACCAGCTGCCAACTGAGATTAGCACAGAAATTTAAACTCTAAATATTAAAAGACTTTTTAAAAAGGTACGTTTTTAGACCCCTTTTAAAACTATCAGTCATTT
>CM040975.1:13392678-13408084 GCA_022985145.1 Pangasius djambal | reverse complement strand
TATACACAGTCATGCCTCCTTCACTGTAACTGATATACACACAGGCCACGCCTCCTTCACTGTAACTGATACACACAGGCCACACCTCCTTCACTGTAACTGATACACACAGGCCACGCCTCCTTCACTGTAACTGATATACACAGCCATGCCTCCTTCACTGTAACTGATATACACACAGCCATGCCTCCTTCACTGTAACTGATATACACAGCCACGCCTCCTTCACTGTAACTGATATACACACAGGCCACGCATCCTTCACTGTAACTGATACACACAGGCCACACCTCCTTCACTGTAACTGATACACACAGAGGCCACGCCTCGTTCACTGTAACTGATATACACACAGGCCACGCCCCCTTCACTGTAACTGATACACACAGGCCACGCCTCCTTCACTGTAACTGATACACACAGGCCACGCCTCCTTCACTGTAACTGATACACACAGGCCACGCCTCCTTCACTGTAACTGATACACACAGGCCACACCTCCTTCACTGTAACTGATATCCACACAGATCCGCACTGACTTTTTCACTGAACAGCCACTGTGGCGCGCCACCTTTTCTGAGTAAGTGAACTCAGGAGGGTGAAATGCGGCTCTGTCTCATTTATCTCACACACAGTTCCACATTCTTGACCCATTTGCTTGGTGCTGACATCTTGAGCTTTTTGATACCCTACCATGATCTTAGGCCACTATAAAGTATGCACTTTAGCACTAGGAAGCGTGTTTGAAGTGCTCTCTTATATCTCGTATCTCTCCTTCATTCCTCTGGAGCAGGCCGATGATGTCACGCTGACCTCGCTGCTTTGCATTATGCTCACAGATCCGCTGAACTTTAATGGCATTTAAATGCAATTTTGCAGCCGTCGCTGGAACACGAGTGGCTTTTTGCATGTCATTTGCTTTGTGATTATTATTATCGACTGGCGCAGCGGTGGCGCCTCGACATAAACACATCATTTACTTTGCTCTTATGTATATGTGTGTTACTGAAAGTGCTGTGATACTGAAGGGAAAAGGGTCACACTCTGGGTTTCATATAGATGCATTAGCATGTTAGCAACTTATTTACATTCTGACCTACTGAAAATGTCACAGAGAGAATTATTGTAACGGCAGCTGATATCACTACGTGTGTGGGAGGTGTGTGTCGATATTAAAGTTTTATATCACGATAACTGTCCATGCTTTTATGATATAAAATATTGTGTTTTTCAGCACAAATATTAAAATATTTAAAATATTGTTTTTTTAAACACAATATTGTGTTTTAAAAAGATATGTGCACTGTCCATGTGACTGATCTGCTTGTTGACTCTTAAAAAACAGAACTAGCTAACTAACTGACTAGCCATTAATTCACTAAGTAACTGTGTAAATGTCTGTAAATATCTTAGCTAGCTAACCACACAACATTCTACAGCATGTAACATTTATTGCTTACATACTTGTTTACTCTTAGTTTGGACACAAACACAGAGAAAGAGAGAGAAAAAGAATGTGAATGTGTGTGTGTGTGTTGTGTTGTCATTAACAGTGATGATGATGATGATGATGATGATGATGATGATAATGATGGCAGAAATTGTTGAGTCAGCGTTTCTTGCTCGGAGGTAATTACTTTTTAATAAGTTTTTTTTTTTTTTAGAATAATTACGGATGACATGCTCCTGTGAGTCCAAGTGTGAAAACACACACACACACATACACACAGTGTTCCCACAACCGTGTGCACAAACATCATATATATATATATATATATATATATATATATATATATATACACTCCTGAACAAAATCTTAAGACCAGGGGGAAACATTCCAAGTATTCGCATTTCGCACTGGTGGATCATACCCAGGTTGTAAGAACTGCTTCAAGATGTCAAAAGAAGAAAAAGGAGCAAGAGACAAAAAAACAGAGACTGGCAATTTATTAAAAACTGCATTTAAACTCAAACAGGCTGTTCATCAGCTGATTAAAAGTTTAAGACCACAGCCCAAAAATAGCCACAACAGAACTAAAAGTGTCAAAAAAAAGGACTCAGTAGTGAGTAGCCCCACCGTTCTTGGTGATAACTTCAAACACTCGTTTCGGCATGCTTGATGCAACTGTTTCCAGGAGGCTGGTGGGAACGTTGCTCCATGTGATGAAGATAGCTTCATGAAGGGCATCCACAGTCTGGAACTGATGTCTGTTTTTGTAAACTTCCCTTGCCATCCAGCCCCAAACATTCTCAGGGGGATTTAGATCAGGGGAACATGCAGGATGGTCCAGAAGTGCAACGTTATTGTCCTGGAAGAAGTCCTTCGTCAGGCGGGCGTTGTGAACTGCAGCGTTGTCCTGTTGAAAGACCCAGTCATTACCACACAGACGGGGGCCCTCAGTCAAGAGGGATGCAACATGTCCACATAGCCAGCCGCCGTTTTACGCCCTGCACAACCTGAAGCTCCATTTTCCCATTGAAGGAAAAAGCACCCCAGATCATGATGGAGCCTCCTCCACTGTGCCGCGTAGAAAACATCTCCAGTGGGATCTCCTTGTCATGCCAGTATCGTTGGAAGCCATCAGGACCATCCAGGTTAAATCTTTTCTCATCCGAGAATAAAACTTTCCTCCATCTTTCAATGTCCCATGTTTGGTGCTCCTTTGCAAATTCCAAACGGGCAAGTTTGTGGTGTGGGAGGAGACGTGGCTTTCGAAGACGTGTTTTGTTCTTTAAGCCCCTCTCTCGCAGATGCCGTCTTATGCTTATTGGGCTGCAGTCAGCATCAGTAAGGGCCTTAATTTGGGTCGAGGATCGGCCTGTGTCTTCACGGACAGCCCGTCGGCTCCTCCGGCTCAGTGCAGGTGAAATTTTTTGGGTCTACCACTTGATTTTTTTGTCCCATAACTCTCAGGATCTTTTAAGAAATTTAAAATGACTGTCTTACTGCGTCCAACCACAGCAGCAATGGCGCGTTGCGAGATCCCTTGCTTGTTATAATTATGGTTATATTTACAGTTATGTCACTTTGTCCAAATACCTTTGAGCCCCTGAAAATGGAAGTACTTTGCTGAAAATGGCTGTAATTCCTAAATGGTAAATGGCATATTTTTGTGGAGCCTCATAAAATAAAGCTGAAAGTCTACACTTCGATCACATCCTGATTGTTTTATTTCATATCCATTGTGGTGGTGTATAGGCAAAATCACAAAAACTCTCTCACTGTCCAAATACTTCTGGACCTAACTGTATATATATATATATATATATATATATATATATATATATATATATATATATATATATATACACACACACACACACACACACACACATTATATATTTTATATGTTTTATGGACTGTATTCATATTACTGAACTAGAAAGACCTAGGATTTATTTCTATAGCTTTAAATGTTAAGGCATTTTTTAACACATAGTAATTTTTATGTTGTTAAACTGATACATTTATGAATGATCAGTATTTAATAGCCATTTCTATGAGCTAATAATGTATACTGGAGCATTATATTATATACATTAGATGCTCATTTTATATGGAAATTGCTGCATCGTATTCCTTTTTATAGACAACGAGGCATTTTATAGACCTATGCTTACACATTCCTGTAGTATAATTAATAATATAAATATATTTTCAGGTGTATACATTTAAAAAAAACCTTAATCAGTCATTTAAAGCTTTAAATGTCTAATGTCTCATCAAAGTCTTTCCTGTACGCCGGTGTCTCCATGTTCAAGAGAAGAGAAATAATAAAAGAAAAGAAACCCTCAGGTCGATAAAGCTCTTAGATTTGGTGTTCAGAGCCGATTTCCTGCAGGCTAAGCGTCATTAATGGAGCTTTAGGAATTATCTGGCGGACCCGCGCCGACCTGCTTTTTATTTTCTCTCGGGTTTTATTTTTCGTCCGGCCCAAATATGCTGCTGTCAGAGCGGCTTAATGAAAAGTAACGCGCCGCTGATTACACTTTTATTTGCTCTCTGTGTAAAAAGCTCTGCTGTTAATTTAGCATCCGCGTGTTTGAATTTGCCACGACTGAATGATTTAGTCAGGCAGGGAAAAAAAAGAGCCCATCTCTAACTAACACACACACACACGCACACGCACACACACACCTTCTCATATTGCTGCCTTGTGGGGACCAAGGGTCCCTTTTAGCTACAATTTAAAGGATACAAACTCTGATTCATGTTTACTTGCTCTGTATTTTTAAAGATCATTACAGGAAAATTGTTATAGCAAAAACACCTGAATAAACTCTGATCCTGATTTGCGTTTGAAGTTTTGTAAAAATGTGAAAAAAAAAAAAGCCAGCTGATTTCCTCACAGGGTCTACGAAGGACCTCTGAAATGAACAAAATAACACGACTTTGTTTTGCATGTTTGCGTTAATGTTTCTCTGTAAAAGTGTAAAATTGAGGACGGAGTCAAAGCAAACACAATCAAGGATTATGCGTAAATTAATATGGCTAAAGGGCAGGGATTAAAATTTGCAGAAACCTGTTTTCCGTCCGTTCTGTCAAGATGAAATTATACCACGTATGCTAAGGGTAATGGATAAATGAGGATGTTTATCTAGCTAGTCAGCTAGCCCGATTAGATAATTAAACGTTTTTCATTCATTTCACGTTTACCTCAGTAAAACTGACACTCACGTCCATGCTCTTATTTCACATTCTTATCATACTCGTATCATGTTCGACGCATTTAACCCCATTCAATCACTGTTTTTTTTTCTTTTTACTCTTTCGATTCTGATTGGTCAGAAGGTGTAGATTAGTGTAGGTTTATATTAATGCGCACAGTCTAATACTTTATCATTACTATAGTAACAGCTCAGTCACAGGGACTTATACAGCGGACGCTCTGCGTAAATGGATTTTAAAAATCGTCAATATGGTGAAGTTTTCTGAAAGATTTTACTGATGGAAGGAGTCTCCAGTGTCAGTGCTTTGCAACAGTCAGAGGTACAGCTGTAACTTTAATTTTTCTGACATCTTCAGGACAGGGGAGTTTACGCTTTTTTTTTGCAGTTTTTCGGTAACATGACAACCTGCATTTTCTTTGTCTTATTAACGCAGCTAAAATTTGTCAGCAAACTGCTGTAGTATAAAAGGAATAAATCAGTTAAAGGAACATACTCAACTTGGGGGTGGTACCAGTAACTCCACTTCATCACACCACCCTGTTGTTGATTATTTTACACAGTGTTTTTTCCTTACTTAACACACAAACATGAAAAAAAAAAAAACTCATTTACACACACTTTCAACAAATTAGTACTTAGTAAGGAATTTTAGTAAATCAGAGCTGTAAAATAGAATTTTTTCAAATTTCAGTGTGAACATTTCTGAGGATAATCGGAGATCAAGAGTGAAATAACAATCCAAATCTCAGATTTAGAGCTCTCTGCAGCTTGTATTACAGTATTAGCTGTATCTTTTTCATTTTTGTTCTTTTACCCTAAAAGATATCATCAGTTCTGGATGAGAAAACGGCTCTATCTCTATCTGATCTACAATGTTTCACCAATGAGTATCTTTTCTATCAAACAGGACACATCCTTTGTCCACAGGGATCACACGCGAGAAGGTCTCAATCGTTTTGGGGCTTTTTGGCATTAAAATTCATTACGCCGGCGTCTCTCGGCAGACCTGTTCCCCAGGGAAGCACACTTTTCCCATCGCTGTCAAGTCCTGCGCTGCCTTTTCTGCCCTTTTTATCTTGAAAGAACTAATTCCCCTGCTCTTGCCCTTTTCAGTTTGGGACGTGGCCCGGTGAAGCCCGTAGAAATGAAGGGTTTAGTGTCAGTGAAGAAAAAAAAAAAACAATCGGAATGATCACTGTAGGCAGTATATTAAGGGGTTGACGGGGAAAACTAGGGCCCTTTGACTTTGACAGCGAGGAGGATTTGATGCTTCGATAATATTATCAGGAGAAGCCGAGCAATCGATAGGAGAGATGACGGGCTGCGTCCCAATTACCCCGCGGTTATGGGGCGGGTTAATGAGGCTCGTCCTCATCGTCTCTTCAACACACACACAATGCACTGTGATTGACTGCTATTGTAAAGAGCACAGAGGGGCGTCTGAAGTTCACAGTGTTGAATTAATACACAGCACTGGATTCGCACCATATTTGTTCCATATTAGCGCTCAGGATTTTCCTTTCCTTTAAAATAATTCTAAACCAAAGAGCAAGACAAGAAATGTACATTTGTTTTGAATTTTGTCAGGAAGTTTTAGTTAGCTAACTTCCTGTAGTAACTTTTGCTAGCTGAGTTAGCATCATCAGAAAACCTAAACTCGACGGTTAATACTCTAAGGCTTCTTTCACACTTGCTGTTTTCGTTTTGTGTTGCTGGTTTTTTTTTTCTGAAAAAGGATTAGCCATAGCAAAAAAAAGCGGCTCATGCAGTGTTCAGACTGCAGGCATAACAACATTCTTAGCATTCCTAGCTAGAAATCGGCTAAATAACTAGCCTAGCTTGCTGTCTCGATTCAATTATTATTCTCAGTAATGCAGACTTAATACAGATTGGTGTAAGATTGGTGATGAAGAGGTTGTTGGTCTTTGCTAGAGCTTTGGAGGCAGAAAATGGAGGGAATTTGAGCTGCCTGTGTGACAGCTATAGTTAAAGCGGGACGTCACATCATGTAACAGTCGCAAAAATACTCACACTGTTATTTTTAGCTACACCAATGTTAGAGTACTGGCAAAGAAATATTCGACTATTTTTCACTAGCACTCTGTCCTCCATCTTTGTTTTTCTCAGATGCCCAACGACCTGCGAACCTGATTGGTCAGGAGTTTAATAAAATTCTTGACATCACTCAGCGCTTTTCTGAACTATTTTCAACTTCCTGTTGAATTGCGTATAAAATGTAAGAAAGAAGCTTGAAAAAAAAAAACTTTGAAAAAAAAAAAAACAGATAGTGTGAAAACAGCCTAAACCGCTAGCACTTAAGATACAGGTGACAACGGAGCATTACGTAAACTCTTACTCCTTACGATGATAACTTGGCATAAACATTTTTTCCTACGAACGCAGTTTTATTCTTAGAAAAAACAGAATGAATTCTTTTTGATATTTTCAAAATTTTCGCATTTCAACATTAGAATTTTTCTCGTCGAAAAAACAAACAAACAGAATACACTTCACATGCAGACGTGGATCCGAAATCAACTATTTATTACAGTGAACAGATTCGAACAATCTTTAAACAAACGTAAAGGAACTTGTGTAGTTTTTTTGTGCAAGTTTTTTTACTTTTCTTTTTCCAACAGTGACATCATTAATGAGATTTTCAAAGAATGCTCCAATAAAGACGACCAAATGTATGCATGCCGAAGGAAAAAACAAACGCAAACTGTAAACGTCTTTTTTTTCCGAAATGTAAACCTTCCGTCGTATATTTACATAATTGCAACGTGCGTTGAACATATAGATATATATTACTTCCCAAAACAGATCTGTTTATATGTGTTTACGTATATATAAGACATGTGCCAATAATCCATAATTTGGATTATGTTTTTGTAATTAGTTCTTGTATAGGTAATATATTTGCATTAAACGTTTTGAAATTAGATTGAATTTTAGTATGCATAATCATTTTAATAGGTTAATAAGTTGTTCCTGTTCCTTTTATCATTTAAAAAATTCAAAGATTTGCTATGTAAAAAGTAGAAATTATTTGAAACAATGACGCATAACTGTTTTTATTAGATAGCGTGATAATATCGCAAACATTTAAATAGTTATCATGACGCAATTTTTTTTTATCTTGGCACATGCCTAATATATATAATATAATAAATATAGTAAACAAATCCCATCTTGGGAAATTTGAATCGAAGTGTCAATAGAACAGTTAATACATACGATTCCACATAATCAATCAAGCAATCGTTAAAAAAAAAATCCGACACCACAGAGCAAGTATAGGCCTTAAAAATGTCCAACGTCTTTTGTCCAAACACAGTCTTTTGTGAAACTGTCCCAGCAGCGTATTCCACAAAGATTTCTTTTCAAACGATGTGGATTTTTGTTCACGTCTTTTTGGTCAAGTGTCTTTCTGGTGAGCGGTTTAATCGCGTTGCGCTCCGCTCTCCAGGATCGAGCCTTTGGTTGTGCTCCAGGAACCAGCCGTGTTGCTGTTGTGCGCTTGGTCCAAAGTGCTGTGTTTGAATAAGGGGTCGTGGAAAACGCCGTCCATCCAGTGTCTCAGCGTGGTGACCGGTGAGTCCTGCTGCTTCTCCGGGACTTTAACGGGCGGCGAGGATGAGCTGGGGATCGCTGGCTGACATCGAAGCATGCATGACGAATACTCGGTCGGATTTAGCGAGGTGGCCGTTTGGGCCAACGACCAAATCCGCGGCTTGCTATCGAGAGTTTGGTGGTCTTGCTGGAAACAGATTTTGGTATTCCCGCTGGGATTGTGCTCGCAGTCTCGGCTCGGCGTTTTCAGGCAGCTTTTGGGCAAATCGGTGTCTCTTTCCAATGAGGTTCTAATCGACGGTAACTTTAAAGCGTCCCCTTCAAGGGACGGTAACTTTAGGGAAGTCTCTTTGAGGTGATCAGGTAGTGTGTTCATGTTTACGTGGAACTGATGCTTTATGTCGCACTCGGAGCTCTCCGACTCGATGGCGTCGAAGTCGTCCAGGTCGCTCAGCTGAAGGTCCTTATCGTCTCGACTTCGGCTCTCTGATAAAAGAATAAGAAATATAATGATTTGCATACACGCAGTTGAAGACATTCCGGTTTTTTGTCTCGTCACACTGGGACAGCAGAGTATTTCCCGAAGGTCCTCACTTTTTTTTTTGTTCGTCACTTTTAGTCACTTTTAACTCCAACATAAACTCTTGACTAAAAAAAGGTAACAGTAAAATAACAAAGGGTAATGAAAAGTCTTTAAAATACAACTTGATTCCAAAAAACACACAATAATGTAGCGATCTCAACCTAAGTGGAAAAGCTAGCTATCTTAACTAGCAGTATTTTATAGTATTATCGCCTTTCATGAGGTCCCTACAGTAAAGTGCATCTAATTTCAGAAGACAGAATGAATACTTTTCATTTTAATGAATACTTTAACGATATTTCTCAGAAAGTTCTGTTCCTTCGCAGTGAATTGCGATAAAGTTTTGGCAAAGTTTACGAACTCAAACCCAAGGGAAAATACTAGAACAGTTACGCTGCAATCACAGAATTTTACAACACATTAAACAACTGTGTAGTACTTGTACTATTTACTGCACCACTAGTGCCAAAACTTTATCGCAATTCACTGCGAAGGAACAGAACTTTCTGAGAAATATCGTTGTACGTCAAATATGTCAAATTAGAGTTCCTTAAAAGTATTCATTCTGTCTTCTGAAATTAGATGCACTATACTGTAGGGGCCTCATGAAAGGTGACTATATTATAAAATACTGCTAGTTATGATAGCTAGCTTATAGCTAGGTGTCTACGTAATTTTAAACCAATATTTGCATTTATGATATTTATTAATATGCAATATGACAATGTTACAATTACCAAAATCTTTAACCAGGACAGTCTTCAGGACAGAGGAGTTTCTCAGTAGCATGACAAGCTGCGTTTTTTTTTTTGTCTTATTAACTTTGAGAGAGGAAAAAAAGAGAGGCTGGTGAAGGAAAGTCTGTTTATAGCTGCTATAACGTAAGTAACTTAACAGTAAATGTAACACTAAATGGATAAACGTAAAATGTGCCGTAGTTTAAACAATTAAAATTCATAATTGCCAGCAAATTCCTGCTGTACAAGAAGAATAAAAGACTTCGTGACGTGCTATTATAGGAAAAGATTATTGATTATTTTAAATGTTGGTTATTTTTCTAGAATGGCACCACACACACATTGTTTAATTACGTACATGTTGCATGTCCGCAAAACTGTGAACATCTTGTTAATGACAGTCAACCAAGCAGCCATACTGGTATGAAGTAAATAAAATGGGAAGCCATTTTAAATGCAGATTTAAAGAAAAGCTTTAAGTTTGAATTTTCGTACAAACCTCACATTTATGGTCAGAGTTAAAAAAGTAGGAATTAATCTGTAATGCTAAGAGTAGCTAAAATAGAAAACAAATTGATTTACAAAGCAATAAATCAACAATTTTGAACATTATGACGCTAAATGGATTAGCTAAATATCACACATTTAGCTATTATCTTGTGATTTGAACATTTGAAGAGAAACTTTATCGATCAGTAAAAAATACTAACCATTCATTACTGGCTTGAATTTCTAAAAGCTGAACCAAGAACACTTCTGAATGCTAACTCGGGTTATTTAGATGATTTTACACGTGCTATATGTCTTAGTACAGCTCGTGGCTCGTACATTTCTCCTAAATTAAGCATTATTGCTATTGTTACCATGAGCTGGATCATTAAAGCTACACGAGAACACAGAAAGCTAACCGTCATCGTTCGTGTCGCTTTTGATCTGCTCCTCCTGCGAGCCGTCGTCGTCGTCGTCGCATCTCTTCTCATCCGAGCCCTTGTTCCTCGGCGCCCACGTCATCTTGTTCTCCTTCTTGAGTCTCCGTCTGGCGTTGGCGAACCACGTGGACACCTGCGTGAGCGTCATCTTGGTGATGATGGCCAGCATGATCTTCTCGCCCTTGGTGGGATACGGGTTCTTCCGGTGCTCCTGCAGCCAGGCCTTCAGCGTGCTCGTGGTCTCGCGCGTGGCGTTCTTCCTCCTCGTGCCTCCGTCCATCGAGCCATATCTACAGCGCAGGAAATATTGCTTTATTTATTTATTTATTTTTTCCCTCTCGATGCAATTCGTCATGTTAAAAAAGCCCCTCGGGGGAGTGCCATAAAATAAACATAGCCTGCCGTTTTCTCGAGTCGTGCACTTTCTCTGATGTGGGTTAAAAGCCCTGGGACGGCGTTTAGGCTTCGATATGAAGATAAAGTGAGTGTAAAATTTGTTTTATTGACCGCATATTGAGAGCATTTTAGACGGACAGCATTTCTAAACAAAATATACATGTACACTACAACGCTAACAACATCGCTGCTTACACGCTAAACTTTCTCCCCGTATGAATGTACAAATACATGTTTATTAGCATATCTTTTTTAAAGAAATATTGCAGTTTTACTTTCACACAGATTCCTCAGATCTTTAATCACTAGCTTGCTTTCTTGTTCAAATTTCTAGCATCAAAAACCGATTAGTATCTCTGAAATGTCACGCCAAACTAATTGGCCATGATGCTGTTCGAAATCTGATATGCAGCTAATTATCTGATCGATACGCAACAAGGCGTCTGATGGAGTTTGATTAGCACATTAGCAAAGTTAGCAGGCTAGCAAAGCGCTAATGAAAAAGCGGGGTAGACATTCAGCACCTGTCGTATTGGTACTGCCCCAGAGTGGGATCGTAGGGGTAGTAAGCAGCAGCCGCAGCCTGGGTGATGCTCGCAGAAGCCGCGCTCTCTTTAGCATCGAAGGCACCCTACAATCACACACACACACACACACACACACACACACACACACACACACACACACACACACACATACATCATCATCATCATCATCATCACTGAGAATGGACTCAATAGAATGCAGTTTATTTAACAAATGAATTTTTCTGGGAGAAAAATCCATTTTTATGCTTTCAAAAAAACAATGATTAGATGTAATTCTTTCTTATTTTATTTCTTTATCATTTTGTTTATTTAGATCTCTCTGTGTGTGTGTGCGTGTGTGTGTGTGAGTGTGTTCACCGATTTTGCATTAATGTGACATAATAAACAAATACATATAATAATAAAAACGACTTTAATATCACAACACGTCTTCATTACACAGTCCATTCCGATTTAAAGGGAAAGCAGTTTATATTCATTAATGTTTAGCTGTGGCGAGGAAAGAAATCAATACACACACACACACACACACACACACACACACACACACACACACACACACACACACACACCCGCTTTAGAACAGAATGCAATCATTTCCATAACGTTCATCATAAAGCACATTAAACTGTATTCGCACACAGGGATCACTTCCAGAGAATGATATTTATCATCATACTGATTTATTCCTGAACGGTGCGTGTATCCGGACGGAGGATCGGTGTGTATCATATCAGCATCCCTTCCTGTTTTATAAATAACGCAGCTGGATTACAGTTAGCATTATTTATACTTTTTTTAGTATAGTGAGCAGTCGGTTACGCTTACAGCTATGAAAACTCAATAACAACCGTGACAGTGTTGATACCTTTTGATTTATTCACACACACACACACACACACACACACACACACACACACACACACACACAATCAGGAAATCCCTGGATATACATCACATACCTCTTTATTTACACTCTGGATTCTGATTTCTACTTTTATTTATTATTTTTATTTTATTTACACTGTCAGGTCAGTACTGTTTTCTTTTTTACTGTAATCCTTTTTGCACAGTTTTACAGTTTAAAGAATATTTCTACTGTTATTTTATTACTGCTATATATATTTTATATTTCCTTCTTGATCAATACGCTTCATCTTCTCTGATCTCATGTGCCTCGCTTTGACAAGCATGGCATGAGTCACCACTAAAACAACTACAAATCCATGACAATGACTATTAACAGTGACCACTTTAATAGAAACAGACCACATCGCATCCTCTGTGATTAGTCCTATAGTGAGTGACTTCAAGTTATGAAATGAACCTGAGCTGCACGTCATCACGTGTCGTGTGATTATAGTGATGTGATATGATGAGGAGCGTTAAGTGTTAATCCAGTGCAGTTAAAAAATCAGTTTATCTGCTGTAAAAGCGAAAGATGTTAATGTCTAGTCCTCCTTAAGTGTTGATTAGCTCACGCAATCCTTAATATCTAACTAAATCACAGTGACTTTATAGAAAAATCAATGAATGATAAAAACAAAACGTTTGTGTATTTTTGGTTCCCATTAAAGAGTCCAATTGTACACTTTATTTACGATTATATCTCTCTACAGAAAGTGTTTTTTTTTTTTTTTTTTTTTAACATTAAAGCACTTCATCACCATGTAAACATCAGATGCACAGGGTTAGCAGCATTACATGAACACCTACAGCACTGAGTCACTGGAGTTTTGCTGTAATCTAACTGCATATGGTTTTATTATATATATATAATTATTACTCTGTTCCTGCTCAGCAGAAGGAAAAACTATTTATATTTATATATGCAGAGACATTATGCACTTTTATCTTCTTTTACTAGCAATGTTCATATTATTTTAAATGTATCCATACACACATAAACAGCAGCATCAGAGGGATACAAGTAATAAAACCCTCAGTACGGTTATTCTGTGAGTTATTGCTAATACTACAATCTAAATTTGTTTATTATTTTTGATCAAATTTCTCTCCCAGCAAAAAAAAAAAAAAAAAAAAAAAAAAACTTTAAAAAATCTTAAAAACCTTTCAAACAGGACTGTATGAAACGTGTCCTAATGTTTCATTTTTAGGAGCTTTGCTGCTGACGTGAGTTTAAATGCAATGAAAGTTAAACATCTGCAGGAAAAAGCTAAAGCTGCATGTCAGTTTTAACTGGCGAGTGTGACATCACAGTGTCGTGCCGATGAGAAATTCCTGTACTTGCACCCAGTTACACTTCTGTCACAGTTAACTCCACGTTTTAAGGTGTGGATTTATGAGAAGATGAGAAGACGAGTGCAACATGACAATAACCAAAAAAACAACAAAAAAAAAACAAAAGAAAGAAATTTTTTTTTTTCCTCACCAGAGAGTAAAATGCAGAGGCCTCGGTGCCGTACGTGACGTAATTTCCGTAGCCCTGTCCACCAGCGTACGGGTTGCTGTAGACCCCGAGCTCGTGGCGCGCGGTGGCCAGCAGCCTGCTCTCATACACGGGGCAGTAAACCGGAGCCTGGGGTGGGGGAGGGGGAGGAGGAGGGGGCGGCGGGGCCGGCGCGCACGAGCCAGACTCCGACACGGAGCGCGCACGCGACTCGCAGCACGACGTCAGAGAGTTGGTGGGCATGAGGAACTGGAGGAAGGACAGAAATCATCATCATCATCATCATCATCACCCACACACACACGAGTCAGTAAAGAAATAAATATATAAAAGCATGCACAGACAGACTGGCAGACAGACAGACAGACTGGCAGGCAGACAGACAGACAGACAGACAGACAGACAGACTGGCAGACAGACAGACAGACTGGCAGGCAGACAGACAGACAGACAGACAGACTGGCAGGCAGGCAGACAGGCAGGCAGGCAGACAGGCAGGCAGGCAGGCAGGCAGGCAGACAGACAGACAGACAGACAGACTGGCAGGCAGGCAGACAGACAGACAGACAGACTGGCAGGCAGGCAGGCAGACAGACAGACAGGCAGACAGACGGACAGACAGACAGACAGACTGGCAGGCAGGCAGACAGGCAGACAGACAGACAGACAGACTGGCAGGCAGACAGGCAGACAGACAGACAGACAGACTGGCAGGCAGACAGACAGACAGACAGACTGACAGACAGACAGACTGGCAGGCAGACAGACAGACTGACAGGCAGGCAGACAGACTGGCAGACAGACAGACAGGTGAGCGCTCTGTGCGTTACAAATCATGATGACGAATTTTTCTACATTTTAACTAAAAGTTTTACTAAAAGTTCTCTGAACTGCAAAGACTGAGGATGTGCCTTAAAGACCTCCAGCAACAGTTCTTAAATCATTTCCTAATTCCCTCACCTGCAGTTTTTAAAAAAAAAAAATTAATTAAAGCCAGGTTTTAGGAAATATTCATGATTCAAGAACCTTTGCATGAAGACATTTTGGAGGCACAAAAGTAAAGAAAACACACTGAAAATAATCCTCAGGAACATTTTGTTTTTTAGAAATTGGAGAGAAACTGAGCATTAATTAACCTTAATTTTAATAAAACAAACACACAAAAAACAAATGTGAAAAAAAAAGCATTAGAAAATTTTTTTGAGAAGCATGGCTAGAAACATACAGCATTATTATGATTATGATGATGATGATGATGATTATTATTATTATTATTATTATTATTATTATTATTATTATTATTATTTGCACTGTCCATAGTTGAGACAATTTACTAAAAAACAAAATGTTCCTGCAAGATCTTTTAGGGCTTCTTCTGTTTTTATGCTTTTCAGAAATCTTCATGCAGAGGATGTTAAGTGGAGAATATTTCCTATATTATAGTTTTAATCATTTAATTAAATCCAAAAAAAAAAACCCTTCATGCATTCAGAGAACCACAAAATTACACTAAACACACAGCTGTTTTCTGTCATTTTCTCTCACTTCTTTTTGACCAT
>CM040975.1:13372946-13390078 GCA_022985145.1 Pangasius djambal | reverse complement strand
AGAGTGTGTGTGTGTGAGAGAGAGAGAGAGATAGAGAGTGTGTGTGTGTGTGTGCTATAGAATCCTCTTGGATGTAGATTAGATTGGATTAGATTAGATTAGATTAGATTAGATTAGATTAGCAGTGTGACCCGGTAATAAACGCGGGGGTCGAATGCGTTTAATTGGCGCGCGTTTAGGACGTCACGTGGCTTCCGTGTTGCAATGTTGTCCTTATAAGGAGTTTTTTAAGGTTTCTATCAGCGTTTAGAAACACGCAGTGCTGTATCCTCCACCCAGCGTGCTCTCTGTTACAGTGCCGCGTGTGCTGTGAATAATAAAGTTAAAATAATAAACAAAGTTCCAATGAGTTCAGCGCTGTTTATATACAATAATTAAACAAACACAGGAGTGATAGATGTGAACAATTACATGAATCCATATTTTATATCTAAATATTGATGTATTCTCTTTACATGTACATGCTGTTTAATCAATAAGCATTTCGTTATTTCTAAATATGTCCAGGAATTGTGGATTGAATCATAGTTTTATTATTATTATTATTATTATTATTATTATTATTATTATTATTATTATTATATACTCTCTCAGAAAAAAAACAGTACTAAACTTGTTCATGTCGCTGATGTCCCTGTGATATAGAGAATATTGCGGATCATTTAAAAATGCTCAGTTTCAGATAAACAATTAAAGCATAATTCATTTTTAGTTTTATAGTAAAGTGTTAAGCATAATCATAAACCTTTCTAAAAGAAAGGAAAAGCTGTATGCCTGATGGTTCCACACCAGCGACATGGCAAAGTACAGTTTAGTTTTTTAGGTTTTTTAAAAAATGCTTTACTGTTTTTTATGTGTAAGGCCAGATATCATTACTGATTCGGTATAAAATATAAAAAGGATTGAAGAGAAACGTCAGTGATTTCCCATCTATACACGTCTATTGACAAGCACAAGGGAAATATTTGTGTGTTTCTTTCAAACCTGGACATCTCGAATCAAAGAAATGATTGATTTCCTTCCTCACACACACACACACACACACCCACACACACACACGCACACACACACACACACACGCACGCACACACACACACGTCTTGCCTTGCTATCCTTATGAGGACTTTCATTAACACACTGCTAGTTAAAGCTACACATAAATCTAAACCCGACCTTAACCTCAGTAACCACAAGCAAACATTTCTGCTCTTTTATTTATTTATTTATTTATTTATTTAAATTAAATTAAATTAAAGCTGCAGTTTTCCTCGTGGGGACCAGCTGATTGTCCCCACAAAGGCAAAGCTGTCAGATATTCCTGTCCTTGTGGGGACATTGTGGGTCTCTGCTAAGATATATATATATATATATATATATATATATATATATATATATATATATATATATAAACCCTCCCCCACCCCTACACACATTACACACACACACCTTCAGCAGTGATGGACAAGTCGGGAAAAACGATCCGGTCCATCCTGGAATGGATTTTGCAGAGGTTATTCAGGTCCCTATGAAATATTCAAATACACGAGTATAAGCTTTTAGAGGGGAAAATGAAAAAGCCGTGCTTGTTTTCCTTTTTTTCTTCCCTTTTTTAAAGATTAAAAGAAAGCTGGCCGGTTTTAGACAGATGTGAGGGCGACATTAGGAGAATACGGGCTATAATGTGACATTTAAAAAGCACGAGGGTCGCACTCGCATAAATAACAAATAAAGTGTCAGATGTGACGTACAGGCAGGAAACAAGGCGTCTGTTAAAGCCGTGATTATGAACGAAATCTGTTCAACTCGCGCTGAAGACCTCTAGCTACTTAATTATCCACTAATATAATGCCACTAATAGGGGGACCGATAAATAAACAGTAGTACAAAAATAATAAAAATACACTTCTGGGCAAAAAAAATGGGCCAAGCCCAAAATGGCAAAATGTGAAGCTTTTAATGGTCTTAACAACACATCATTGGTCAGGAAATGAGCAGGAATGGAACAGACAGATAAAGGAAGTTAGTATGAGAAGCTTTTCCCTCTGATTTCTTTAAAAGTTTAAGCCTTGTGGCCCTTGATGGGCTGCATCAGGTGTGGCAGAGAACCAGATAATCGCTAATCTTTTAAGAAAAAATAAAACACCCCAGAAGATATTTTTGGAAATGTCCCTGTTTCTGGCTTTTCCCCAAACAGTTCACTGCAGCAAAAGGAAACCAGCCAGTGGAGGCACAGGAGCGCTCAGGAGTGAACCTGTTTCATTCTTGCTCTTTTTCTCACCAATCATTTTTCATTAAAACCATTAAAAGCTCAATATTTGCTTTTTTCTTTTTTGCCCAGGAGTGTATGAATAATATGTTAACAACATGTCAAAACAAACAAATCATTGCCTTGCTGTATTTCCAGAAGCTTCTGCTCCTTATGTTAAAAGAAAACCCTTAGTGAGAAGAGCAAAAAAAATAAATCCGTTTTGAAAGGTGAAAGATTTGACCGTATTTAAAGAAATGAAGAAAAAATCAATTCTGTGCAGGTGCATATGCACAAGCTGCCTAAAATAAAAAACATGGTGGTGGCTTCTTCTACAAAGTGTCGGCTGTCTGCCAACAAAAAAAAAAGTGAAAATAGAAAAAATACGTAAGTTTTGTAGGTAAAAGTTTAGACCGTGTTTGAAATTGTAAAAAAAAAAAAAAAATTCATTAAAAAATTGTTATTGATCATATACATGAGTCACTGAAAATGAAATTTTGTAGGTGAAAATTTTCACCTTTTTTAAACCCGTTATTTGAACGTGTATAAACTAAAAACCATCTGTGCATGTGTTTATGCCTGAGCCACCTAAACACCTAACAGCTTCTGCTACACAGTGACAAGCATCTGCCGAAAATACAGAAATTATTCCTTTTAAAAAAGTGAAAAACAAATGAGTTTTGTAGGTGAAATTTGAACTGTTTTTAAAAAATAAATAAATTCTGCACGTACGCATATTCATGAGCCACCAAATAAACAAACAAACAAACAAACAAACGAAAAGTGAAAAAAAGTAAATGAGTTTTGCCGTAAATGAGTTTACTCTATTTGAAACTGAAAATAAATAAATAAATAAATAAATAAACAAACTTCTGCACATGCGCATATGCATGAGCCACCAGAAATAAAAACATGGCAGAGGATTCTGCTACAAAGTGACAGAAGTGTCTGCCAAAAATAATTTGTAAAAAAAAATTTTAAAAATAATAAAAGCTAAAATTGTAAATAATAGAATATTATAAAAAAAACAAAAAAAACATGCATGAGCAAAAAAAAAAAGAAAAAGAAAAAACGGTCAGTGAAAATAGTCGGAAAAAATAAATGAGTTTTGAGGAGGTTTGTAGGTGAAAGATTCGACTGTATTTTTAAAAAATTGTTTAAAAAATGTTTAAATAATTTAAAAAATGTTAAAAAATGTTATAGTGTGATGAGATGTGAGAGTTTTTTTTGTGTCATGGTTCAATTCCGCATGGTGCATGAGCAGAATGTAGGCTTCAGCAAAAACAAACAAACAAACAAACAAACAAACAAATAAATAATAATATTATTGTTATTATTATTATTATTATTATTATTATTATTACAACATTTAATTTGTCAGTTAATTAATTCAGTTAATAAAGACTAATTTAGAGATTATCAGGTTTATTATTTTATTCTGATAAATATTTAGCCAGAATGTTGAACTACAAATATGATTTTAATATAATAAACACGATGTTATGAAAATCTCATCTCAGTCCCTGGCTAAGATTCATTTTTCCACAATTGTTGCTTGTTTTCTGTCAGTAATGTTGCTTTTCTCTCACTTTGTCTGGATTTTTTGCCACTTATTAAAGATTTTGAACATGAATTTCTATAAATCTGCTTTAAAATAAATTATAGTTAAAGTCTACACACACACACACACACACACACACACACACAGTGTTGTAATGGGTTCCAATCGATTAGCTCTTGCCTGCTTTAATACACTCAGCTGTAAAGTGTGTGGAAAAAAAAAACAACCCTGATCATCTCCCATCAGCCACCATGGCCTCCAGGTATGGGACAAAGGTCATGGGGTCATGTGACCTGAGCTGAAGTTAAAGGTTAAAGTGAAGGGTAAATGCCAATTGAAAACACGTCAACCTTCCAACCCCAGCTGTCGGACTTGTCTGCGTTTTATCTTCAACACTCGATGCAATGAGCTGGCCTCATCCCAGTTCCGCACGCAATCTAATTATAAATGTAAAAATCTAATTATTAATTCAGTGTCTTATTGTCCATTTAAATGAAGCATTCCAAATGTTACATTTCTGACTTTCAGTGGTCTGATTTTGAACAAAACCCTCCAAATGCTAGAACTCATGCCTAGCTAGTGATTTTATGAGAATGTCAGCCATTTTGATTCCGTCCCAAATTCTAGAATTGATGAATAATCAATCAAACTGTTCTTACTTGAGTGCAAGAATTCATGTCTAACTCATACAAAGGTTATATCTAGCAGCCCTTAAGAAGAAGAACCCCTTAAGGAACCTAACAAGCCTTAATCATCCAAAGAACCCTTAGTGGAACTTTTCTCATTTTACAAAATGTCCCAAATGCTAGGATTTATGCTAGCAGGTTCTGTCCTGAACCCTTAAGCATGTGGATAGTTTTCTTACTAGAATGTCAGCCATTTTGGCTCTGTCTCAAATGTTACATACTGTTTGTGTCTGGTTATTTTTAGGAGGTTTCTTTGAATGGTTAATGGTTCTAGTTTTTTTTTTAAACTTTTCTGAAAGGGATCTCTGTTTTGTAGAATTCAACACAGAAGGATAAACCAAAGGACTCTCTACATGGACAATACAGTATACTGCACATGTATCATCAGGCTCCCTCAGAAGAACAGCCCGAAGAACCTAGAATAACTTAGAACATTGACTATTTTAGAAAACGTCCCAGAAAGAAAGGTTAAATCTAGCAGCCTGAAGGATCTTCCCGCTGTGGGAGAACCCCATAAAGGTTGAAGAACCCTATAACAGTGTGTTTTCCTTTTAGAGAAGGTTCCAAGTAAAACCCTTTTAGAAAGCGAAAACCTATCTAAGCGTATATTCAGTGTTATTACTAAAACGTCAGCCATTTTGGGTCCGTCTCAAACGTTACATACAAGTCTAGTCATTTCAGGAAACTTCTCTGAATGGTTAAGGGTGCTACTGTTCTAATGAGCTCAGTGTGGAACTGTTCTGAAAGGGGATCTCTGTTGTAGGTTTCTGCATAGGACCTTAAAGGGCTCCTAAAGAAGGACAAACCAAAAGGACCCTTCTGACTGGAATGTCGGTTGTTATAAGGCCCTGTCATGACTAGGTAATGTCCTTCGCATCCATTGGTTTGTTCCTCTGAGAGAACCTTAACGGGTCTCTGTAGAACTCTATAACTGAGCGTTTCCCCAATAGAGATCATAGAACCCCTTTAGGAAGCTAAGAATCCTTAATGAACTCTCATACTTTGGCTTAGGAAATGTCCCAAATACTAAATTCATCAGTGCTTGGTGTTCTTACAAACAAATTGAATCCCAATCAAAAAAAAAAAATCCCAATCACTAGAACCCATTACAACTTAGAATAGTGACTATTTTAAGAAAAAAGGTTAAATCTAACAGCATGTGGGAGAAACCCTTAAAGGTTGTAAAGAGTTCTAAGTAAAACCTTTTTTAGGACGCTAAAAAAAACCACTTAATTATCCAAAGAACCCCTGAGAAACCATTATAAGGCTCATCTGTTTCTGGTTGCATCCCAAAACACAACAGGTTAAATCTAGAACCCTAAAGGGTTGTTTGGTTTGTCCTTCGGTTTGAGAGACCCTTCAATATTTCTAACCCTTACAACAGAGTGTTTGTTTCGTTTTTTTTCCAGAGAATAAAATAATACCCTTAACTATCCAAACAACCCTTGAGGAACCCTTTTATCTAAGCATGTAGATAGTGTCCTTTGGCTCTGTCTCAAATGTTATATACGGGTCTATTTGTGGAACACTGACATATTTGAGGAGGTTTCTTCAAATGCCTAATGGTTCTAGCTTTCTTAAGAGTTCTACATGAAACTTTTCTCATAGCGGATCTCTCTTTTGTAGGTTTCTACCCAGAGCAAAGAAGGACAAACAACAATATACATGTTAAAGAGGGACAAACTTAAGAACCCTTCTAACTAGACCCCTGGCTTTTTGTGGTCCAATCCCCAACACTATAATCGCAGAAGGAAAAAAAAACAAACATAAAGGTTAAATCTAGAACCCTGCATGATGCTTTGGTTTGTCCCTGTAGTGTTTCCTCAATAGAGAGAGTAGAACCCCTTCACTTATTTTACCATAACAGCATCACACACACTGCACGTGTAAAAGAGTGTAAGGAGCTTCTGCGGCTGCTTAACTAAGCGCTGTGTGTGTGTGTGTGTGTGTGTGTGCGTGTGTGTATGATCAATAATGCATGGAGAGCGGAGTGCAACACACCAAAGCTCTTAAACGCCGCAGAGGAGAACCTGGGACCGGACACAGAGCCATCAGGAGTGATGAGGAAGTGTAAGTGATGTTCAGTACAGAAATGAAGAAATGAATAAAGCGAGAGACACAACAGTCGGGTTCTCTGAACATCACACTGTGCCAGTAGAACCCACGGTCATCTTAGTACCAGAGCATTTATCATCTGCGGTTCTAGAACAGTAGATCTGACAGTAGTGCAGGTCTGTATAAATGCGTCGTTCTAATACGTTGTTGTTTCTATAGCAACAGCTTACTCACAGGGAGGTGTACGGTGGACGCTGCACTAATAATCAACAGATATTACAAAATCATTTATATGGAGATGTCTTCAGTAAGGAGACATTTATGGAAGTTGGAACCGCCAGAGGTAACGCAGTAACGCGAGTAACTCGAGTAACTTAAGACATATCTTTTTATTCAGGCTTTTTTATAATATGCTTTGCTGAGTCTTTACTGTATTTTATGTGTATACACTCAGTGTTTGTTGTGTGCCTTCGTCTTGTGTAGTGATTTGTATTTGTATTTTTGCCTGCTTGTGAGGTGACCTTGGGTGTTTTGAAAGGCGCCATTAAATAAAATGCATTATTATTATTATTATTATTATTATTATTATTATTATTATGACTAAGTTTTTCGAGTTTACGTTTCTTTGCGGTTTCTCAGTAACATGACAAGCTGCGTTTTTGTCTTACTAACTTCTAGGGCGAGATAAAACAGAGGCTGTCGAGGGAACGACCAACGTAAGCTGTGGACGTTCGACAACATTACACGTAGCTGTAAATGAACAAAAGTACAAAATGTCGTTGTTTAGTAACTAAAAGAAAATGTCATCATCGTCAAATTGCTGTGGTATAAAAGGAATAAAACACTTGCTGTTATATGCGACTTCACTTCATCACACCACCCCGTTGTTGATTATTTTCCTACAACAGCACCGCGCGCAGTGTTCTAGCCCTTAAGGCATAAACCGCGGCAGGTTGCAAGGTGTTGAAAATCTCTCGGAATGGCGTCATGTGCTTCCTCTAAAGAAGATGGAATAACGTATGCAGAATACGCACTTAAGTAAAAATAAATGCAATTTTTGACTCGCTAATGTTTGGTGGAGAAATCATGTCCTGCTCAGAACTGCCAGGACCGTTCCCGCTCCACCTGCACGTTATTTTTCAAAAAAAAAAAGAGCAAGCGCGAAGTCCTAAAAAGCAGCTCCGCGTTAAACAGATATTAAAATTGTATCGTGGACGTGAAGCAGATTCAGACGCAGGCCTGTTTGTCTGCGCCGTGATTGAAGGGACTTGTGATTGAGTTTCCACACGCTGCTCCCGTCCGGACGATCCGCTCTGATATTAACACGGCTTTGGCATTAGGACGCGGAACACCTGGGATCGAGGGTAAGAAAAAAATACGACGCGGAATGAGACGATGCAGTGCATTTGTGTTTTCCGAAGCTGCATTATGAATAAATAATTGTTAAGTGCCTACATTTGGGAGATAATCATGCATCTGCCTCTCTGCTATTCCACATAACAATACGAGTGAATGTTGTAGTAGGGAAGGATAGAGTCTTTTTAGTGTTTTTTTGTGAGCTCTAAGATGGAAAATGAAACGCTAACAGGATAAAAAAAAAAGCATGCTCTGGAGAAAAAGCAGGGATATAAACCAGATCTCAGATTCATAATTCATATTATTTTAGTTATATCTGCTATGACCGAAGGTGAGTGGTCAGTGCTAATAGTTAATGGCATTTAATCAGTTAATTATGTTATTGTTTTGGTATTTAATTAGCCATTTTTGTTGAGCTTTCTAAAAACAAATTAATTTGAACACAAACTAAATTAAATCGGCGTCACCAAGACGCCCAACTGAATGACCTGTCGTCTTGAGTTGCGATTTTGAGACGAGATTTTTCCTTTTTTTTTTAAAATATATATAATTATTGTATGTTCTCTCATACCCCTAGGCCATAGGGAACGTAACAATATGGACTAGTCCAGTTGTTTGGAAGTGACAAATATTTAAAGACGATACAAGGAACAAATCTGGTGCCCTTTATGCCCTACTCATATTACATTTACATGTATACACATACATTAACGTTAAAATACATTTTTAGCATATGTACAGTGTCCTTCAGAACGACCTTTAAGATGAATAACTTAAAAAAGAATAAATCAACATTTTTGCCTGTCCCAGCTCACTATAACTACACTTCACCTTCAAATATGATGACTAAAATACTTCAGAAATAATTTTGTTTGCATTAAAGTGAGAATCTTGAATTAAAGCTTGAACTACTGCTCTCCATGAGGTGTCCATTACAGGTTATGAAAAATGTCCAGGGTTCGACTCAACCCTGTTAACTGAACACAGTCACCCCTGTGAAATACTTGGAATATTCCACAAAACTGTTAGACTTTCAGTCCTTAATGTGGTCATGACATTAGCATGGATGCTAGCTGCCCGCGATGTTTGTGTATTTTAATTCTCGGCTACAAAACCCACCTCTTTTAGTCATTTAAGCAATCAAACCTTGTAGAAAAAAATGAAACTGTTGCCTGAAATGGGTTGAAAAAAAGATTTTTTTTCAAAAATGAACAAAGTTTAATTTTTTAAGATTTACAAGGACTAAAAGTCATCACGATCATGGAATCAGCTTTAAAGCAGGAAGGATTCAGCGGAGCGTCTCACAAACCCAACCTGAACACTGCGAAATGAAATGTCTAAAGACTGCGAGTTACAGCTTAGATCATACCAATTTACCATCATGAGACCTGCATTTTCTGAAACACACACACACACACACACACACACCCACACACACACACACTGAGCTCCCTGACTTAGTGGCCTTAGGGAGAAAACGAGTAAATGAAAGAAAGAAAGTAGGAAAGAAGTAAAGGTAGTGGACTCGAGGTTGCCGGACAAAGGTCAGCCAAGGAAAAGTCCTTCTTAAAGAACAAAACAAAAAAAGTGAAATCTGATTAAAAAAAAAAAAAGAAAGAAACATTCGCTCTGTTGAAACGGGGTTGTGTGCTGGTCTGGTGTGTTCACTGTGTTTTTATCAGAAGATGTGGAAAGGGAATAGATCTGATCATCAGTTATAGAAATAACGGCGCGCCTCCGGCGCCTGTCCCCCTAAAAATGCAGAAGCTGGTTTAGCCGTCAAGGCTACATGTAATTACAGTGGAATGTGACTTGAGTCTTTTCCTAGAAATTCGTCTGAGGAAGATGCTGACATTCCTGACTGATGGTTTTGTTTGTCTAAATAAAACACTTCGCAGTTACGCAGTGTTTAGTGGAATCATTATCCTCACTCATTAATTAGCTTATGTTCTGCATTGACAAAAGGGCAAAGTGTTCGCTGCCGAAAACATGAAAAAAAAAAACAGATATTTGTTTGACAGAAGGACGAAAGGATGTTATCAATACACTAAAAATCTTCTGAAGTTGTCCCACAATAATAATGAAATTCAGTATTTTTTGTATATTTATGAATGCATTACGAATAGAATTAAATATAAAGTTTGATTAGATTAGATTAGATTTGATTAAAGTTTCGGTAAACCATAAGAAAATCATTAGAATGTCCTAATTGCTAATTCTATGCTTAAAAAAAGCTCAACACTGTCACTGATTTAAGACCAAAATGCAACAAAGGAACTTTCTGAAAAATGAGTTTGTTGCCTGAGATGGATCGAAAAAAAACTTTTTTGGAAAAAAAGACTAAAGTCTATATTTGGTGATATGGTGCCGCAATCGTGGGATCACCTGTAAATCAGGAATTGTTTTCAGAGCGCCTCACATACCAAATGGAAACATTGTGAAATGTTTAAAGACGGTCAGATTGTATCAGCTTGCTAAAGTTTGACGACAAAAATGTAAAGAACCTAATCTCCAACAGAATCCAATGTAAAACTTTACGTTAAGTTTACGTGACGTATCTTTAAAGGATCTAAAAATTTCAAGGAAATTTTTGTTAAAAGACTAAAACTGAGTAAAATTAAAAATGACTATTAATAGGATTAAAGATGGACTAAAAAAAACAGGCTGAAAAACTGGAAACATCAACATGGCATGACTGACTTTAAGGTATTTCTTGAAACAATTATTGGCATTAAGACTAAATCCAAAACTATATATAAAAGACTAAAATCTAATGTTTAAGGGTTATATGTATGTGTGTGTATATATATATATATGTGTGTATGTAAAGGCTTAAGATGAGACGTGAGCGTAAAAGTGTTGTGAAAATGAACAGAGTATCTAATCTAATGTATTTATAGCCATTAGACATGAGTGTGTTAAACTCCTCTATAATATCCGTTAATCAAAGTGTCATGTCATTTCTGGTGGTTGAAGTGAGTGGAGATTACACCGTCACATGGATTTCGGAGGAAAGATGTTCCTCTCCTCTCGCTGCACTCTTTTATTTTCCACCTGAATGAGCCCATCTGAATAGACGGTGGAGGAGTGCTGATGTTTATATTAGCATGCATTATTCCGCCACGTCTCGCCACAATAAAGAGCGCCCATCATCCACTCGGCCTCCTTCACAAAAACCCCTCTCCGGATAATATTTATAATTCCGCCGCCGAGGCCTTTTCCGCCCTGTCGCGCTCTTCTAATCCCCTCTTTTAAAATGGCCATATTGCTACAGGCTCCTGCGATACTGGATATTTCTTTATTCTCGCTTTCTGTCTTTTTTCCTTCACACAGATTTACACTCATCCCTTTGTGCTTATACTACCTACACCGTCTTATATAAAATGGTGGCAGAAAGTTTCAGAAAGTACTTTTTATTTCTCGTTATTCCACCTGAAAGTGTGCACACGTTGCCTTTCTGTTTATTAGATAAAAATCCCAGTTGTGCTTCTTATCTAACTTTAGCTAACTTTAGCATAAAGCTGTGTTCATCTGAAATATTAGCACTTTGCAATTTATAAAGTAAAATATATAAGCTAAAATTCCTATTTTAAGACTTAAATTTTTTGGGGGGAAAAAATCGAGGCGGCCAATCAAGTCATCCCAAAATTAAATCTTTTCATTTATGGCTAGTTTGTGTTACTGGCATATCAAATATTTCCTCAAATTTCAATGAAGAAATTGTAAAAAATAAAAAAGATCTTATAGTATTATAGTATACTTTCTTTAAAAAAATATTTTAAAAATCTGATTATAAAATAAAAAAAATCAATGTGATATAAGTTTCAATTTAAAAAGCATTTTCTTTAAAAAGATTAAAATTGAATATAAAAAGGAAAAAAAAATCTTTTTCAAGTCCACTTTCTATTAAAAAAACAAATAACGTTTTTAAAAAGCTGCCTTAATTCCTATTTCAGAAAAATCAAGGCTGGCAGAAAATCTCCCGAAAACCGACTCGTAGTTGATGATGTGAACTTTTTTTTTCCTCCAGTTGTATGCTTAAAAAAGGCTGATGTTTTTTGGCATTTATTTTCTAATTCTTTACTTTCGTTTTCCGGGTTACAGCTCCTAGTCATGTGTTTAATAACTGTGACGTCTGCTTGCCTGATTCTGACCTCGGTGGATCTACCAAATTTTGTGTGACTTCACATTAGCTGTTTTGGGGTTGTTGTTTTTTTCGACTGTAACCATAACAACAGTCTTTAGCCCTAGCTAGTACAGTAAATCATGCCATAAATCTATTTGCTCAGTAACGAGACTCGTTCTCGACCTGATTGAGACACTTGACGTCATGCTTTCTGAAAAGCTGCATTTTTTAAAAACTTGGAATATCCATCAAGTCGGGAATACACTCCAGATCCAGAGGATAGTGAAACCATCCTTCACCAGTTTTAAACAAACAAACAAACAAAAAAAAAAAATTTTTTTTTGTGTGTGTCAAATCAACAACGCTCTGAAAGTGAATGTAATATTTACTTAGAGACTTTCAGAACTGATTTTTCATTTAAACTTAAACTTTCATTCTTTGTAATAAAGAGCACAGGTTAACTCTTAACGCTCACTTAGCGGGGAAAAAAAACCCCAGAGGACGAGTCTTGTTCATTTTCTTCGACTTCAGGGAGAAAATATCTGACGGGTCGCCTAATGGACCGTGGAGACGAGTCGTTCCCTCTTTTCAAGGTTAATGCTTTCTGAGTCAAGAAGCAAGCCCTAATGGAGCCTTTCAACACACACACACACACACACACACACACACACACACACACACACACACACCATACTAAGATTGGGATCATGGTAACATGCACAGCTCCGTCACATACGGACTCGATTTGAAATTGAAATCAATGTTGAGTTCTGGTTTCTGATTGGTCAGAAGGTGTTGTTTCTTTTTCTGTATCAGCAACTGGTTCTAATGTGTTTCTATAGTAACAGCTCATTTACAGGGACTTACACGGCGAATGCTCCACATACACGAATGTAAAAAAATTGTTGCTGTGGTGAAGTTTTCTGTAAGGAGATGTTTATTAAATGAATATTTAATGGAAGGAGTCTCCAGTGTCAGCGCTGTGTAACTTTACGTTCAGCACAGGGGAGTTTATGCTTTGCGGTTTCTCAGCAACAAAAGGCAACCAGCTGCATTTTTATTTATTTTGTCTTATTAACTTCAGGAGAGTTTTGGTGAGGGAACGAGCGTTTATAGCTGCTATAAGGTAAGTGAGAACTTCCTGAATTAGCATTAAATGTAACTATAAACTATAAATTATAATGATGTTTAATAAATTAAAAGTGGGAAACGCTGCTGAATTGCTGGGATATAAGAGGAATTAAATACTTCAGGACTAATATTGCTAATATCTTAAAATAACAAACATCACCCAACCCTGCTGTTGATTAGTTTCCTAAAACAGCACATCCTAAAGTGTTTTATTCCTTACTTAACTGCAAAATATTTTTTTTTCTATAATATGAATTGAGTATTGTCTATTATTTATTATGCAGTATTTTCTGTGTAAATTTGTGAAATTAGCATTAAAGCAAACACAGAACACAGGTACTGAGTTTACCGTTGGCTAATACGATGCTACTGATATTGCCATCATACTTTAAAATTCTACAGATAAAATCATTATTTTGTTGAAGTGTCATCTTCTATTTTCTATGTCGTATAATCCAAAGCATATTTATCACAGTTATATATGATAATCAGAATGATGAGTGCTGCATGATCACAGCGAAAATGAGCATTGTGATTAGTTCACACACAAAAAAAAAATCTGCATTACACTGCGTTAAACTCTGTGTTTTATTGTAGAAATGACAGAAATCCTTTACAGAGAAGCTGAAATGTTCCAATTTCACCTGTAGAATTTATGTCATTATTTAGTAATGATTTTAGTACATATCAGAGATAAAAGCCATCGCATTACTATAGAGGACTTAAACTTTTTCATCACATACTGTATATAATGTGCATCAAAAGGAATTCTTCATACACTGTACACTTGATGGATTCTTTGTACACTGTACACTTAAATTCTTCGTACATTGTACTTTTGAATTCTTCGCACGCTGTACACTTGATTTTTTTATTTAATTTGAGTTAATGCAGCTTTAATAATTAACGCACTAATAATATCAGAAATGAACGTGTTTTATTCACACTGCTGTGCATTTCTGCCTCCGGTCAGTTTACAACTTCATTTCCAAGTCACCATTTTGTATGTCGCAAGTAAGCACCTGATTAGCCATATTTTCAGCGAGACTAATAAATAAAAACTATATATATATATAAAACTCCTTGTGCTGACTTTGCTGATGTCTGTTTTACTTTTTTTTCCCCCGGAAAACTGATGGAGGTTTTAGCTCCTCTGGGGCTTTATACCTTTTCATACCTCTCTCTTTCCAACAGCGTCACAGTGACATTACACACAAATGCCCTAAATCCACCGAGGAAAAGAGAAAGAGGCACTCGGAGCTTGTTGGGTCTGAGTACCTGTTCACTCGGACTCTGTGTCCTTCTCTAAAGCCCAACCCATTACCGTCCCTTTTCGCCCTCAGTGACTCGTGCATCACATTCAAATCCGGTCCTCCATCTGTTCTCCTCAAACAAATTCTGCATTCTGATTGGTCAGAAGCTGTTGATTAAATTTCTGACAGCAGTGCGGCTGCGAATCACAAGTTTATATTAATGCACTCGTTCTAAAACGTTAACGTTTCTATAGTAACGGCTCCCTCACAGCGGCACCGCATAAAAACTTCGTGCGTAAGGAGACGCTGAACAATTGAATAATTATGTAAGGAGTCTTCAGTGTCAGAGGTAAAGCTGTAAGTAAGTTTTTAGATATTTTAAGGATTTTGAAGTTTATATATCTGTGTATCTTGGCAAGAAAAAAACAACAAGCTGTGCTTTTTTTTTTGTCTATATTAACTTTAAGAGAGATAAAAAAAAAGAGAGAGACAGGTGAGGGAATGATTGTTTACAGCTGCTATAATGTAACTTCTTTTGTAACTATAAAAGGATAAAAAGTACATATTCTCGAATAAATTAAAAATCCTAATCACTGGCAAGTTGTTGTATGATGCAGTAAAGTGACACATCTGAACAATTAGCCTGAATGATTCCTCGGACCAGTGGTGAAGCGCGTGTGGCCCGACGTTTCTTCAGTTCCCTGCTCAAAGCTTTAGTTCCTGCCTCCTGTTGGTTCAGCAACATTGGAAAAAACTTATAACCGTGGTTTCCTCTTATCCTGTCATATAGAGCTCTTATTAATGTGTATAGAGATGAAGCAAAATAAAGCTTGGAAGGAAGTAGCAGGGATTGCTGGTGTCTCTCGTGAACGTTCGTAGCTAGTACAGTTAGCCTGCTTTGCTAATGTAATCTGAGAATGAAGCTAGTACGAAGCTGAGTGCGTAACATGTAAATAAAATAAGCAATTTTGACACTGATTAGTGCGTTTATTTAATTTGTCCTTAACTATTTAGCTTTAGAAACTATATAGAGCTACTATTGTGTCTGATCAGAACTGAAAAAAAAAAACAACAACACTGGACAGGCCACGCCCACAAGCAACAACACCAACTATACCAGGAGCAATAATTCTTATAAATCAGGAACAAAGGAATAATAAAAGAAGGAGATCCTGACTCAGGTCATGTTTTGTCCTTGAGCCCTTCATCTTCCCTCCTTTTCCCAAACCAAGAGGTTTCCTCCATCCAGGGAGTGAAGTAAGAGTGTGTGTGGGTGTGTGTGTGTGTGTGTGTGTGAGGGCGTCCACTGCGAATCCCCCGGTGAGAGAGTGTGTGTGAGAAGAGGCCTGCGTTTTTTGCCTGACTGCCCAAACCGTGGCCTGAATTCCCCGGCGAGGCCGAGATGGAGAGAGGAAGGTGCAGTAATTGTATCGTGGCCTGTTGAGATTTTCCCCTCGCCGGCTTTCAGTGAAAAGGAAAAGAGCATCCCATGACGCCGGGTGGGGAAAAAAAACCCAATGTGCACTCACATATGAGCAACATTCAATTTATCACATCAGAGCACTTATGGCCAATAAAAGAGCGAGCGGCTTCAGCAAGGCTTTAGATCGTTTCGACTGAAAATATCACAGTATTTTACAATAGTAATTCTAATTTCTGAAAAATAAAACAGGACCCAAGAATAAAAAAATGTTTACATTCTGAAATAAAGACTAATATTTCTGTTTTTCAAGCAAGAACTATTGAAAGAGTGATTCCACGATTGTGGTGACATTAAGCTCTCTTAAAAATTAAACCTTAGTATTATTTTTTAGATCTGATTACAACACTGAATTTAAGAAAACGTGCATTTAAACATGAAACATGTCAACCAACAATCTCAGGCAGCATATAGCAAATATACAAAACGCGTGTGTCCATGCTAATGTCAGGAAGACATCAAGAATATTCTAATGATTACCTTAAAAATATATTTTTTTAATTAGTGTTTTACTTTCAGTCTTTATTTGTGTAACAGGGTCATACTTTCAAAAAAGTAAGAAAAAGTGAGAGAACTAACTTTTTTTCGTCTCATGATCTTCAGGATATTTGGGCGATGGAATGTCACCCCGATGTTGAACACGTGACTTGCGGAATAATCCAAATATTTCACAGGGGTGATGATGATGATGAAGATGATGATATTGATGGTGAAGGTTGTGTCGTTTGTTGTCAGTGATGTTTCACACATAACAGATGAAATGCTTGCTATTGTCATGCTAAACATATTTCATTGTGCTGCTGATGGAGAAGTTCAGCAACTCACAGGAGAATTTAACACTCCGCTGTCCTGTGTGTGTGTGTGCGCGTGTGTGCGCGTGTATGTATTTGATGCAAATCAGCTCCTGTCGTCCATTAGACGTCTGCCAGAGAAGCTGTTTGACAGGAAGCGGAGGTGAGGTGGAGGTGGCAAGGATCATTTTGTGTGTGTGTATGTGTGTGTGTGTGTGTGTGTGTGTGAGTGTGTTGGACAGGTAAAGCATCCTCATTTGCAGGAGTGTTAAAGGTGATAAAGGAGTTACTGTGTTTATTGCTTTGATCATATCATATCAGCAGCAAAAATGGCAGATATTAAAGGAAGTCCTGAATTTTCTCATCCCACACCTCACCAAACTCACCTGCACGCTACACCTCACCACACTCACCTGCACGCCACACCTCACCAAACTCACCTGCACGC
>CM040975.1:13345992-13363696 GCA_022985145.1 Pangasius djambal | reverse complement strand
GTGTGTGTGTGTGTGTGTGTGTGTGTGTGTGTGTGTGTGTGTGTGTGTGTGTGCGCGCGCGTGTGTGTATTGATCTGCCAGCCTTTGTAATGGACTCCAATAACAGCTCCATTGCTATGTGTGTGTGTGTGTGTGTGTGTATCCATCAGCTTGTCAATATTCATTCTGTGCTGTAAATTATGTGTTAAAGGAGAACAAAGACATACACATTTACAACATCACACACACACATATACACACACACACACACACACACACATACACACTCATCACAAACGTTCAGTTCTATTGATCCTGCTTGTCTAAGGCGCCAGAGAATTAAACTAGAAACAAGACAACAAGCAAAAAAGTGTTTATAGACTCAGAGACTGTCACACACACACACACACACACACACACACACACACACACACACACACACGTCTAGTTTGAGTAAGACACTACAAATGATCTGTTCCCATCACTGACAAAAATGTACATTATAAATTACTCAATTAATGAAACATCCCTAAAATGGTCACATGACCTCCACTTCCCTCCTTCATTGCCAGTATTTCCCATAATGCATTGCAAACATTATTATTTTCAGCTACATGAACGTTAAGCGTCCTAGCGGGTGTAGCACTGGGAAAGCGCTAACATGTAGGGTCTACTCTAAGACTTGCTTGGTTCTTGATATTTTAATCTTCACTCTTTATATTACCCATAATGCACTGCACTGCATGTCAATAAACAAAAAGTTGGCTAGCTAAAATTAGCTAGTCTAGCTAGTTGCCTTTAGCATCCCTGTTCATTCTTAAGTCAGGCTTAAGCCTAGTTTTACATCAAAAACGACGTCATTTATTAGTTTAATTACATCACATTGCTGATGAATTCTGTATTCTGATTGGTCGGAAGATGTTGTTTAATTTTTTATGACAGCAGCTCATAGCGTAGTTCCGACTTAAAGACAAAGCAGGTTTGTCTTAATGCAATCGCTCCATGTAAAAGGATTTTTTAAAAAAAAAACGTGTGATTGTTGATATTTTGCGAGGTTTGTTGGACGTTTATGGAAGGAGTCTCCAGTGTCAGCACTTTGTTAAACCGTAACGCTAAGTGTTCCGACATCTTCGGGACAGAGGAGTTTACTCTTTGTGTTTTTTCTTCGTAAGAAAATCGCCAAGCTGCGTTTTTTTTTCCGTCTTATTACCGTCAAGAGAGAAAAAAAAAGAGCGGCTATAAAGTACGTGAACTTCTCGGACGTTAACTGCAACTTTAAACGTGTTAAACGTACGTGTCATTATTTAATTATTAAAAAGCTGTAAGGAGTGGGTAATGGCCATGGCGTAAGAGAAATTAAACGCTGTTCTTGGGGAGTAATAATCTTCAGAGTGTTAACAGTAACTCCATGCTGTCGCGTGAGCCGGTTTGGATTTTTTTCGCTCCTCCTGAGCAAAGTGTTGAGTAACAAATTAAATCATTTGCTAGCAGATGGGTGCTTTAACACTCACTTAGCCTTTTCCCGTAATTGAGCTGCTGACTCGCGAGTCATAAAACGGACGGCTTGTTTATACATTTTCGTCGCCAAGGTTAAATAAATGAAATCCCATTTGTCAGCTGGTAATAAATGGCTACACCAGACCACCACACACACACACACACACACACACACACACACACAGCAAACAGGGCCATTTGGCCCTAATAAATAGAGTCAGGGGGCCTCCATTGATAGGGCGCAACGGTTTAATGAAACCCTCTCTTTCTCCCCGCGCGTGTTTCCTGCATGCGCTGATAAGTAGCGGACGCAGCCAAGCCTGTAATTACAATCTTACGGCGAACGCAGGGGCCCGATCTGTGTATAAATCTCACCGTCCAATTACAAGATGTAATAATTTTGCAGCCGGAGCTGGTAATGAGGTCTAATGCTCATGCATGTGATAATCCCCCGCGGATGCTGACTCTATCAGATGTTGGGCTTTGTAATTATACCGAGCAGGGAAGAAAAAAAAAATCATTATTTCATGTTCGGCGGCGAAGTAGGGAAGTTAATTTTCTCCACGCTCTGCCGAAGCGTAGACCAAATTTTAATGATTTAATCATTATCCACTGTCCCAGCTGCAATTGACCCGCGTGCTGCAACGTTTTGCGCCCTGAAATGTAGTAAAGCTAGTTTTTTTTTATTTAGTAATTACGCCACAATAAAGCTATTATCCGCAAGTGCGGGGGGAGGGGTGGTGTGTGCACCGTGCCTGTGTCAATCGCCACACAAATCATATTTTTAAATGTGTTACACATTATGGATAGTGTTTAGTTATTTCCATGATTGCTGACCTAAACAAGGTCAAGTCCATTTGTACTAAATTACACAAGCTCCTTCCATTCGGTGAGAAAAACACGGCTGACGTTCAAGGTTTTGTTACTAAAGATTATGAAATGGTTCCTCTAAGCTTGAGAGACAAAGCAGTGTCTACACGTGTGTGTGTAATGAATAGCTAAGTGACTTGTTTTACATTTAGCTAACTGCCGGACTAGCTGTTACGTAGCTTGCGACGTAACACAAATGACGTATAAACAAACTCCCACTTCCTGGTTTATATAAATTTATACAAGAATATTGTTGTAACTTAAAAAGCAGCCAGGTAGCTAGCTACGAAGTATACCTGCTAGCTAAGTTATGCTAGCACAACAGTCAGTTAGCAAAAAGTGCTAATTTGCTGCCTTTTTCTAATGAACAGTTTGCAGGTTAATAGTTTTTTACATCGAGAAAACTTACAAACGCCAAAGCAATGTGTACTAAATCATTTGCTCTGGGAGTTTTCAGTTGAAAGCGTGAGTACACTGGCAACAATGCCCGCATCTTAGCATCAATGACACATTGTACTCTTGGGACAAAAAAATATTTGGAAAATCTCTATTGGTTTCCATCATAGTAGGAATTAGCTTAATGGTTTCCATCAGATTCTTACAGTTCAGCTCACAGGCACCCACGGTTGGTTACTGTCGCTGTGATTGACAGGTGAGTGAGAGTGTATCCCCCTCCCACCCAGAGAACACGGCCAGTTTTGCTCCTTTGGACTCGGATGGGATTCGGACTCACGACTTCTGGATGATATGTCGTACTCTTTTCCTAACGTTTCCATGAGGCGGCCACCTGCTGGGCTGGCGTGATCATGAGAGCTTTTTCACGTGGATGGAGATTTTCTTTTTTCTGTAACCGCTGTTAGTGGTAGTGAAAAATGCTTTCAAAATGCTGCAAAAACTTGAAACGCCATTTCAAACGTGTCCATATTAGTGTGGACAAGACCTGAAATATGTCCTTGTTTGTTTGTTTATTTATTTATTTACCGAAACGTTCTGTCTATCAGTGTGTAGATTAAATTAAACTCCACATCACCATGTCACATCTGTGAGATGGTTCTAAGTGATATCGTCACGTGAGCTGTATCATCTTCACGTGCGCTGTGGCGATGCATTTGCGATCGGCGTGTGTGTGTGTGTGCGTGCGTGTGTGTGTATGAGCATGTAGGCCTGTTTTAAATTCCTCCGGTGCTTGAGGAGCGTGAGTGCAGCGCAAAGAGGCATTTTTACTTTTTCTTTTTCCTATTAGCTGTTATTTAAGTGTTGTCAATCAAACTAGCGCATGCACCTGGCTTCCTTCACCACGTGAAATTTATTTATTGAAACTTTTGGTCACACATGGAAAGTTGAGCAGATGGTGCATGCACATAGCTGAGTGACACACACACACACACACACACACACACACACGGTGGCGCGTGACAGGAGGCCTCACGGCTGCATTTTTTATGCATTATGTATTCCAGCGCTATTCTATGGAGATGCTCGTGCACTCTTGTTTCTTTTTTTTGCCATTTTAAAGCGATCTAATCAGCGGCGTGTTAAACAAGAGTGGATCTTTTATGCATTGGGCGTCACATCTAAAACAACTCGCGCTGATTCAATTACAATGGCCGCCGCCGCAGCGCGCCTTTATCTGTCCGTGACATCATTTCAATCAAAATGTAAAATAATCCAGATGCAATTGCGGAGATGGGATACACACGGGTGCGTGTGCTCATTTGATGCAAATAAATAAATAAATAAAATACGTTTTTTAAAAAAAAGTGTGTGTAAGTGTATATCTGCACAAGACATTTCATGCTCTGACAGAAAAACAGGCAAACTCGATTATTCTGTGTAATGACATTCAGAGCAAATTGAGAGTGTGTGATTTTGCTTCCTTTTCTTCTTTTATTATCATTAGTCAAAGTTGTTATTGAGGACACACACTACTGATTTCTGAGCTCATTCAATTAACGCCAAATCCGTCTGTGGTGATTCTGTTGTTGTTGTTGTTATTGTTTTTTTTTTTTTCTTTTTTAAAACAGATATTAAGTGTAAGGAATGCTGTAATAGCAGCAGGTCGGTATAAGTTACGGGTTTGGGTCGGGATAGGATCCGGGCCGCTGCTTGTTTAATGAACACAGGCAGTGATGGAGTCTAACTGGAGCTGTAAGGAAATTGAATGTAAGGAGAATGTCCAACAGGGTTAATAACACGTCCACCACCGACTCTAATGGAAAGCAATTAATTTAGGACACAGGCCACTGCCTTTCGGTCGCTTTAATTAACGTGGCGTTTATTTCGCAGGGTGAAGGATAGCCGTCTCAGTATTGTCGCCGTTTTTTTTTTTTGAAGGCCTAAAGATAAAAAAAACAAAGCTCTGCAAAGAAAACTAATAACCTAATTTCCTTCATGAGTCTCACTGATACAACACAGTGCATGCTGGGTAAAATTGGGCACCAATGCTGCTGCCTTGAGATGCCGTGTTAATGTGGCGGCCATGTTGGATTTCTGACGTTGGGCTGGACGCCTAGATTTTCAAAGACGATTAATGTGGACGTTAAAACTAATCCAGGATCAAATGATTATATTTATGGGCCAGCTTAATGTTAAAGAACAGAACAAATGTAAACAAATAACATCTTTTTGAGAGCCAGTAGATGTCTCTGATTGGCTGGGAATCCATCACATGGTTACCTGTATGGTTTAAACAAAGGTCATGTGGTTCACTACAGCTCATGCAAGCTAGCTAGCTAGCAACCTTTTTTTTTTTAAGCTAAGGCTCTTTAATTATCCAATGAACCATTAAAGAACCCTTGAGGAACCCTGACTGAGGAAGTGTTGCGACACAAACTCTGAATTACACTTTACACAGCATTACCTTCTTCTAAAAAATTTTTACATGAAATATCATGGACAGTTCTGGAGTGGACATTTCTTACACATTGTACACTGCAGGCATTTTTCTGGACGATGTTCAAGTTTTGGATGCTTATCTGGACATGATAATCCTTGGATATTATGTGGACACATTATAAATCGTGGGTTGATTTATTTATGAGTATTGATGCACTGTGGACAATTTTTGAAATGGACACTGTAGGCATTTGAATGTTTTCGACGTTTGTTTTGGACATCGTATGTGGACTTAAATTGTGGACTTTATTCATTTATTAACGCAGAGTATTTCTGCGTTATGAATGTTAGTTGTGGACATCCTAACCTGCTGACATTACTTGGGCATGGACATTATATTACGGAAGATGTAAATCAGGAAAAAAAACAACTTTTTAAAAAAAAAAAAAAAAGTAAAACGGGTATGAGAGAATGTTATTAACTCGGCGCAGCCGTATTAACACCGCTAAGTAGTGCGCTTTTGTAGTACTCACTTCCCGTTGCTCTGTTGGGGCATGGAGACGCGACTCAGACGTACAGCATCGTCTCGGTAATAACACGCGTGACTCCGTTGTTTATTAAAATGGCTTAACGTAGTTCTTCTCGGTAAAAGGTTACGTGTGTAAGGCGAGGAGGAAGAGGGATCGCAGCTCCTCGCCTCCTAAACAAGCCTTTTATAATTCATCAGTGCCGCTGACAGATGAGTTCTGCCCAAGAATATTAGAAAATGTCTCAAATCTCATATATATGCTAATGGTATGCTGGGAACCGGTACTTTTTTATTTATTTTTTTATTTTTTTTTAAAAATCTGCCCTGGTCAGGGAGGGAAAAGTGGAGGAGACAAGTCATCACACCACACAATTTATGATCAAACAAGCAGACGGGGTGAGACGCATTCTCATTTAGCCTGTGTGTAATAACACACAACAGTGGTTACGTTCAGGACACACACACACACACACACACTCACAAACACACACACAGCATTAGTTTTGCACTGCCTTCCTTCATTCATTTGTACACACTTTTATTTCTGACGTGGTGCAATCCCTGCTCACGGCTGCAGTAACGAGGCGTTCTGACTACATTTCTTTTCAGAATTTGAGTTCTGTGGTTCCATCATTCTTTCCAAGATTTTCAAGGAGGAAAAAAAGGCTCCTCAAGGGCTCTTTCCTCAAGGACAACCCTCTGTTGTAGGAGTTCATACGCAGAATGTTTAGGAAACACACCAAAGAACCATTTATTCTAAGATCTTTCTGGATGGTTAAGAGTTATAGCCTTCTAAAGGGGTTTTTCTTGAGTTCTTCAAGGGTTCCAGCTTTCGTGGCATTCTACCTCAAACAGTCTTAAGAAAGGGAAACCCTCTGCTGCAGGGTTCTACACTAAATCGTTAAAGCCAGAGAACCCTAGTGCTAGATTTCCTCCTTTTAAGAATTCTTCAAAAAGTTCCTCAAAGGTTCTTTGGATGGTTAACGGCTCTAAGCTTTTAAAGAAGTTATACTTTGAGCCATTTTAGAACAAGAAAGACTCTGTTGTAGATTTCTACACAAAAACCGTTAAAGGTTCCACCATAGGGACAAACTGTGGAACCCTAAAGGCTACTAGGATTCACTTTTTTTTTCTAAGATCTTGAAGGAAAAGGGTTTCTCAAGGGTTCTTTGGATAGTTAATGGCTCTACAGGTTCTGTTGCAGAGTTTCATACACAGAACCTTGGTCAATCGCTGTAGGTTTCTAAGGAAGTTCTACTTGGAGCCTTTTTGGAAAGGGAAACGCTCTGTTGTACAGAAACTGGTTCTACAGAAATTCTTTAAAAGTTCCCCCACAGGGACAAACCATGGAACCCTTTAGGTTGCTAGACTTGAACTTTGACTTGAATTTTTTTTTTCTAAAGAAGTGTCTAAGAAAGTCCTTCAAAGGTTCAGACTTACCTGAACCTAGAACATTTTTAGAACAGACAACCCTCTGTTGCACAGCTGTACACTAAGTATTCTAATGTCTCATGAAGGACAGCCAAAGAAACCTTTTTTTCCTGCGAGTTCCTCAGAAAAACTCCCTTAAGGTTCCTCTGGATGGTTAATGGTGCAAGGCTTCTAAAGAAGTTCTACTTTCAGCCATTTTAGAACCAGAAGGCTTCTGTTACAGGGTTCTATACATAAACATTTAAAGAATGTCCCCATATGGACATCCTACATTCCTTTATGCTGCTAGATTTGAGGAAGAAAGGGTTTATTGTACGGTTAATGGTTGCAGCCATCAAGGTTTGAGGTTGACAGTTAACAACAACAACAACAGCCGTGTAGAGGGGTTCTGCTTGGGAACCTTTTCGAAAGAACAAACCCTCTCTTTTGAATGGTCCCTCTTTTGAAACCTCAGAACCTTAAAAACTACCTAGAAGGACAAAGAACATTTAAAGACGCTAGAAGTGTGGAAGAAAAGGGTTCCTCAGGGGTTCCAGTTTTATCGAGACGTTCTACCTAACCTTTGTCAAAAGGAATCCATCTGTTGAGGAAATTTACAGAAAGACATCCCCTGAAGAACCCTTTAGGCTATTTAGTTTCTAAAAGTTTCAGAGAAAATTGTTCGTTAGATGGTTAACGGTTGTAAGAACCTTACACAGTTACTTATAAGAACAAAGAACACTTATAGATGCTAGATTTGAGTGGAAGACAAGGGTTCCTCAAAGGTTCCAGCTTTCATGCTGTTTAACCTAGAACCTCTTTAGAAAAGGAAACCCTTCTTACACAAAATCTTGAATCCCTGCTCCGCAGAGCCAAGCAAGGATCCTTTAGGGTACTAGTCTTAACCTTTCTGAGGTTCCTCAGGGGTTCTCAGTTCTGTGAGAGCTCCTGTTATAGAGAACTAACCAACAGTTTTAAAAAAAAATGTAAAAACAAATCGCTTTAGCGTTACCTCGTTCATTCATTCACACACTCACGCAGTCCTCAGAATAAACCTGAAAGGTACATCCGGACATTTAATAACAACTTCTGTTAATGAGAAAAGGTGTATACATCTGTAAATTCACACACACACACACACACACAAAAGCTAATAAACATCAGTGAGACTTGTCTTTATAAGATAAACAGAGCTGATGAGGTTTTAAAATGCGTTAAAAAAAGCAGCACCGTGAGAAGCGTTCTTTTGTGTGAACGATGGCTCCCTCTCGCACAAAAGCCTCGCGCATTTTTATGCAAAACAGTACACTAAAAAAATGATAACGTAATCAGTCAAGGTAGCTGATTCCCTGCTCTACTGGAGCCTGTGATGAAGTATTAATAGCAGAATAGCTAGTGCTTTATTTTTCATAAATTACACATGTCAGAGATAAAGGCGGCGCGCTGGAAGTGAACAGAATGACAAAACAGCATCATCAAACCCTAAAAAACAAAATAACTTTGTAGATTAAACGTTCTGCCCAATTATGTGTCTGATGACAGCCAATATTTTTAGTATTATTTTATTATGACTCCTAAATGTCGGCTAGAATCTAATTAGCAAAGAGAAAACGTTCGTGGTATATTTAAGTGAAAGAAAGACGTAATTAAAGCTACAAATGCTACATAGGTACATGTTAGTCAAATTCATAAATATATATTACAACATTTTTAACTAATACATTTCCTTAAAAGCCACTATTCAGATAAAGTCAGCAAACATTAGCATTTAAGAGTTTATTAACTACATCAGTTAAAATTCCTTTATAAGGATTTTAATTAATGAACTAATTATATAAGACAAATAAAACAAAAAAAAAGTTTAATTAAAAACATTTAATTAAAAATGTATTTTTTTATGGAAAATAGTAAATGTTGGACACCAAGCATCTCCGGGACATTTTCAAACAAAGAGATGGAAGCAGTGTTTTATGTATGTTTTTTTTTTTTTTTTTTTAATTTTATCAAATTTTTTATTTATTTATTTATTAACAAACTACATTTTACAATCAACATTAATTTATAAATCATGACCGTAATGCAGCTGTATCAGAATGTGCAAGACATTTAAATCAAACGCTCCTTTAAAAGTGTCCCTGTTTAAAATGAATTCTAAGTGACAATACGTCTTAAAGATGATTTAAAAAAAAAATTTTAATGCTTTTAAATTCCGTGGAAAAACATAATCTTTAGAATGATTCCTGGGATCATTTAGAAAAAAAGGTTTTTAATTTTTTTTAAATATTTCTGATCAGCTGGAAAGGTTTCTTCTGAGGCTCGTGAAACCATTTAGCTTCAACGCACAAACATGCGAAGACTAAATTTACAAACTAGATTTTAAAATGAGTCCTATTAAGTACAGATCATGAATGTAAAAAGAAAAGAAGAGAAGAACTATATGTTTATTGACTACATTTACAGAAAATGTTCTTTTTTATCTTTATTTTTTTCCCTAAACATTCCTTTTTTATAACTTCTAATTAAAAAAGAACATAATTTAAAAAACTAAAGAAGTAGATGTTTATTGACTAATGTGCACAAGAAGCTTGAAGTTTTTTTTTTTTAATTAATTGTAACTTTTTTTTTTTTTTTACCAAACATTCCTTTTAATAACTTTTAATTATAAAAAGAAAATGGGTTAAGAACTAAACAATTAAATGCTAATTGGCTAATGTGCACAGAAGTGATACATATGATGGTGTTTTTTTTAATTTTGAATTTTTTTAACCAACCATCCCTTTAAAAATGTCCCCCTTTAAAATTAATTCTACTAACAAGGGGTCTTAACAATTATTCTGAAGCAAATTCCTTTACAGATCATGAATGTCATATAAAGCTTTGTTTGTTTGTTTGTTTATTAATTACTGATTTTTTCCCCTAAAGAAATTGGTTCAAAAATGAAGTACATGTTCATCAGCTACATTTGCAGAAATAGGATGATTATGAAAGAGTTTTATTTGTATGTTTTTTATTCATTCAACCAGACATTCCTTTATCAACACCTCTGCTTAAAATGAATTCTGCAAGTGACGAGAGGTCTTAAAAGTTACTTCAAAATAAAAACGTTTGCTACAAGTGAAATGTGGCTGGTGTAAATATGGCTAGTTCATTTCTGTGTAATGTATTTTTAAGGTGGTTCTTTTAGCTGAAAGCTTACATTTCAGTTCCGATCACCTGTAAAGTTTCCTGCTGAGGTGCGTGAAGCCGTTTAGCTTCGACAGAAAGTGCGAAGCGGCCATACACGCTTTCCTCCTGGAGAAACGTCAAAATTGAATATAGTTGCACTTCCTCTGTTGAAGCTGTAGGGGATTAAGGGCATCTCAGCAGGCTTAGTGTGGATTAGGGGACATTCATAACACCTTAACTGCTAACGCTAACTGTATTTCTGCGAGGATTAGCGTCAGGCCAATAAAATTACGCAAAACTACGTCTATCTTGTAGCAACACCTGTTTGTTAGATTTGTTCAACAAACAGCTGGTTTGCGTTTTTGCAGATTTGGGTTGCGTTTCTCTTCGATTGTTAGACTCTAGTAAGGGTCTGGCCTTTCCTTCATCCCCCAGGATGCTTGCTTCATGCTGACAGAATATTATTACACATCATTACACTTCTTAGAGCGCGATTTAGCGAGGCCGGGCGAACGATTCTGCCAAGAGAGCGGCGGGTAATGGAAAGTGTCTCCTTCACTTAAGACGAGATCTTCTTTCCTCTGTCACATAAGGCAATTGGCTGTCGGGGAATTCGCCTCCTCGTTTCCTGTTAGACACGTCAACACGCCGTCGATCTCATTGATTTTTTTTTCTTTATTTATCATGAAATGTGGAGTGAAACGAAGCGGATGTCTTCATCCGTTGCGGTAACAAGACGTCGATGAGAGTTTAAAAGTCGGAGAGGAAGTACTTCAGAGAAGCCGTGGTAAAACAAGACTGGAGACATGTTCTTAATGTTTAATAAAAGATTTTAAAAAAACCCTAAACAAAAGCATGCACAAAGCGGCGAACATAAAATATTCACCTACAACATGCTCTAATTTGAATTACACCAGTGCTGTTGAAATCTGATTTCATTTTCTATAACAGTATTATTGATATGAAGTTTTCTGAAAGGAGATGTTTATTGGACACTGATGGAAGGAGTCTCCAGTGTCAGCGCTTTGTAAATCTAGAGTTCTGTAAGTTCTAGAGCCTTGCTAGTAAACCTTCAATCAAACATCGGCGTGTTAATGCTGACAGATGATGATGATGATGATGATGATGATGATGATGGAAAGCACTTAGACGCTGCTGCTGACGCTAGCCATGTAAAACGCTAACCTCTGGAGCCATCGAAAAATGCATTTGTCTTCGTTAAGCCACAAATCATTTAAGATGTTGCGCCTTTTTGGAATGAAAGGAGCCTTGTGGGTTTTAAGAAGCCTAAGTGGATGTGGTTAGGGAATTGAAGAGGCCCTTGTCCTCTCTGCGTCTCTCTCTTTCTCTCTCTCTCTTTCTGCGCCATACGTTGCTTAACATTCAGCCATCCCCCCCTCTGTCAGCTCCATTGTGCCGCTGGGGAAGAATGATGATAAATCGTTTGGCCCGAGGAGAAAGGACGGATCCGGCGACTGGTTAAGTACTTCTGCGGCAGAGCGACCTCATAATCACTCGCCTGCTTGATTTATAAACTGGGCGGTGATTAATGTGCTTTTAAATGGCTGAGCTAGTCCAGACCAGACGCGCTGACATCGCTGGCTCTCGTCACTAGTGCTAAACCAATCACAACGACGTGGCCTATAAATCTCAACGTTTGATGCCAGTTCTGCATGTTCTGCGTGTTTTAAGAAGATGGAGGTGGACAACCCCAGAGGACCTGGACATTCAAAGGTCTCTACTCAATGATCATTAATTTCCTCCAATTAAATCAACCTCTGTTTCTGTCACTCGTGGACTTCCACAGCAGACGTCAATCCAAGAGCAAGAATCCCAACTGCTAGAGTTCACAAAGTGCTCTTGCTAATATTGACAATTTTGGAGAACACACATATTTTGATTGATTGTTTATTCAAATAAAGTGCTAATGTAGCTGTTATCTGTAAAATACAGATAGCAGTTTAGTATCTCTGTGTCATTAATCAGACTTAAGCTAAGTGTGGTGACTTCTGTAGTGCACTCTCCTACACTGAACACAAATTTGCCTCTAATGTCTATGTTTTGTCCAAGTTCCCGAGTATTATGTTGACTTTACTCAATATGGCAGAACTTAGTGTTTGATGCTAGCTGTAATTACAATGTAATTTTAGTAGTATGGAATCTTTTCTTAGTGATTTACCTACACTTCTGAGGAAAATGTTAATGATAGTTAGCTAAATCATTAGCCTTATTCATTAACTAGCTAGCATAGCAACAGAGTTCTCACAAATTCAGCCATACAACTTTGACATTTTTCAATATGGCAGATAAAGTTGAATGTAAATGCAATGTAGTAGTAGGGAGTCTTATCTTAGTATATTGCCAGCACATCTGAGGTAAATGTTGATGTTCCTGGTGGTTCTGTCTTGTTTTCACTGTCAATGTGTCTTTACACTGTCTGTATAAGAGCTTTAATGGCTACTAGCTAGCTAGCTAGATCATAATTTTAACCGTATCATCTTTTATTAGTATTTTCTTAGTATTTTACTAACATATTTAAGGTAAATGTTGATGTTCCTGATTGTTTTATCTCATTTTCACTGCCATTATACCTTTGCATTGTCTGTTTAAGGGATTTACCTGCTATGTGCTAGCTAGCCAGATCAAAATTCTACAGGTATAGTCTTTTATTAGTCTTTCCTAATCTTTTACAAACACATCTGAGGTAAATGTTGATGTTTCCGATGTTTTTTCTGCCACTGTGCTTTTACACTGTCTGTATCAGTGATTTAATAGCTACTAGTTAGATTGTCAAATCATAATTTTAACTATATAGTCTTTTATTAGTATTTTTATTGTATTTTACCAACACATCTGAGGAAATGTTGATGTTCCCGATGGTTCGACCTCATTCCCGCTGTCATCTTGCTAGCCAAACTGTTTATTTCAGTCATTAACCAACTCATGTTACAGGAACAGTGAGAGTTCCATTTGAACACACCTTCAGTACACCATCCTGAACAATACGTACTTTACTCAACAATATATTTATATAAATGACTTTTCCTCGGATCTCAAATGTTAGCGTTGAGGGCATAGCCTGTATTTCTCAAACAAGGCCCCATCGTTGCATTGGGATATCTCAGTTTTCAATAATGGGTTCCTGAATAAGTAAAATGTTGTCGAGTTTTGCAAAACAGCATGAGCAGCAGCCATTATGTGAAGCGCTGACATTTAAGAAGTTTGTCACAAGTTTTCTCGCTACCTCTTCCTGTCAGTGCTGAGATTGACAACTCACTCGGAGCACAGTTTGAGAGGAAATTTGTTTGGACTCCTCATTCTCCTTCTTGCTCGCTCGTTCTCTCAGCGTGGGAGGTGGCGGAGTCGTTCATTCCCTCCCTTGTGCACTGGAAATGGCAGTGTCAATTAAATATCACTTTCAATTTCCCTGTTTTATGATCCCTCGGCTACTAAGCACCAATAACGCGGGCCCTCCTACCTTGTCACGCAGATGATTGATTACACTTGTCTCCTCTTATATAGAGACATTTACATGAAAATAAGGGAAAACATCGGCCCTTTGTTTGCATGGAAGCGAATCAGGGGGCGAGCAATGGAGAATTTGATATTAACGCAAGGAGCTGATAATAAACCAGAGCTCTGGGATCGGGACGCGGCCCGGATCGAGAGCAACTGTGAATTTTATTAAGCGCGGAAAATGATTTGCTCCTGTCGCAATGGTGAACTCGGCTGTTAACATTGTAAAATCCCTCCTGTTGTGTGTGTGTGTGTGTGTGTGTGCTTTTGGTTGTTTTGCTTATATAAATGAAATATTTATTAATACTGACTGGTTTAGAGTTTTGTGCCAAACAAAATATATAATAGTATCAGTAATAATAACAATAATAATAATCATCATCATCATCATCATCTGGAATTATTAGTGGAAAATTAATTAAGTATAGAAAATAATAGAAGCCCATCCATCATGCTTCTAGTGTCATGACTGACATCCCCAATGCATTACAAAGTCTCATTGTAATTATATGGGGTTAACACATCAGTGCCTGTGTGTGTGTGTGTGTGTGTGATCAGACCCATGAGGAGCAGGTGTTCTGCCTGCTTACGCTGTAATCGAGACCCCACTGCAGTGTGCCTTGAGGGCATAGTGGGCCACACACACACACACACACACACACACACACACACACACACACACACACACAAGGGGGAGTGTTTGCGTTTGTGCTTTACGTTTAGGATTATTGTGTTAATGCAATTGTGTTCATGTAAAAGTATGTAATATTTGTTTGACCCTGCGCCAATTCATGTTTTTTTTTAAATTCCTGCATAAGACGTTTTTTTTAATCACTTTTTATTTCTTCGAAAGCGAATACGGTTTCTGTCAAAGTCCATTTTTCAAACATGATTTTGCTAATTTAAGTCCAAAACAGTGTCAACATATTGTCTAAGAGCTAATCATGAACTATAATGTTAATAAAAAATCGGTACGGTAACAGGCAAGTTTACGTAAAAATTGTACGCATCATACGAAACATAACGTTTAATATTTAATATTATAATTAAACTGAATAAAACTGTATCAAATAAGTCTTTAATGTAGGTTTTACGTGTACTTTTTTTTTAGCGCTAACCCAGGTAACCGCTCGTAGCTCGTGCATCTGTGTTTGTAATTAGTTTTAATTCTTTTTAGTCATACAAAGTATTTTATTGGTAATTTATCAACACATCTAACATGTTGATGTTCCCAATATTTCTGTCTAGGATTTATGGTCAGTTTGCCGTCTCATTATCTGTAAACAACTTAACGGCTACCTCCTAGCTAGCTTTTTTTTTTAATCCTCTCTTTTTAGCACTTTTCCTAAATAATCCCTTTGATCTATGATTAGCTTCCAGACAAATATTACTGCTAGCTGTAAAAAGATGTATTTTCACGCATTATTATTTTGTTTTTATTTTCTCCTCAGATTTGCTAACTTGATAAGCATCAGTATCATGTTAACAGAAAAGAAGGGACGATTATTTTGTAAGCTGTGAACTTCAGTAGATATTTCCTCCTGTCTGAATTAGCTACATTTCATTTGAGGTGTTTCAGAAGCTGTCAGTCATGGTATGTATTTTATTTTGTCGTTTTCCGGACTATTTTCAGGACTATAAAAGTCTTCCACTAAATATTTCATCTGCAAAGAACTTGTTGCCAGTCATCAATTCAATGGTATTTTTGTCCTTTTTCCGCTGTTTTGATGACTTAACACAGTGTATATGCTAAATATCATCATGTGTATCATTCTGACAGGAAATATGTACTTTTAATGAATTCTTCCTCCCACAGCTTATTTGAATTGCGCATAGTTTTTTTTTTAATTTATGGAAGCCGTCTTTGTGTCACATTTTGTGCTAACCACGAATTAGCAACTTGATATTACTACAATGCTCACATAAATGTCCTGCTTTAGCCTAGAAAGCATTTCTTTGAGCTGCTGTTTGTTTCTCTGTATTTTCTTTCTGAATTTTAATGTGAAACTCTGCTAGGAGACATTTTGATAGTATCGACTTATCTGGACAGATATATGGCGGCCGCTTCCATTAGCGCTTAAGTAATATGAGGCACAGAGACAAAGAGGAAGTGGGAGAGAGAGAAAAATGACAGCGAGCGGATCAGATAGCAAGCACCAGTATTTCTCACACAAAACACATATATGCTAAACAGTAGAGATTAGGCACGATGAATTGGAGTGAGAGGAGACAGAGGTTTGCTAGCATGTTTACACAGTGTGTGTGAGTATCGCTAACCCGCTAAGTCTTGTCTCCTTAGGTTCAGGGAAACAGATGCCCTGTATCGGATTGTGGGGCCTCTGTGTTTCTGTGTGTGTGTGTGCGTGTGTGTGTGTGTGTGTGTATGTATATAGTGATAAGCTAAGGGCTAATACCATGAGCGAGGTGCTAATAAACAAACAGAGTATAAATTGGCTGAATGGACACACTGATGCGTAGGCAGCTAGCTCGGCCTCAATGGCTTAATCTTCTCCTCTTTTACATCCTTAGTCCAGATTAGCTGGTAAATGGGTAAAAAGACAAAAAAAAAAGGACATGCATGTTTTCCATTCTAAGCTCAGCATTAAACCTTAAGTCTTTCTTTCCAAAATGTTTCCTCAACTTAAGATTTAGGCTCTATTTTATTATCTATTCGACTGGTGCGTAAATACATTTCTACATAACTTGGTTCCTTGATTTTAGGAAATGAGACTGTGATTGGCAGAAGCAGTTGCTCGCACTTTGGCAACTAGATGGCAGCCATGTTTGTCTTGTCACTGCTGGGCTGCGTGCTGAGAGACATGGACAAATCACTCCAGTTTTAGAGTTTACACACTTATGTACATGTTGGTACAGGAAGGAAATTAGCAGAGCCGCTTGTTCTTTCTGTTATTATCAGAGTAGACGGGTCACTCTTTACACATTATACTAAACACCAGCAGCAGGAGAATCTCTCAAAGCATGTAAGGCATATTATTTCTGAGCTACAATTATGCTGACTTCATTCTTTAACCTTTTGAATTTAGAGAAATAGACAAACTTTACTGTCAAACTCAACTTTACTGTCATTCAAATCAACCATGGCAATAGTGAAAATATACAGATTTACTAATGAATGTGTGTGTGTGTGTGTGTGTGTGTATATATATATATATATATATATATATATATATATATATATATATATATATATATATATATATATATATACACAAAATGTAAAATAGGAGTGAGTATATACATTATCAGTAGTGAGTATATTAACTCATACTAATGACTACTAAGTATAGCAGTGAATATATGCACTATTAGTAGTTAACGTTTATAATATAGTGGTATACTGCATTAATTATGAGTATATGAAATATAGTAGTTAGTACAGGTATAATGTATAGTAGTGAATATACAGCATTACTAATTAGTAAAATATTTTTCAATATTAGTAATGCATATGTTGAGTATAGTAGTGAATATTTACAGTATTAGTAATGAGCATACGGTATGGTAGTAATAATGAGTATATGCAGTGTATTAATAAACATATACACAGGATAGTAGTGAATATATGCAGTACTAGTAATACATGTATACAGTATAGTAGTATGCTGCATTAATAATAAGTATATAGAGTATATAAAGTATAGTGTTGAACGTATACACTGTACAGTAGTGAGTATATACAGTATAGTAGTGAGTATATACAGTATAGTAGTGCACTGCATTAGTAATAAGTATATAGAGTATATACAGTATAGTGTTGAACGTATACACTGTACAGTAGTGAGTATATACAGTATAGTAGTATGCTGCATTAGTAATAAGTATATAGAGTACATAAAGTATAGTGTTGAACATATACACTGTACAGTAGTGAGTATATACAGT
>CM040975.1:13308832-13345892 GCA_022985145.1 Pangasius djambal | reverse complement strand
GTAGTGAGTATATACAGTATAGTAGTATGCTGCATTAGTAATAAGTATATAGAGTATATACAGTATAGTGTTGAACGTATACACTGTACAGTAGTGAGTATATACAGTATAGTAGTATGCTGCATTAGTAATAAGTATATAGAGTATATACAGTATAGTGTTGAACGTATACACTGTACAGTAGTGAGTATATACAGTACAGTAGTCAGTATATACAGTATAGTAGTGAGTATATACAGTATAGTAGTGCACTGCATTAGTACTAAGTATATAGAGTATATAAAGTATTGTGGAGAATGTATACACAGTACAGTAGTGAGTATATACAGTATAGTAGTGAGTATATACAGTATAGTAGTGAGTATATACAGTATAGTAGTGCACTGCATTAGTAATAAGTATATGGTGTATATAAAGTATGGTAGTGAAACTCTAACCTAACAGTAGTACATTTGCAGAATTAAAGTATGTAGAGTATAGAAGTGAATATACACAGTATATTAGTGAGCATTTACAGTATTAGTACGGAGTATGTGTAGTCATGAATATAAACAGTATTCATAATGAGTAGAGTGCATATGCAGTATATAACATACAGTATACTAATAAATATTTACAGGTTAGTAATGAGTATAAAATTGTGGATATATGAGGTATTAATGAGTATATACAGTATAGTAGTGAACATATCCACATATGCAGTATTAGTAGATTATATACAATATAGTATTATACTGCATTAGTGACGAGTATGTAGAGAATAGTAGGGAATGTACGCAGTATTAGCAATGGGAATCATTCTTACTACTGTAGACTGTATATTAAGAATTAGTAGTAAGTATATATGTTGTTAGTATTGACTATATTAGAGAATGTACACTGTTTCAGTATAGAGTACAGTAAACATGAGTAATTTGGAGGTCACTGGAATCATGTACAGTACATTCATTTTGACATTAAACACTCAGTTACTTCAGTGATAATAATGATTTGCTGTTTTTTTGTTTTTTTTTTTTGCGTGAGGAAGCCCAGCCGTCCCTGTCCATTGTACTCTGAAAGAAAGAACATTGCTCTTTCTATTCGTCAGGTTTTTCCCAGAGCCTCCTGGGTCAAGTTTTTTCTTTGGCATGTTTGGATTTTAAACGCTACCTCCCTCGCTCCCTCCCTCCTGCCCATCCTTCCCTTGCTCCCTCCAGGGCCACTATAGTGTCCAAACCTTGTCTACATTTACTACAGGCGAATGTAGAGCTCCTCCGAACGAGGCTTTTTGTTGGCTCGCCAACAGTGTTTTCATGAACTCTGAACCCCGGCCCATGGCAACGGCGAGAAAAATGTTAGCGGTGATTGACAGGATTAAGGGAAGAGCCATCTCTGTCTACGCCTCCCCCCCCTTTTGCCCCCTCCTCCTCCGTACGCATTTCAAACACTCGCCGAACAATGGCGTCGGGCTCGATTGAATTAATGAGCTAGCGCCTGACTGTCAAAAGAGCACACACACTTTACATAAACCTGATTATCTTTGCGTGACAGAGAAAGAATGTGTGTGTGAGTGTGTGTGTGTGTGTGTGTTTGGAGGGATGGATAGAGGAGGAGAGGGTGCACTGCTTTCACTGGGCACCTAGCATCAAAGTGCGAGTGGAGGCGATGTTCCCGGCCCTCTCGCTCCTTTTCTGCTTAGCATAAATCAACCGTGCCATTTTAACAAATCCATTCAAGGAGCCTTGGAACAAAAAATAAAGGTTTCTTCTCTCACACTCACTCTCTACTCTCTTTTTTTCTTCACTCGCTCGCTCCGTCCAAAGCTTGTCCCCTTCAATTTGAGACGAAGGGCCTCCGAGCAAAGTGAGGCCTCTGTAATGGGAGCTAATTCTTCATTTAATCCTTTTTAGCGCCTCTCACTCTTTATATGTTTTTTAAAGATGCTGTCCATCATGTGTCCTTCGTTTCCGGGGTGAGATTTTCAAGTTCTCTTGATTCTCGTCCCTTCCGTCTTGAGTCTCGAGGATCATGATGCACATTCTGAGTTTACTGTATTATGCATTTGCATTGTTTCTATATAATAGGCTATCTAGTGTTAACTAGCTAAGCTGATGTAACTTTAGCTAGCTAACTTGTTTTGATTACATCATGAAGTACTTTTAGCCACCTTCCTAGTTAATGACTGGAGTATGTACTTCTGGAGAAGTTTAGGTTAACATATAAACACAACTCAAAACACACACAGGACAGTAAATAAACCAAATGTAGGACCCAAACACACACACACAGACACACACACTCGCAACTACACACACTCACACTATCTTCCTCGAACGACTTGCCACATCCTTGCATATTGAAAGTTATAAATTGCGCCCGTCGCGGTGCATAAATTGGAATTGTGGCGTGTCAGTGAGTAATATACTTAGCATTATTCATAACAGGGAACTTTTATCAGCCGGCGCTGTCAGTAACAGATACTCCGCCCGGCTGTGTCCCATTCCACTGATATAGCAAAACAAATGAGGGACGTAATAATGTTCCTGTGAGCTGGTGGGTGCTTCTCCCCCACCCCCACCCACAATCTCTGCATGCACATGTAGAAAAAGTATGAAAAATAGCTCAATAATGGAGAGATAACGGCCAGAATATTCCTCTTGGAAGACACTGTTCCTTCACTGTTGCAGGAGCAGTGAAATGTACGCAGTTTTCCTCAAATGTAGGGCAAGTTTGGTGTCTAAAGTTTGCTTCTTTAGTTTTGCACCAAACAAATCTTGCTAACAAGTAAGGAAAGGATATAACTAGTGTGTTTATCACACAATCGCCTCAAATCATCACACGCTCACTTTAGATAATCACACACTCACCTCAGGTAATCACATAGTCACTTCAAATAATCACAGTCAGCTCAAATCATCACACAGCTCAAATCATCACACAGTCAGCTCAAAAAATTACAATCTTGCCACAAATCATTACACAGTTGGCTCAAATCATCATACGTGCATCTTAAATCATCACACACTCGCCTCAAATCATCATACAGTTGGTCCAGATCATCACCAAGGGTCATTATTAACCCAAGATGGCAGCGCATGCACCTCGCAAGGCATTGTGTCTCACTAGTGGTTGCAAATTAGCGATAATCTACTTAGCGGTTTTCAGTTTAATTGTTTAATTCAGTCATGCATCCATTTCCTACAGCCAAGTCACTTTTGGATATAGAATTTCGGTGCACAGACATTGCACTAGACTATAGATTCTACTCCGTCCAGCTACCTCTAGAGATCATCAGAAGACCACACCCGGGCAAATCAGCCAATCCGACCGGAAGTAGCGAACGTTGGCGCCGATATCATAAACAAAGATGCGGCAAACGCAGAGGCCTGTGGGCTAAGGCTAATTCTCACTGACCTGCACTACCTAGCATATTTCTAGCTAATGTAAGCTCTCTGGTGAACAAGAGTGATGAATTACAGCTTTGGATCAGTCAGAAAATGCTTATGGACTGCAATGTTATGCAATGGACGCAACTTTTTCAGAGCCGACAGAACAGCAGTGGACTCTGGTAAAGGCAAAGGAGGAGGCGTTTGCATCTATGCAAACAAAGGTTGGCATACGGATACTGTTGTTACTGAGTCACGTTGCTCTGCTGATGTTGAGTACCTCTTTATAAAGTGTAGACCCTTCTATCTACCACATGAGTTTACATGCGCCATAATCACTGATGTGTACGTTCCCCCGGATGCTAATGCTAAACTAGCCATGAAAGAACTCGGAGCTAGCATTAGCAAGCTACAAACATAACATCCAGACAGTGCCTTTATTATTGCTGGCGATTTCAATCACACTAACTTAAGGACTGTATTTCCCAGATTTTTCCAAAATGTCTCCTGTCCCACAAGAGGTGACAATACTTTGGATCATGTCTACACTAATGTGACTGAGGCTTACAAAACCATCCCCCTTCCCCACCATGGTCAATCTGATCATCTATCCCTGCTGCTACTCCCGACGTATACCCCCCATCATGAAATGTGTTAAAGCATCAGTGAGAAGTGTGAAAGTGTGGCTAGAGGGGGCAGACCCCTCATTACGACATCAGTTCCAGCACACAGACTGGAGCGCATTTGCTGCTCTTGCCACAGAGGACTCTCATACACTCTCATACACACACTCTACGCTAATGCCGTTCTTCACCATATTGACAAATGTGTTGACTCAATCACTGCCCTCAAGACAGTTAAAACATATCCCACTCAAAAGCCTTGGATGAGCAAAGAAGTCCGTCTCCTACTGAAGGCACGAGATGCTGCTGATATCTCAAATACAAGCTGCAGATAGAGGACAATTTTAACACCTCTGACCCTCGATGCATGTGGCAAGGCATCCAGGTTCTCACAGGCTACAAGCCAGCCAACACCGTTCCCTCAACCAGTGACAGCTCCTTCCTGGAGGAGCTCAATACTTTTTATGCTCTCTTCGACCGGAAAAATACAACAGTGTCTGCCAAAGCTGAGCTTCCACTTGGTGACTCCCAGCTGCCTCTCTCCACCAGAGATGTGTGCTCCAATCCTGGGCGGGGTGGAGGCCGGGTGCTCAGAGCATGTGCAGAGCAGCTAGCCGGAGTCTTCACACATATTTTCAACTTATCGCTGGCCCAAGCAGTTGTCCCCACCTCCTTCAAAACTGCCACTATTGTGCCAATATCAAAGCACAGTGCTGCAACAGCACTCAACGACTTCCATCCAGTCACTCTTACCCCCATCATCGCCAAGTGCTTTGAGAGGCTGGTCCTTTCTCACCTGAAAGCCTGCCTACAACCATCACTAGATCCCCATCAGTATGCTTATCATCATAACAGGTCAATAGAGGATGCCATTAGATCAGCCCTTCACTCTGCCCTCACTCATCTGCAAAATAGCAACTCCTATGTGAAGATGCTCTTCATTGACTTTAGCTCTGCATTTAATACTGTCATTCCATCTAAGCTGATCACCAAACTGTCCAGTCTTGGTATCAGCCCCACTCTCTGCAACTGGACTCCGGACTTTTTGACCAACAGACCCCAGTCTGTTAGGGCTGGCAACAACTCCTCCTCCACCATTATCCTGAACACCAGTGGACCACAAGGCTGCGTGCTCTGTCCTCTACTCTTCTCCCTCTTCACCTCTAACTGCATACCAGTGCACAGCTCCAACTCCATAATCAAGTTTGCAGATGACAGTACGTTGGCTGGCCTGATCAGAGATGAGGATGCGACAGCCTACAGTGACGAGGTTCAGCATCTGGTAACATGGTGTGCCAATAACAACCTCAACCTTAACACTCAGAATACCAAAGAACTGATTGTGGAGTACCGGAAGTCCTTGAGGAGCCACACACACACCACTATCCTTGTTAATGGGACTGAGGTAGAGTGGGTCTCTAGCTTTAAGTTTCTGGGTGTTCAAATCTCCGCTGAGCGCCTGTACTTTTTGAGAAGATTGAAGAAAGCTCACCTTGCTCCTCAGATCATGGTGAACTTCTACTGCTGTACCATTGAGAGCATCCTTACAAACTGTATCACAGTATGGTACAACGACTACACAGTGTCTGACCAGAAGACACTACAGCGGGTAGTGAAAACTGCTCAACACATCAGTGGAACACAGTTGCTCAACATTTCAGACATTCACCCAAAGCGTTGCCTGCAGAGAGCGAGAGGTATTATCAAGGACACCTCCCATCCCCACCATGGACTGTTTGTGTGTCTCCCATGAGGAAAACGCTACAGACGTCTGCGTTGTTGCACAAAAAGACTCATGAACATCTGTCATTATTATTATTACTATTACTTATAGTCAGACTGTTATTTGCACATTATTGCTATTTGCACATCTATATTTTTTATCCACTGTACGTATCCACTGCATCATATTGCATGCATCGTGCTGCTTACCTCTACCAGTATACTGTTTATCTCAACTAACTGCACCATAATTCTTATTTATTCCATTTAACTTAATTGCCATTTGCACTACTGATATGCATCATATTGTTTACCACTGTACACTGTTAACTTATTGCACCATAACCTTGTTACCTCATTTTAATTTAGTTGCTATTTGCACTACTGGTTGGATGCTAACTGCATTTCGTTGTCTCTGTACTCATGCTCTGACAATGACAAGAACCTAACCTAACCTAACCTAACCTAACCTAACCTAACCTAATCATCAAACACTCGCCTCACGACATAGCTGGCTCACATCATTACATACTTGCCTCAAATCATCACACAATCGTGTCATATCATCACACACTTGCCTCATATCATCACAGTCACCTCAAATCATCATGTTCGCCTGAAACATTCACACGATCACCTCAAATAATCGCACAGTTGCCTCCAAAGGCATTTATGTTTGTAATGCTTGTACATGGTCATTTAAGTTTTTTCCCCCCATCAAACAACAGTTATGTTAAATGTTATGAAGAGGAGCAAAAAAACAAAAAAATAAAACCAGTAAAATCAACACAATATTTCAGTTAGTTTTTGATTACTGATTATGATTTGTTTAAATGTTGTGTTTTACTGCATTCAGACATTGTAAATTGATGAGAAAAATCCTGCAGTTTAGTGTGCTACTGAACATCTCGATTACATGCAGCCGGTCAATAACTGCTGGAGTGAAAGAGTAACGCCTCTTGACTTTTATCGTCGTCTGTGCTAATTATTATTCGCCAGGTTTTGACCCTGGCCGCCGCCAACGCTTCATTTGCACTCTGCGCAGGCAGATACATTAGCTTTCTAACGCTCCATTCATTAGCACGCGATTAGTCTCTACAGATTGATCAATATATCACGGATAGAACATCTTGAAGGCGGACGTCTGGAGCCATTGTGGTCCCTCAGATAATGACTTCTTTATTCATGCAGGCTTGTAGGAACACAGAGATAAAAGCAAAGCAGGAGAAAAGAGTTATTTCACCAAGATTATAGAAGCCAGGCCTAAACGGAGCTGGCCGTGAAAGGGGACGGATCTGAACGAGAGGATTTTATCCTATTCAGAGCTGCAAAATGTTAAACACTACTTATCACATATGGAAAACGTACTTTAATCAAAGCTCTACAACAATAATGGCTTATACGTGATTCTCTCTATGTGGCATGTCAGGGCCGGCTAGCTAAGTGCTAGCATTTTTGACATTTGTGTTCCCGAGGGTTAAGACAGCTAGCGAGTCTGTTTCTTGCACCAAGAGACATTAAGGAAATAGTAGTATAACAGCAACTTAATGTTTTTTTTTTGTTTTTTTTTTACAGAATGAAGACGTCACAGTCCCGCCTTGTTTCCTATTGGTTCTTGCTTTCAAAGGTTACAAAATCACGAGGTCAAATTTTACCCAAGTGATTAGCAAAGCAAAATGAAATGCTTCTGGAAATAAATTCCCTTTTCACGTCCTGCGTCGTTTTACGATTAAGTAAATGGGCTTTTTTTTGGCCCATGAATTTTAATTCTTTTTGGTTGGACTGCTGCTTAAAAAAGAACACCATAAACATTATGCAATTACAGGGTTCTGATTGGCTAATAAAAGATACTTGGGTCTAAAGAAGTGGTCAGACTGAAGAAAAAAGAAACGGTGCAAACAAAATAAAACAAAACCAAAAAAAACCAAAAACACCTCTACTAATAGTTAAGTTGGGGTTGCAAAATACTTTCAGCTTGCTACTCATTTGCAAAAAAAAAAAGAAAGAAAATAATACTAATAATTAAGTATTGGTCACACCATATTTTTGGCTTGCTACTCATATTTTAAATAAATAAATAAATAAATAAATTCACAATTACAAAAAAAATAAATAATAAATAAAAACCGTGTAGTTATTAAGTAGCGGTTGCACAACTGCAAAAGAAAATAATTAAGTGCCGTCCACATCGTCTCAAACATCCGGGTTTGTAGGATAAATAACCCTGTACTCTCTTAATTTCATTTCTTTAATTGTATGCAAGACTTTTATTTCTTCAGAGATGTGCAAAAATGTCATTCTAGACATCACCTGGAGAAACTAATCCCGTCCCTATAGGGCTTTGAGTGCGTTTACTCTTTCATACACAATCCCAGTACTTAAGATGCATGAAAAATGTAAACAGAGAACTAAAACTGAAAAACTAAATCCATATTAGCTGCTAAAATGATCACTGAACAGTTCCGTGTAGAACACTCTGAAAGGCTGAGCTTAGCGTAAAGGGGCAAGGGGGCGGCGCTGGGAAGAATCTCTGCCTTTTTTTTAATGAAATCAGCCTGGTTTTTTAAAATAATGTTACATTTCTGCACATCAGCTGTGAAATCACCTTCACCCTCCCTCCCTCACTATTCCCTCGTTCCCTCACCGGACAGAGGCGAATAAGGACGCTCCATCTGCAGCAATTAGAGGAATGAGATGCACTTTATGGCAATTTGAGCATTTGCGCACTCTTCATGCTCTCTGAGGGAAGCCTGTGATGGCCATTCCCTCGAGGGCCGTGAGTCTGAAGAAAAAGAAAAAAAAAAAAACACTCGAGTGCGTGCTAGAGCTCGCTGGTTAGATATCCCTTCTTGACTGAGACAGAGAGCGCTCATGACGTCAGGAAATGACAGCTTTTACATTTTAACAATGTCATGTGCCATCTTTCTCAGTAGAAATGTAATAATACAAGAATTCCACATAATACTGGCACAGATCTTAACATTGTCTTAGATCATAAAATGTAAATGATATAAATTATACAAAACTGTTTTATACCACATGACTGCTGAATTCTGGATTCTGATTGGTCAGAAGGTGTTGATAATAAATGAATAATATTGATATGGTGAAATTCTCTGTAAGGAGAGATTTATGTAAATTTTGTGGAAGGAGGAGAGGCTGGTGAGGGAACGACTGTTTACAGCTGCTATAACGTGAATAAGAAATGGAACTTGTTGCGAACATGTTCTGCTACTTTAAAGATAACTATAAATGGATAAAAATACATTGTTTAGTACAGCATGACCCACAGTGTTTTCTTCCTTAAGTAAATGAGAAAAATGCTTTCCTACACTGCTAAAGGTGCAAGGTGACATGAAAAGCAAAGTGGACTCCGTGTCCTGCTGGATTTATTTGTCCCTAGCCATGTTTTAGACATTCAGGAAGTGGTTTAATTTTTCATGAGTTAATCCTCCATCACTCGAAGGGTTAATCCATCCTGGACCTTAAAGCTATATTTACCTGAAAAGAGTCAAGCTGTCCCCGGGGAGCGCTGCAGCCGTGCTTCAATGCATATGAACACAATTGTCCCTTTTGTATAGTGCTGGGGTGCCATTATTTTTTAAATGTGTCACAAATAGGCTTAACATTTTTACAACTTTTTTTTTTTTTTTTTACATACTGCAAATATGCATAAAGATAGATATAAAGGTATAATATGGTGTCTGGCATCTGTCCTCAAAAATATCCCAAAATATTTTTTTCATAAAAATACACACCCAAATCTTCATACAACATTCTTAATAAACGATCAGAGTGTCGTTCAAAGTGGAACTTTATTGCCAGCCACATCACATCACTACAATTCTACCTTCAAACTCTGGGGGTGTGGCCTAGTGGGCGGAGTCATACCAACCCTCACTACAAAAGAAGTGATTCTGATCGTTCAAGATGGCCGCCTTCCAGTTTTTAGCAACATGGTGAAGTTTTGTTCATGTTTATAGATTACAGTAAGTCCCAGCTAATTATACGGACACTGTTCGGGGACAGACGTCCATTAATTGTTAGCAACATTAGCATTTTAGCTCTAGTGCAAAACTAAAGAAGCAAACTTTATAAACCAAACATGTCCTGGGTAATTCGACTACATCTGGGGTAAAGACATTTAATACATTTTGAATTTTTACTATTCCTAAAAGGTTCCCTTAAAGGTTCATATTGTTTACATCACTACATAAAGTAACACAGCACTTCTGAATTCTGGATTCTGATTGGTCATTTTCAATAACAGCAGCTATGACGGTTCTAATACGTTATCCTAAGTGAGAACAGGAAGTAGTTTCGCCGACATTCCACAACATTAAAATTTAGCTATAAAAGGATAAAAAGTATCCCGTTTCCTATTTAAAAAAAGAAAAAATGTAATTGTTGGTAAAGTTGTTGTAGTTTAAGAGGAATAAAACACTTTGGGATGTGCTGTTTGAGGAAAAATAATCTCCTTTTTTTTTTGGATAAAATCTAATTTTTCTTTGTAAAATGTAATAATTATTTAGAGAAATGAGTTGGCCAGAGAGTCCGCTTTTAAATATTTAGTTTTGTCCTTGAATTTATTTGGTCTTGTTTGTCCTTTTTTGAACTTGCTGTACAGCACTTTTGTCATCTTTCTCTCTCCCTCTCTAAATGTTCTTTGACCTTCAACCCATTCGAGTCCCCACTACATCAATGGCCTGGATGGAAATTTTTTCATTTTACACAGACTGTAAAAATCCATCTCTGAGCTCAAAGTGGAAACAAAAAAAAAGCGTTTAAGACAAAAAGTTGAACGACAAAAGGCGGCTCTTTTTCTCCCTGGAAGAAGCCGTTGGCTCACCTTGACAGCTCCTCTACCCACAATGCACTAAGTGGATGATTAAAAAGAAATGGAGGGTTTTACTGCGGGGTTTTTTGGCGGCCTCCCTCGAGTCCCTGGAGCCGCTGGAGCGCGGAGCTACAGCTGTCCTCCAAACAAGGCCGACATCCTTTATTTATTTCTTATGAAATATTGATGCGTGTTATGAAAGGTTTAAAATAATGTGTCTAGCCCTTTCACTGGTTTCTAATGCATAAATAATTCTGGCCCCTCGGACGGGCCGGCGTATCGCTGCCTTCCTGCCCGAGAGGGGGGAAAAAAATAGCGTCGCTCGTAATTTCCTACACTTATACGATCGGCGTGAGCTCTGAATAATTGATGGACAAATTTAGGGACTAAAACTGCAACACAATATGACTTTATGTCAAAGGGTTAGTCCCTGCGGATCTGGCACTTGAAATGGGTTCTTACACATTTTTTTGGGGGAAAAAAAAGAATAGTGTGAGTGAGAGAGAGAGAAAGAAAGAGAGAGAGAGAGAGAGATCACTTTTGGTTCTAATTCACTTTGGATTTTTTTCTCCTGTAGCAGAGCAACATGGCCCCGTGATGAGGTCTGGCTTTGCATGGCTGCCGATAAGCGGACTTTCTAGCCTATTATGACTGAGAAGGATGGAGGGAGGGAAGGGAAATGTTTTTGTTTCTGAACATAAATGGGTTTTTCACACTGACATGGAGCTGATTTTGATTGCCCTGTGGACGTCAAGATGTGACGAGGCGTCCCGTTGCTTCTCTCGTCTTAATATCCACCTCTGATGTACAATTATGGCCCGTGTTTGGAGCCGGGAACTATTTTTTATTTCATCATATAAAAGATGGAAAAGATCCCTGATGCCTGAGTCAGCATGTGCTAGTTGGATAGTTTGACTAGCATTATGATTCTAGCGTGTGTAATTAGCAAACGTTGCTGAATTAGCAACAAAAACGCACCTTCGTTTCCTGCAGATTATCACACACTCCTCCATCTGTTGATCTTCCCATTATTGTAACTTCTACATCAATTAGTTTTTCACTAAAATACAAGAAAACATGTTAGTATAGCTAATAAAACAGCTAATCAAACATTAATGAGTCAGAAGTTACGTTTAATGTATCAAAATCAGCTAATAAACAGCTTTTAGCGCAAATGCAATTCATGAACATTATTCACTAGAATTAGCTAGTCTGACTAGCACCTGGATTCTAGTATGTGTAACTAGCAAACCTTGCTATATTAGTAATAAAAACTAGAAGATAATACACTAGCATCCAGTTTGCTAGCTCAGACTAGCTTCTGTTTGAAATTCCTCACAACTTCAACATTCCTAAGTTCACATTTTTTTAACAAGTCAGTCAGAAATTATGTTCAAGATTAACTATCAAGCAGATTTCGCTCAACTTCTATTCATAAGTATTATTCAAAAGCACTGGCTAATTTGACTAGCAAACCTTGCTATATTAGCAACGAAAACTCACCTCAGTCTAAGTAAGGCTGTAGCACATTCCTCCATCTGACGATGTTCCTGTTCTCGTAGCCACACTAAGGAGTTTTGCTAAAAATGAAATAAAAATGAAATTAGCAAATAAACAGCTAATGAAACATGAAAATGAGAAAATAGACTAGCAAACAGCTCCTAATTACAGATTTTGAACAAGTCAGTCAGAAATTACTTTCAAGGCTAGCTAACGATCTATTTATTTCACAAACATCATTCGCTAGCACTGGTGAGTTTAACCAGCATTTTTATGCTAGCATGTTTAACTAACATGCCTGGATGTACCCATGTCTTCTAACTCCAATGTTCTATATATTGTAGTTCAGTCATCATAGGTGCAAATTAAAACAAAATATTGCTAAAAAAAAAGACAAGTATTTCAAGTTTAGCTAATCAATTAGCAATTTTCGACCATGCTAGTTTAACTAGCATTCTGTTTTTTGTCTGATTTTAAACAACAAAAACTCAATTCCAATCTAAAAGAAATTGTGACAATAAAATGTTGGTTAATACAGAAAAAAACATGACTCATATCAGCGAATAAAATAATACACGCAAAGGTGTCAAGCGCTGTTCACTAGCATACAATCCAGTCACTCACCTGGCTAATTTATGCTAATGGGGTTCACCATACAAAACACCTTATTGCAGTCCAAACAAACAAACAAACAAATAAATAAGAATTCCAGCTCACTGAGAGAGTGTAAGAAGAAACTTTTACTCGAGTACAGACTGAGTACAGATGCTCTAGCTTAACAATTATTCTGAAGTTGCTTAAATAAAACGCCCAAAAACTCCAATCTAGATCTAATTACATACAGATAATGTGCATTAAATATATTTTATGTTAATAATGAAGGGCTTTATGATGTTCTTAAATGTTGACTAGCATAATTTTGACATGTTTAATGAGCAGGAAAAAGTGCATTGGCATAATTATCAATACAAAGTTAAAGTTAGAACCATCCGATTGCTTTTAGGCAAGAAACACAATCTTTCAGTTTGTAAGTATGTAATTTGTTTATAAAGAACAAATTTGTAAAACAAGCAAAGTTGACCAAAGTGCTGTACATTTTAGACTTATTTGAGAATGGTTTGACAAAAACTGTCTGACTTTACACTACTTCTTGTTTACTGTGCAGCCATTTTGTTTTTCCTCACCATTTTTTTGCCGAGGTTTAGCTGCTCGGCGTTAGCATTCTGCAGAGCATCTCGTTTTGGCCTAAGACAAAGGCGCTGCTGTTTCCTAGCCGGACTGACAGCCATTTGTAAATAATCCCTTCTTCAAATCTGTTTGCGTGTAAATGCGACTTTGTGTATCACAAAATAAGACTTGTTTCATTTCCTTTCATTTGTTTCAATCCGCAGGACAAAATCCTTCGTTTACAAAGGCGCAAAGTTACAAAGGATGTGAACAAAGACGTGAGTAGCAGAGCTGATGAATATTTAATATTAGATTAATCCAAAGTTTGTTTACAGGATCTGGAACTGGATCTTTCTCAGGACTCAGGGCGTGTGTTTATAATCTCTGATATGCTGAAGTTTTTTTGTAAGGAGATGTGTATTTAACATGTATGGAAGGAGTCTCCAGTGTCAGCGCTTTGTAACAGTCAGAGGTAAAGCTAAAACTAAGTTTTCCAAGTTTACGCTTTGCAGTTTCAGTATCAAAAGATGGCTTTTTTTTGTCCTATTAACAGTTTATAACTGCCATAACGCAAGTGAGAGCAGGAACTAACTTCCTCAGTATTACATGGATAAATATTCCTCACTATTATAAACGGATAAAAAGCATGACGTGTCGTTCTTTAATAAGTGAAAGATTTTAATCGTTGACAAATTGCTGTGGTATAAAAGAAATAAAACACTTCAGGAGGTAACAGTAACTCTGTGTTGTTGATTGTTTATCTACAAAAACAAAATGTTTGAATCCTTATGTAAAGCATAAGAATGGTAATGTTTCAAAAAATTTGGACTGGCAGTGCATGTAGAGTTTTTTTACAATTTACTTTTACAAAATTAAGTTTTAAGTTTAAAGGTAAAATTGGTTTTGTTAAATTGTTTATAGATTACTGTAAGTCCCTTTGTGTCCTAAACCACATCAGAAATTTATACAAAAGCTACTGCCTGATAGACTTCAGCCGATTTTAAACTGCAAAGTTTACCACGTTTATTTTTTTTTTATCACTCATCACACTGTACAAGATCGATGAAGATTCTCTGACGATAGACCTGCGATTAAAGAAAACCACTACATTCTGTGTACGCCATGTTACGACAATTTTACGCAGTTTATGTCAGTTTACGGCAAAATCAGGTTGAAAGTCAGGTCGCTTTCTACTGCTTACATTACATTATCTACACGCCACTATTTGCTACATTAGATTTTAAGTATGTTAAATCTTTAGCTACATCACATTTTTAGCTACATCAAATTTTTTTATTTCACACTGGAGTTACGACGCTAAAGTAGCTAAAATGTCAAGTAGCTAAGAATATAATTTAGTTAAAATGTTACAAAGTTACAAGTAGTTAAAAAGCTACGTTACGAGCTATATTGCATTTTAGCTACATTACCATGGTAACTCCAGTGCAATACTAAAGAAACAAACTTCCGACACTAAACACGTTGAAGGGAAAAATTATGAATGGATTATTTTGAGCTGATTTATAGCTTTAAAAAACCAACTATGATATAAAATAAAACATGCACCATCTTACATTCTATCCAGATATGGATACATGTTTTTAATCAGCATTTAGTAGTAGTTTAGTAGTAGATTTCTGAATTGCAGCCCTGCTATTTCCTTTCATGCTGCACAAACAGTTCTCTTTTTTTTTTCCTTCACATTTAGATAGTGTTTTTTTTTTTTCGAGTGTCACTCATGGACGACAATGGCTCAGGGGCAGCGTGTGAATTAAAGTGTGCGACGTCCATCAGCTCAGAGGAGAAATGGAAACTAAAAAAAATGAGATTTAGCCTAGTACTTCTGACACGTTTTGGCCAAAGGGGGTGAAGCGGAGGCGTTCTGACACTCGCTACTCCATCCTCTGAGCATTTTCAAGACCTTTGCGTAAATAGAGATGACCCCGGGACCTTAGCTGACCCCTTTCTGAGCAGTGTGTGTGTGTGTGTGTGTGTGTGTGTGTGTGTGTGTGTGTGTGTGTGTTCAATGGCAGTGTCTCCCTCTCCAACTCTCCTCCGCAGAAATAAAAAAAATAACGCTCAGGGCAAAGCCGAGCTCTTTCATTGAATGGTGACCGGTCTTTATAATCACCATTTGCAGCTGCCTGTCTCTCTCTCACACGCACACACAGACACACACACACACACACACACACACACACACACACGCTATTGAATAGCACTGGATGAGCCCAGGCTGGATCTCAGCCATGATTAATCTGATAAATAATAAATATATCAATCTAAACCTCAGACAAGGACAAATTTTTAGCAGCAGGAAAGCACAAGAGCCACTTCAGCCCAGAAATTAATTATTTAATGATTAATTCTTGAGGAAATGAGAAAAAAACAGTTTTGATTAATGCTGTCCGATGTAGTGCAGGGCTGTTTGATGTGTGTCACCTTTCTTATATTTTCAAAAAGAAAACACACACACACGTTTGTTTAATAAAAAAGCCTACAGGCGTGTGACACCGAGATCAGATGTCAGAGCATTAAAGCTACAATTTCCAACATGTCGCTTCTGAATAACCTCCATTCAGCCAGGGGTCAAAAACTGTTTGCTAATGGAAGTGTCTCAAATTGTGGCTCCGACACTCATTGGCGCTCACGTGTTTGCTCGAGTGAATCGTATAAAAGAGTCGTTTATTAAATCGATGTCACTCTCTAGACCTTTATGTACGTTTGATACATTAAACGTTGTAATGTTTTAATATTTGTGTTGTTTATTGTATTGGAATTTATAAACACGTAGTGATGTGACTACGCACGCACTTCAACATGTTATGCCCTGGAACTCAAAAATAAATCAAACAATACATACATGAACAGAAATGAATCATGTGGAATAGAAATCACATGGGAATAAATGACTCATATGTAAAAAAAAATAAAATAAATAAATAAATAAAATAAAAATCACATGAAAATTAAACGAATCTTGTAAAAGTCATGTGAAAATGAAGAAATCTTGTAAAATAAATGAGTCATGTAAAAGAATCACATTAAAGGTGTCATGTGGAAAAGAGTCATGTGAAAATAAATGAATAAAAAAATCATGTGAAAAATGAATAACATGAAAGAATCACACATGAAAGAATCACACAAAAATAAATGAATCATGTAAAAGAATAAGATGTGAAAATAACCGAATTGTGTAAAAGAATCACAAGTAAAAGTAAATGAATCGAGTGAAAGAAGCACAAGTGAAAATACATGAATTGGGTAAAAAAGAATTACAAGTAATAAATGAATTTTGTAAAAGACTCAGATGAAAAATCCTGTGTAATCAATCTTGTGATCCTAATGAATCACATCACATCTAATATAAACAACCCATGTAAAAAAAATTCACATGAAAATAAATGAATCATGTGTAAAAAAAAAAAAAATTTGTAAAAAATGAATCATGTAAAAGAATCATGTTAACCTCAACGAATCATATGTAAAAGAATCAAGGGAAAATAAATGAAATCAAGCTTAAAAAATATATTTTCACATTTGAAAATATGTGAATCATGTTAAAGAATTCTTAAAAAATAAATGAAATATTACAATAAAAAAAGTGCATAAAATAAACATAAATTCAAATACATAAAATAAATTGTAAAAAAAAAAATCCTGTTGAAAAAATAAAAATAAGGGCAGATGTAGTACATGTGAGAAACGTGTGAAAGGTGTGATGTTTGTGTGACTTTTCTGTAAATGTTCAGCTAACTATTGATTTAAAAATGTACAGCAGTGTCTCTAGCTTTAGATTTTGCCTCCATGTTAAAAGTGGTGTATATTTATTTCCACGCTGTTCTACACCTTTGCCATCACGATGAATATTAACGTGTGTGTGTTACGGCTGTATCAGTCAGTGGTGTTTGTTTAGTGGCCCGAGCTGTCACCCGTCCTCTTTCCCCGGCCGTTTAAAAACAGTCGTGCCCTCGGGGTGGAGGAGAAAAGCCTCGGGTTTAATAGGGCCAACAACCCAACAAATATCCCCCCTGTCCACCATTATACATCGCCCAGCCCTGAAAAAAAGAGGAGGAGGAGGAGGAGGGAAAAAAAAACACCCAGTTTCCGTTGGCCGGCGTGGGCCGGATGGAGTACGGACTGACACGACGCATTGTGCCAAAGAGCTTCAGCGAGTTGTTACAAGCATCGAGACATTAGGCTAAACAATAGGCGGACTGGCAGCGTCATCAATCACGCCGCCCTGACACATCAGACTTGGGTTTGTTTGTTCCACTCTGCATAATAAAGAGATTGGATCAGGTTTAATTAGATATTGGGTAATCAATCACTGCCAACGAGGCACGAGGTTAGCGGGACGTAGCAGCACGTGCCTTCATCAGGAGAAAAAAGAAGGGAAAAGAAGGGAAAGGTGCGCTGTTAAGAGGTTTGATGTGGGACTTGACGGAGATGATGATGTTGATGATGATGACGATGATGATGTTAGATGCAATTAAATCACATGAGAACATAAATGAATCAAAAAACACAATGTGGGAAAACATCGAATAAAGGAATTAATCATGTGGGGGAAAAAATCATATGATTCAGTCATAAATGAACAACATCCGAATATTTGAATATAAATGAATAATATATAAAAAACAAATTAATTATGTGAAAAATTAACATTAAAAATTAACAATGAATCATGTGGGGAAAAAAATCACGTGAAAAATGAATTTGTAAAAAATTCATGGGATGATAAATGAATCATTTGGGGGGAATCATGTGAAATTAAATGAATCATGTAAAAAAAAAATCATGTGAAAAATGAATGCTGTGAAAAATTAACATGAAGATAAATGAATCTTGTGAAGAAATCACAGCTGATTAATGAAAAATAAATTCATCATGTGAAAAAAGACTCCTACAAATGAAAAACAACATACAAACATAAATGATTCAAGTGAAGCTAAAGGAATCATGTGGGGAAAAGAAATCACATGTGAACGTAAAAAGCATCAAATGTGAAAAATGTGTGAAACATAACGTGTCTAAAAAAACGCATGTAAATTTCACACTGTACGTGAAGAGCAGAAATTGTTTTTTAAAAAATGCACTTATCCTCAGACAAACCGAACTTTATACACAAAATATAGCGAAAAAAAGTTATCAATAAACGATCTGTGAAACCCAGAGGACGCACAACATCATGTCTGAGCTGAAACTGCATCCGAAGGACATGAAGCATGGGGTAGAAAATCAAAACCTGACAGAAAGCGCTCTCTCTCTCTCACACACACACACACACACTGTTTAAAAAAGAAAAAAGGAAAAGAAAGAAGGTGAATAAATGCGAGAGGAAGCATCTGGGCAGGAGGCTGGTGCTGGTGCCTCCGAGGCCCTTCGCCTCCGCTGATGAGACACTTACAAGTTTCCAACAGCTGCCTACTAATGTTTGATCAATGATAAAATATGCCAAGGTGACAACGCGGCGCTGGCCTGCATTCATTAAAGTTTCAGCGGGCCTCGAACAGAGCCCTGATGCACCCCGTATTCCCTAAACGCCGCGCCGGATTGAGACGATTTCACCAGACGTCAAAAACAATATCCGTTTGATGTTTGCTCAGCAAAACCTTCTGAGTAACCTTTTTTCCTCATGTTTGCTCTGGAGAACCGTGGGGAATTTACAGCAGGTTAAGGGGGAAAAAAAGCAGGTTAAGAAGGCTGAGAAAAAAAGGAATTGGCCAGGAGTGAAAGTGGTTCTGCAAAAATGTTGATGAGTTGTTGTTTTTTTTTTTTTTTTACGGAAAAGGAACAAATTTGCCCGGAGCTGGCAACCATCCACAAAGAAAAATAAGACAAACAAACAAAAAACAAAACAAAGCGCTGAGGATTGTTTTGTCCTTTTCACTCGGCGTTTTTTTGCGCCTCTTTTGTTGTTCCGAGCCGAACAGGATCGACCGTGCCAAGCCGATTCTCCTGGTAAATGTCAACTGTCAGCACGCTGCTCATCATTCCTGGCGGCCATGTTGGAGGGAAAAAAAAAACAGGCCTGTGAAGAAGGAAGGAAGGAAGATGTTGTGCCAGGACACATATCGAGCTGGAATCGCAGTTGACGTCTTCATCTTGTAGCGCACAAGGCCTTTTAGAAACATACGCTAATGAAAAGTCTACAAGCTAAACAATATGTCAGAATTCCTCCAGGCTGAAAGAGCAGTGTTGCTCAAGAGGAGGGTTAAGGCGAGACAAGTTTAACGGAATGCAGATAGCATTTTATTAGATGCATTGTTTTACTCTTTTGTTTTAAATAAAACATTTTATAAGTCGTGTTTTATAAAGTTTGATGACACAATGAGACTACCTGTATCTATATCTGGCTTTAAACCAGAAGTGGGCGTGGCCTAAACATTTTTATTTATCTTTTAATTAAATATGATCTCTGCTTAGCATTTCCCCCTGGAAAAACCCGGGAAAACTCCGAGATGACAGAAATGTCAGCACATCGTGTGAATTCTGGCTGTCCGTTCCTCATCCTCAGCTACATCACTCCAGTTCATCATTGGTCTCAACTAGAGATGCGGGCGGGATTATTATTTTTTTTTTTTGCTTGTTTGTTTATTTTTTTATTTGTTACATTATTTTTGCACAGTTATTATTTCTGTCTGCGATGTTTTCTAACAAATTTAGTTGGCTGTATTTTTCAAAATATAAACGTTACTAATGAGCGCCGCTCTTTCATAGTAAAGTTAATGAATGTGGAGCTTCTGAGTGGTGCAACAGAAAAGCACTCGCCCTAATACCCGGAGACTGGGAGTTCTAAGAGGGTGTGGTTTTGCTGTTTTCTCTGGGTGGGAGGGGCATAGCCTGTCTTCCCTGTCAATCACAGCAACATTGGGCAATCGTGGACTTCTGTGAGGTCATGTATGTGGAAGAGGGTAGATAGCACTTTCCTCTAAAAACCTCCTGCTCATGCAAAATATTTTTCCTTGGTCTGCATGGGATCCCAGTTCCGATGCAAACAACTCTTTTCACTCAGACGCCCTCTGTGGCAAGCTTTCTAAAGAAAATAAACAAACAAAAACAAATAGTGCTTCTCCTATTCGTATCTGTATTTGTATTTCTTTATAACACATAACCTGTTCATTCTGAATAATGTACTCATAATTGGTTGATGAATAAGCTGACTTCTGATTGGTGGAGGGACTGAATAACAAGACGAATGATTGGGGAAAAAATGTTAGGAAGCTGTGATCCTGTGGTTTGTAGCACATTAACAAAAATACAAAACCTTCGCAAAAAATGAACAATAAATTTGTTATATATATATATATTGTTTATTATTATATATAATAGGTTAAATTAATTTAAAGACAGTTAAAGGTTAAATTAAAAAAACCATGTGCTTAAAAGCAGTGTTATGAACACTGGCCTTGTCATTATGGTTATAATTTGCAGTCTTATTTGTTTATCTGTTGAAAATTAGCTTGTACCAAAGCAGCAAGTCATGTGAACCTCTTTTGTTTGGTCATTGCTCCTGAGAGAGGTCCAGCGCTTAAATAATTCACGCTGAATACGAATCAGCCCATCTTTCCGAATGGCTAATGTGCCAGCGACAGACGAGGAACAGGTTTGCTTCAATTAAGCCTTTTGTTCGTGACAAATTCATTCTGTACCGTCGCCATCTCCGGTTTTGTATCTGGCTTGTATGTTTGTGTGTTTTTTCCGTTACATTTTTGTTCCTCCTTTAATTGGTGCCTTATCTTTTCCACCCCCTCCCTCTCTCTCCCTCTCTCTCTTTCTCTCTTTTGCTTTCTTGGTTGCTTCATGAATAAGGGATCGAGTGTTACCTTGAGTAAGGGATCGAGTGTCTTTCCTATGGTGTGTTTTCTTCACGGTCACTCCTTTGTTAACTGGATAAAGTGTGTAAACTCCATGCTAACACTAACGCGAACCTGAATGATGGATGATGGATGACGTGGCTAATACCTGATAATAATAAAAGTGATGCTAATCGTGGTGTATCACTAGGCCTGCTCCATAGGAAAGGGGGTCAATAATTCATTCATTCATTAATTTTTCAGTCCTGCTTGGGTTTCACGTCAGCCGTTTTGTTCCTCTTGTTCTCAGAATGGGAAACGGGTAACAATTTTTATTATTATTATTATTATTATTATTATTATTATTAATTGTCGAGAGTGAGCGTCATCTCCACTAATTCTTTTAAACAACTATTTGACTTGATTAAAATGCTCAGATGTGATTTTATATCTTAGTTCAAAGAAGTAAAGTGAATAATTATTTTATTCATTTTGAAGTTTATTAATAAAAAAATGTTATTAATGACTTTCACCCAATTCTGGCTTTTTAATAATAATAATAATAATAATAATAATAATAAATATACTATATATATATTTTTAATTAATAATTCTTTTTTCTGCCTTATTATATAAATATTTTGCCTTTCATAAGGCCCACATAAATTGTACAAAATATTTAATAACACCAATAAGTGTTCAAATAATAATAATAATAATAATAATAATAAATAGTTTAAAAACATCAGACTAATATACAAAATACCTTAATAAAAAAGGATTCAAATCTTTTGAAATTTTTCTTCAAAGTTTTCCTACTTGACACGCTGTAGCGCAGCGCTCGACTCTGATTGGCTGCTCAGCGCTTTCCTCTAATCTATAATATGATCATTTTAATGAATCAGGTGATGACTCTCACAGCATTTAAGGGGATTAATGAACTGATTCTGTCGTAATAGTAGATGCCTGAGGACACATTCATTTAATTTTTATCCATATACATATACACCACTTAGATTTGGTAACTCAAAATGTGTAGTGGTGGAAAATGTAAATGCCGGCTTTAAGCTGTTATGACTAGTCTTAGCCTACATTATGTCCTATTTATGTTCTGGTGAAATGTAATATCTTAATCTGTGCATCTTGATGTCGTCCCACAGTGACTTCCGGGATTAGAAGTGAAATGAGTATTTACACGGATTACTGTGGCTTCGAGGCTAATTTGATATGCAATTTGGGGGAAAAATGTTCAAACGCTCATTAAAAGAAAAGTCAGTGTCTCTTTTTTCTCCCCCAGTCAGCCTTTGGACACTCTGTGTGTGTGTGCGTGTGTGTGTGTGTGTGTGTGCTCTCACATGGCTTCTTTAATCTCACCCTCCGCCATTTATTAGCTTGAAGCATCTTGGAAGGATTTCTGATTAATTGGGGTCACTCACCCTGTAGAACAAGGTCAGCGCGCGCTCCTCTGCTTCCTATTTACATCAATTAGAAGTGATGGCCGAGGTGTTGCGCGCGTGCATGCGTGTGTGTGTGTGTGTGTGTGTGTGTATAAATGTATATATGTATATGCATGCGTGCACGCGCGTGAGGTCAGTTCAACACTTCCTCCAGAAGCTCTCGTGCATCTCGTGACACGTAGCGCGCAGTAATGTTAAAAGTCAACGACGCAATCGACACGACGCGAAGCTCGCGCGTCTTTGCTGAAAAGAAAGAAGAGCAACAATGGCGGAGTTTTACAGTGACAGAGCGAAGAGAAACAATCCGCAGGGAGGTGGGAAAGAAGAACACCAAACAAACAAACAAACAAACAAATAAATACGACGCTTACACGCGCGCGCGCGCTCAACTCTCGTTTGTTTGGAAATGTTGTTAGATTGGATTGACTACTTATGCACGACGTGTGATCCTTACCAAACTCCACACCTAACCTCAATGCATGCATGCATACATACGCGTGCACACTGGCACACAAATCCCTAACAAATTGCTTAACACGGTACAATGCGTCACAAATATTAGCAAAAAAAAATATTCCCCATATAGATGAACACACTATACCTTCTCGAGCTTTATTATAAGATGATTATGGATTACGACGTGTTAGATACATGATAGTAGGCTGTGTATACTTTATGCATATATTACGATGCGGGCACGAGCAATTACGTTAATAATGCTCACTACTAAAATAATACTTGCTCTTATAATATAAAATAATCTCTTCACCCAAGCAGATGATTTTTAATCTTATAAAGATTAAGATTAACAAGTATAGACTGATCTGACTGATCGGGTTTTGATTATGAATTTTTTCACGTTACATATATAATGTGTATATTTTGTGCACATTTTACGACAGTTGTTGGATTTCAGTGACTTTTCCCACTGAAAAAGAACAGACTAATAATAATAATAATCTTGTCTACATTTAAGAAAAAAAATACAAGTCAAGTTCAAGATAAACGTTTAAATCAAATCAAAATCAGTCCTGGGCTGAATAAAATATAAATAATTTAAAATAAAGTAAAATTTATTTGGTCTCATTTGTGAATGTTTCCGAGAGAGAAAAAGTAAGAAAGAGATTTCTCCCGTTTTTTTCAGATAGAGGGCGCTCTTGCGTCACCTACACCTCTTATCTCACCGTCCCTTCATATGCAAATGAGTCGCTATCCCTGCGTCCAATCAGAGTCTCGTACAACCAAAAGGGGGCGGGGTTATTCCCTTGTAAGCGTTTACATCCCCCTTCACCACCACCCCCAAACATACACACACACACACACACACACACACACACACACACACACACACTTATAAAGGAACCATCAAGAGTATATTTAATTATCTTTTAAATGGAAAGGTGCATACAGTGTTATTTTAATTAATACCGTTAACTAATTAATTAATTAATGACTAAAAAAGGCATCAGTTCTTAACTCATACAGAAAAGTCACACGTGAATTTTACACACATGGTTTTGGACTAGGCACATCACACATTTTCACATTAGCTTTTATTTTCACAACATATTTACACATATCCGGCCACTTTATTAGGAACTCCTGTACCCCTGCTCGTCCATGCACTTATCCAATCAGCCAATCACGATGCAGCAGCGCAATGCGGATACAGATCAAGCGCTTCAGTTAATGTTCACACTAAAAATCAGACTGGGGGAAAAAATCTCAATGATAGCATGGTTGTTGATGCGAGAGGCTCTGAAGAGAACTTCCAGACTGGTGCGAGCTGACAGGAAGGCTATGGTAACTCAAATAACCACTCTTTACAACCGTGGCGAGCAGAAAAGCATCTCAACACATCGAACATTAACACAGATGGGCCACAACAGCAGAAGAGCACATGGGCAGGAATAAATGAACCAAGAACAGGAATCTGAGGCTACAGTGGGCACTGACTCACACAAACTGCACAAATTCAAGTTTTTTTTCCAATCGTTAAGAAGTAAATAAAATTGTTCAGTGACGTCCCTGGTCAGTTCGATAATTTAGATTAGATTGCTTATTTCGGTATTGATGTGGACCAAAAAACTTCTACCCAGTTTGAAAAAAAAAAAAATAGTATCAGTGCATCCTAATAACATTCTTTTAACCTTTAGCTATTTTTTTGGATCCATAAAATATCTTTGATAATGGAAGGTAGTGATTCACACCAATGTAGCAAAATTTAAATAATAAATAAATAAATACATAAATCACGGACCCGATGGAAGTCCCTGGACCCCACTTTTGAGAAGCATGGGCCTTGGAGACACATACAGAGCACCCATAATGCACTTTGCAGTTTGTAATGAGACCTGTACATGTTTAAAGTACCAGGATGTGACATTTTTAAGAATTTTAAGTTATTTTATAAACTAACCCGCGTAAATGAGTAACCTACACATGATACACATTTATTAAATAATTAGTATTTATTTAGTGTATTATTTTTGTTAATTTATTTATTTTATAATAAAAGGATAGGACTATGTAATATATTGTGTAATATTTTATAACTCTATAAATAATCTATAATTATATTTTATAATCTAACACAAACATGTCATGCAGTTTGTGTATTTCACACATTTTCTCATATCAGCAGTCAATTTCTAGAGATTGATGGAGAATAATCTGGGATGACTGCAGGACGAGTGAGTGACTGCGCGAGTGCGCTGACCAAGCACCAAAAAAAAAATACAACAACAAAAAAAGCAAAGCGCCGCCGCATCAGATAGAGGCGACATTGTGCGGATGAACACATGTTCAGGCCTGTAGATGATGACAGAGCGCAGTTATTTCCTGTCCGACGACGCTTCCAATTTCCTGCCCGGCACTTTAGTTTTATTACAGTGATAAGCGGATAGCATCCGTGCGCTGATAAGGGAGCGTGTGGAAGAATATATAGATATATATATATATAAAAAAAAAAATACACAGATTAGCACACAAGGTTTTGTGCCCATGACAATAAGAGCTAATAATTCAATAATAGGCAAGTCGTATGACTTAATATCACGGACAGAATGTAATAACAGGCGAGTGGGGAAAGGAGTAATATAATTATCAAAGCCGTTTCTCTAATTTACATCAGAATGGGAGCGTTATCGTGTAGCGACACTCGTGTTCACTTCCTAGGGACACTTGAGTGTGGAAGTGAGCACCAGTAAGCAGCGTCTGGTTTCTTCTCTCTGCACGCAGTTCAGTTTATTCACTCAACCCTGTTACCTGAACACTGCCACCCCTCTCAAATACATGGAGTATTCCAAAACAGGAAGTTGCATCGTCACCTGAAGAAGAAAAAGGGCATCCTTTCATTCTTGTTTTTTTATTTTCTATATGTATGTGTATATTGTGACACTGACTGATGAGGTCACTCTTGAAAGTAAATTCTTAATAAATTTTTTTTTTCAAAGCAAATCATTACAAAATGGCCTCATGACATTAGCCATTAGCCATTAGACATTTTGTGGTTAGCATTCATGACCTTTTCTTATCCCTGTGAAACAAAAATAAAATCCAACCACATCGCCACACTCATTGAAATTTGTACAGATTGTGTTTTCTTTTTGTCTGTTTCAGTGTGGGAGGAGTTTTCTTTTTTTTGTGGCATTTGCATTTTCATATCACAATTGTGCTTCATCGTCATACTTCATGTGATTCAAACTTTTGTGTACATCTTGTCTCGTAAACAGAAATACGTGATCACTACATTAGTCCAAAATAACCCTACGTTCACGCTAACAGGTGACGAGTCAGTCGGCTGTCTTGTGGGCGTGGTCTGATGCAACACTGTAGTAGCTATGTACTGTATATAATTTGAATCTAACTAGTTGAACATAAATTAAAAAATACACTAATCAGTGTGAAAGTCATTGGTTTGATTTACATGTTGCCTGCTCGGCTAGCTTCTTCTCAGATTAGCGAGCTAACTGTACCAGCTACATACAGTCCACAGAGGCATCAACGATCTCTGCTACTTCCTTCCAAACATTATTTTTCTTCGTAATGTCTCTATACACATTTAATGAGACGTCGTACGCTATATGAAAGGATAAAAAGAAAGTGCGGTTATACATTTTTCCTCCGGTTTTGCGGAACTAATTGCAGACAGGAACTAAAGTTGCTGTGTAAACAGTATAGAACAGTGGATAGCGTATACACATGAGAAAATCCTGATGTAACTGTCGCTTTATGTGTGTGTGTGTGTGTGTGTGTGTGTGTGTGTAAGCAAAAATAGCAGGCTAGCTTGACCTCCTAACCAACACAGCCCGCCCCCTTCCTTTGTGTTAGTCAACTCATTCAGCTGTCAATCATTCCGAGACCTCGGTGTGCAGGAATGCGTGCTCGCTCTTTAATATTCGTGCGTGCTCACGAATGTCCTCCGGGTTAAGGTTAAGGTCAGAGGGAACGACTTGGACACGATGGAGGAAAAAAAAGAAGTGAGTGTGTGAAGGAAGGAAAGAAGAGAGAGTGATAGAAAGTGTGTGGGGGGTGTGAGTGAGGGTGTGTGTGTGTGTGTGTGTGGGCACTCATGAGAACACTTTCCTGACTTCTCGTGCCTTCGGACACTCACACACACTCATGCATGAGAGAGAGAGAGAGATTTCTTTTCCTCCCCCTGAAGCAGTTGACATTTAGCCCCGTCGGATAATTGCGGAATAACATTTGCGTTACAATTGGAACACGACCTGCGCCTTTCACGCGCCCTTTCATATTACCACACCAAGAAAAGAGAATGCGGGATGAGAACGGATGGATGGATGGATGGATGGATGGATGGATGGATGGAGAAATGAAGGAGAAGAGAGAGGAGAGATTGTTATTGCTATAAGAGGAGAAAAAAGAGTCAATTATTACACAGTCAATGTCAAGAGGAGCGCGAGGTGCCCTTTTCACTCGCACACTCAGCTACTATTAAGGAAAAAATGGATTAGGGGTGGGTGTGTGTGTGTGTGTGTGTGTGTGTGTGTGTGTGTTTTAGACACAAGGTCTGTCCTAAAAGCAAAAAGGTTAATGGATTGAGTGTTACCTGTGTGTGAGAAAGCGAGGAAGCTAGCTTGAACAAGCTTGCCCTTATTCAGCAACTTATATGTAAATAAATAGATAAATAAATATAATTTTATATAAAATATATTACAAAAATTAATATAAATAACATAAAAATGAAAATAAAAATAAAATAAAAATAAATAAAAAAGAAAAAAAAATTAAGTTATTTTTAATTCCATGACTTTCTTTTTAATAATCTTATTATAATTTTTATAATAGTTTTTAACAATATTTTTATTTTAAGATATTCAGGCATGTGACAACAGGAAACAGTGCTTTAGCTAATTTCACTTCCTTTTAGCTGATATGGCTAATATACACTTCTCACACACACACACACACACACACACACACACACACACACTAGCAGCATGTGGAATTCCCTCATGCACTTGATCACAATGTAAAATGAAAAAGTAATTAAAAGAAAACATTGTTAATATCCGGCATTTATAGCTGTACACATAGTAACCTAATAACGCTAGGTTTCAATTAACACCATAGCTACAGCAGCAGGGTTGGGTAAACATGGCCGTGTGTGTGTGTGTGTGTGTGTGTGTGTGTGTGTGTGTGAGAGAGAGAGAGACGGATCAGTTCGGCTCGTCCCGCCATCTTTAATTAAGTGGTAACTGTGATGCCTGTGTTTGGGTTTTTTTCATCTTGTTCCTTCAAGTTCAAGGGTCATCCAAAGGTCATCCATATTCAAAAACGAGCTTTCCACCCTATGTAGTGTGCATTTTAAAGATCTTAACATGAACCAGCTACAAAAATGGTTAGTATCAGACAATACAGTACCTACTGTACATACTTATCATGCGCAATTCCCAATAAAGGCCACTTCCGAAAAGCAAAATGCTTCCACCCTATATAGTTCACACACTAAAAGGTCACTGGACCTCAATTATTAATCTTAAAGTGTTTCTAGCCAAACTGAACTAAAAACTGCCCGATTTACAAAATTTATTTTGTTTTAGATTTATTTCATATGGGCATATGTTCATGAATCACCTGTAAAGTGCAAAGCATACTTTTTCTTTGGCACAGCTCATTTGCATTTAGCGACGCCCACAAAACTCCATAAATGGTAAAGCTCACAGAGAGACGAAAGCACAAAAACAGGACAAAATGGCGAAAGAAAAGGAATTTTCTTGGAAGTTATTTTGACTCACATCTACTCCAATTTAAAAAAAAAAAAACAACTATTTAGCAGCATAATAGCACATGAAAATGCTAAAATCTTGAGAAAAAGTGAATGTAAAGTGACACGTAGCCAAGTATGGTGGCCCATACTCAGTATTTGTGCTCTGCATTTAACCCATCCAAGTGCACACACACAGTAGTGAACACACACACATACACCCGGAGCAGTGGGCAGCCTTTTTTGCTGCGGCGCCCTGGGGGTTCGGTACCAGGCCAGCGTTAATGATAACATGTTAGTGATGTAAGGGATAAAACAGTGTGTGTGGAGCTGTTAATCAAATTAATCAACAATGGGAGTTACCGGTCATAACAGGACATCCTGAAGTGTTTTATTCCTCTTATACCACAGCAATTTGCCAATGATTCCATTTTTTTATTTATTAAAGAACAACTTCAAACTTTTTAGCCGTTCATAGTTACATGAAACATTGGCGAAGCAAGTTAGTTCCTGTTTTTGCATACGTTATAGAAGCTATTTCTCTCTCATGTAGTTAATACGACAAAAAACGTAACTTGATCCCAAGAAACCACAAAGCGTAACCTCCTCTGTCCTGAAGATGTCCAAAAGCATAACGATACAGTTATACAAGGTGCTGACACTGGAGACTCCTTCCATAACTGTTAAATAAACATCTCCTTACAGAAAACTTCACCGTATCAATGGCTAAAGATGATTTTCAATCTACTTATGTGCAGCGTCTACTGTACCAGTCCATGTGAATGAGCTGTTACTATAGAAACAATAGGATATCATTCGAAACCTGTCAGAAAATTCATCAACAGCTTCCTACCAATCAGAATCCAGAATTCAACAACGGAATGGTGCATATTGTAGGCCCAAAAGCAGCGGAGGAAATTCTGTGAAAAAATTCATATCTCATAAACCAAAAGGTGGTTGAAGATTGACTCCTTTAGCATAGCGCGCCTCTCTTCCGCTAGCTGTAGCAATAAATCACATCTCCCTCCCTCCACACACACGCACACACACACACACGGAGTTAGCCATGTGGCTGATCATTGTGCAGTCGCGTCAGCCTTATTTCCGAGGAGATAAATGGGATTTAAATTAATAGGCAGTCCTAAATAACTCCTCAGCTGGTAAACGACACATTTATCAGATGGCGACAACCAGCGGGCCGTGATTCATGGCGGCCTCTCGCGACACAAAAGGGGGCCTACAAAAATTGTTATTATTTTTTAATAAAGTGTAGCAGGCAGTCGTCAGTCATTTATCAGGATAGTGAAGTGAAATATGGCTCTCTGAAGGAAAAAAAAAAAAGCAGAACAGGGCTTGTGTGTAGCATTTTAAGCAGGAGGTGATGGGAAATCATAACGTTTACAGTTTGTAATTTTCACAAAAGATTGTTAATAATTGGTTTCTGAATAAGTAGAACCAACAACCAAAAACAGCAGATGTGACAGACTGAAGAACTCAAATACACTACACCTTCTGACCCGCGTTTCATAACTCTGCCGTTTATGTAACTTTACAGTATTGTCCATGTATAAATTATAGGATTGTTGCCATGGTTACAACTTAGAGTGTGGTTGTATTTTCACTGTAGCTTGTGGTTTTTTTTTCACTGTAGCCTGTGTTTGTTGTTGCCATGGCTACATCTGGACTGTGTTTGCTGTTTTTTTTTTTCTGTAGTCTGTGTGTGTATGTTTCACCACAGCCTATGTTTGTTGTTGCCATGGATGTCTCAGAGTGTGTTGTAGCCTGTGATTGCTGTTGCTATGATAACATCCTGTGTTTATAGTTGCCATGTTTACATCTCAGTGTGTTTTTCCCCCCACTGTAGCCTGTGTGTTTGTTTCACTGTAGTCCATGTTCACTGATGCCATGGTTACGTCTCAGAATGTAAACATTCTGTAGCCTGTTTGGGTTTCTTTTTTCTCTTTGTTGTTGCCATGGTTACATCTCAGAGTTTTGGGTTGTTGTTTTTTTCTCTGTAGCCTGTGTTTGTTTTTCCCCACTGTGTGTTATTTGTTGCCATGGAGTGTGTGTGTTTTTTTGTTTTTTTTTTGGGGGGGGGGGGGGGGGGGGTGCTTTTCAGTGTAGATTGGGTGTTTGTTTTAATGTAGTCCATGCTTGTTGTTGTTATGGTTATGTCTCAGAGAGTTTCACACCGTGGTCTGTGTTATTTTTTTTAAACTTCTTCTAGTCTTTTTTTGTATTTGTTTATTTTTTACTGTAGCCTGTGTTTGTTTTACCACATTTTCACTCCTGACATGAAGGTTATATCAAATCAAATCAAATCAAATCAAATCAAGTAGCTAATATACACTATATTCCCACCCTATACACTATGTACTTGACTTCCTAGTAACTGAAAGTTTGTAATTACACATAATACTGTATGTGTACTGCATGTGTGTGTGTGTGTATGTGTGTGTTAACTTGCTCTCTTTTCACTGTGTGTGGTACCAAAGCTGATTAATGGCTTGTCTGACAGGCCTTGTTTGCCTCCTGGGCAGCGGGTGGGTCTTGAGCCCAGGTGGAGGCCCCTACGACAGATCCCCTGCAGCACTGCAGGTGCGCTTGGGATGGAACCGGCCTAGTGAAGATACCAATTTAACGTTTCTCACGCACTACAGAACACACACACACAAAGTAAAACATTCCTCTCATATTTCCTTTCCTGCTTGAACTGTCACATAAAAAGTAGGATCCTTCTGAGGTGCTACTTCTTAATCCCTACACTGGAGAACTGACACACCACAAACCACACACCCTAGTCACTATATAGGCCACATAAAAACCGTCCTGGGTCTACTGTGGACGTGTCCCAAACCACACGCCGTAGTCACTATATAGGCCACATAAAAACCATCCTGAGTCTACTGTGGACGTGTCCCAAAAACACACCCTAATCACTATATAGGCCACATAAAAACCGCCCTGGGTCCACTGTGGACGTGTCCCAAAAAATACACCCTAGTCACTATATAGGCCACATAAAAACCATCCTGGGTCCACTGTGGACATGTCCCAAAAAATACACCCTAGTCACTATATAGGCCACATAAAAACCATCCTGGGTCTACTGTGGACGTGTCCCAAGCCACACACCCTAGTCACTGTATAGGCCACATAAAAACCATCCTGGGTCTACTGTGGACGTGTCCCAAGCCACACACCCTAGTCACTGTATAGGCCACATAAAAACCATCCTGGGTCCACTGTGGACGTGTCCCAAGCCACACACCCCAGTCTCTATGTAGGCCACATAAACACCATCCTGGGTCCACTGTGGATGTGTCCCAAACCACACACCCTAGTCTCTATGTAGGCCACATAAACACCATCCTGGGTCCACTGTGGACATTTCCCAATTACACACACATTTCATACTGCAAGATTTCTGCTATGAGCACAGAGCAGACACTAGATGGCTGCAGATAATGGAGTAAAGCAATAATGAGGTGACTGAAACACTCTGTCCCAAATCTATCCTAGTGCAATACACACACTGTATACACTACACACACTGTGTACACTTCACCACACAATATACTCTACTCAAGTTATATACACTACACCAGCATACACATTCTGTATATACACTACACTCATTATATACACTGCACACACTGTAAACACTTCACACTCTACGCTAGCATACACATGCTATATACACTACACACACTGAGTACACTATATACACTACTCCAGTGTACACATTCTATACACAACACACGCTGTACACACTACACACACTAAATTCACTAACCCAGTGTACACATGCTATACACGACACACTCTGTATACACTACACACTATATACACTGCACTAGCATATACATGCTATATACACTACACACACTGAGTACACTATAGACACTACTCCAGTGTACACATTCTATACACATGACACACGCTGTACACACTACACACACTATATTCGCTACCCCAGTGTACACATGCTATACACTACACACACTGTATACACTACACATGCTATATACACTATACACTCTATATACACTATGCCAGCATACACATTCTATATACACTACACACTGTATACACTGCACTAGCATACACATGCTATATATATATGACACACACTATATACACTACACACGCCACATATACTGCACACATTGAATACACTACATACACCACTCCAGTGTACACATGCTATACATATGACACACTCTATATACAATACACCAGCATATACATTCTATATATATGACACACACTATATACACTACACACGCCACATACACTGCACACACTACACACTCTAAATACACTACACCAGCATACACACTCTATTTACACTACACACACTATATATGCTGCACTAGCATACACATGCTATATACACTACACACACTGAATACACTATATACACTACTCCAGTGTACACATGCTATACAATACATACACTATATACACTACACCAGCATACATTATATGTACTACACAGACTGTATACACCACACCAGCATACACGTTATGTACACTGTATACACTACACACACTGTATACGCTACAGTCACTAGATTCATGACACAATATATACACTACACAGGATGCATACACTGCACACACTAGGTACACTGCACCAGTCTGCACACACTATATACACTACACCAGTCTACGCACACAATATACACTACACACACAATATACACTACACCAGTCTACACACACAATATACACTACACACACTATATACACTACACCAGTCTACACACACAATATACACTACACACAATATACACTACACCAGTCTGCACACACAATATACACTGCACACACTATATACACTACACCAGTCTACACACACTATATACACTACACCAGTCTGCACACGCTATATAAACTACATACACTACACACATTGTATAAACTACACACACTATATACATTACACCAGACTACACAAGCAATATAAACTCCACACACTATATACACTACACCAGTCTGCACACACAATATACACTACACACACTGTATAAACTACACACATTATATACACTACAAGAGTCTACGCACACAATATAAACTGCACTCACTATATACACTGCACACACTATATACACTACGCCAGTCTACACATGCAATATAAATTATATACACTGTACACACTATAGGCCACTCAGTACACACAACAAAACTTGACACACAATACACACTACTCACACACACTACACACACACTCCACGCCAGGCCTCTTTGACTTTGACTCCCTCAGAGCATCATGCAGTGTTTTGAGATGTCTCTCTCATCTCTGCTGCGCAACAACACCGGAGGAAAAACACACAATAGAGGAAAAGGATCTCGCGCCAAGCGCTCTGCAGCGATAATTCATGTGAGGATGGAGTAAAATAGTACTCGTGGGAGAAAATGGCCATATTCATCTCTTTCTGCTGCTGGAGATTAAGCTATTTCACAATCAATAGAGCGGTTGGAATACATTTTTATTGGGCGCATTACGCCGCAAATGAATTGTGCAGCAGGAGAAAAGCCAATTGCACGCGTGATGGAATATCCACGGGCTGCACTTTGACAATTGCCTACATTTCCAGAACATGTAGATTAATGGCGCACAGATCTTCAGCGTTTATTAGAGTCCGTTACGGCAGCCCCAGCTGAAGCCGAATAAAATAAAACAATTGATTATCTTTAAACGGAGAGGATCTTAATCTCTCGGCGGGAAGCACAGAGAGTGTTTTAAATATGGTTCTGCTTGCCTCTGTAATATTTATCACTTTAAAATGCAACTGCAGTGTTTATTTATGGTGTGGGTTCCACCGGCTCTTTATCAGACCGAATTCAGACAGCCTTATTTAGACCCTATGCTGCTGTTTCCTTCGTGTGTGTGTGTGTTGTGGTGATGTGGTGCCTGTTGAAAGATTGTGCTTCAGTAGAGTGGCTGTAAATACAGTACTTATCTTACTTTAAGTCTTTTTTTTTATTTCCCTCTCAGTTATTTGTATAAGTGGGAAAAAGAGAGCCGTGTCACTCTGGAGGCTGAAATGTTATGTTTCCAGTAGTTAGCATAAATGCTATCCACTGTAGATGCTAACATTTAACTTTTATAACTCTTAATGAATGTTACATTCAGATTTTAATAAGGCCTCTTATCAAGCACGATATTACCATTTCTTCTCATTTTTTTTAAATAAGTGGTAGAAAGAAGTTTGTTGCTTTGTTTAGCTATGATTAGCGTCGTGTAGTCCATCACAGAACCTGAAACAGCGCCTAATCTAAACTAATAAACTTTTATTCTCTTAAACTGTTTGTTAAATGTATTTCAACCATTACAGGGAATGATAAAGGCACAAACTTTGACAGAAATATATTAAGTGCTAGATAAACTAGCATAGATGGTTAGTAACTAGCAGTGTGTTTTAAAACATGGTCGTGTTCACTTTATAAAATTCTACACAAATGCACCACTGAAATGTTGTGACAGTGCTAACCGAGTTAACTAGTTGATATTTCTTAATATATAACTCATAGAAATCCAGTTAACAGCCAATGCTACATGTGATTAAAGTGTAATTTTAGTCAAATTGAGTCCTTTTTTTAGTATTATACCAACACATCTGAGGTAAATGTTGATATTTCTGTCTCATTTCCATGCCTAAATGCTAGCTAGATAATTATTTAATAAAAACATAGAAGCAATTAACATTTGTTGTAGGCTTTGATCAAACTCGTTACAGGTTAACCTACAAACTAGCGCTGTAGTGAAGAAGCTAAACCCATTAACTTGTATTAGAATAAATGGGGAAAATCATGAACTAGCATTATAGTCAAAAAGCCTAACATAGTAATTAGCATTATAGTTGCTGAGCAGTATTCTCATCAGGCTAACGCTTGAACTTGCATAATAGTGAAATAGCTAACACAGTAACTAGCATTGTAGATATAATTTTAACCTATTAACTAGCATTATAGTAATCAGAGTAACACTTGGAGTAGCATTACAGTTAACAAGCTAACACTTGACCTAGCATTATAGTAAACAAGCTAACACTTGAACTAGCATTATAGAAAAGAAGCTAACCTACAAATTAGCATTACAGTAAATATTATTTTAGGGTATATACATAGGTTTATGCTTAATTTACTGGCTATGCTAACATGACTGAAAGCAACAAGATGTAAAAGCAGCTATTATATCTTCTTGTGTGTGTGTCCTCAAAATTAAACATGTAGCTTGCTAAAATTAGTTGTTAGCATAGAAGAGAACAGAAAAGACTAAATTTGACATTTATCCGTTTCTGTACAGCTCAAGATGCAGAAGAGAGGGGGGAAAAACACGCATTGACGGCTCTATTACAACTTTCCTCAACTTTAATTAAGCGCTCTTACATTTTTAGAACTTTTCTAAGCTGTGTAACAAGGCTCCTGACACGCATCCTCTTTGTTCTTACGGAAAAATGTAAATATCAAGGGCCTGGAAACACAACACGCGGTGAACAAAGCCCTGGTGCGTTCTGCACGTCGATTCAAATGAAGTAGTGGAAAAGAAGACGAGTGTCCTGGGGAGATCTGAGTGCTGATGCCTCGTTACTCTCTGAAAACGTGTAAATATTCATGTTTGCACAGTGATGAGCAAGAGGGATGGAGTTTATCGGAATGGAGTGATGCTATGGAGATGCCATGCTAGCGTTGTAAAAGGCTAATTAAGTGTTGAACAACAAAATGTAAAAATGTCACCTGGAACATAATTAAAGAAAGAGAGATACTTCATGGCATAGGGCATCAGTATGCATGCATTTGAGGTCATAAATGAAAGAAAGAAGAAGGGGGAAAAAAAGAAGAAAATATATCAAGCAAGAAAGGAAAACTCAATATATATAGAAAAAATAAAGAATATTATATATGAAGATTTTTGCCCATTAGAGTGTACATAAATGTATATCTGGTTATATAAAAAAGTACGAAATATATTTTATGTATAATCTGAATATGAAACCAGCAGATTAAATAATAATATAAAATAAATAAAAACACACTACTGCACACTGCCCCACACTGCACCACACTGCCTCACACTGCCCACACACTGCTCCACACACACTGCTCCACACACACTGCCCCACACACTGCTCCTCCAGACACACTGCCCCACACTGCCTCACACACACTGCCCCACACACTGCTCCACACACACTGCCCCACACACTGTCCCACACTGCTCCACACACATTGCTCTACTCACACTGCCCCACACACTGCCCCACACACAGTGCCCCATACTGCTCCACACACTGCTCCACACTCTGCTCCACACAGCTCCCCACACTGCTCTACACACTGTCCCAC
>CM040975.1:13265449-13298340 GCA_022985145.1 Pangasius djambal | reverse complement strand
AAAAAAAAAAAAAAAAAAATGGTGAGTGTGTGTCAGAGGTTTATCTTACATGACATTAGAGCAGTGCAGCTTTGTCGGACACCACGGTGTAAATAATTTAGCGGGGGAAAAATAAAAGGAGCCGTCAGACTCGTGACATTTGTCCTTGTTGTTGTGGCTGCAGTCTAACGTGGCAAGGTTAAAGGTAACGTGGGCAAAGAGAGAGAGGAGGAGACGCCTGGCACGCCAACATTAACACACACACACACACATATAGCAGTATTCACGTGCAAAAATGCTATAGGAAAGTTATTGTTTCTATAGTAACAGCTCAGTGATATGGTGAAGTTTTCTGTAAAGAGATGTTTATTTAACGTTAACATTTATGGAAGGAGTCTCCAGTGTCAGAGGTAAAGCTGTAACTTTAGGTTTTCCGACAACTTTAGGACGGTTTCTCGGTTACAAGACAAGCCGATAGAAAATAACATGTTTTGTGAACGTTCCACAACATCAAATGTAACTAGAAAAGTTGTTTGTTAATAAATAAAAAATTGTAATCGATAGCAGATTGCTGTTGTGGTGTATTAGAGGAATGAAACACTTCAGGGCATGGTGTTATAGAAAAATAATCAAGCTCAGCGTGGATTAATGCAGCGTTGTTACATTATTACAGGTGTCTGCTCTCTGACGCTAAACACGCCGAGAATATTGAAGCGCTCGGACGATTATCCGTATTCAGAGCAGGGCTCGGGGTTATGCCTGCTTCAGGGGAGACATTTTTAGCGAGTGTAATGAGGGTGTTTAATATCCAATCTCCCGCTGTGCTATTGTGCACGCCGTCTTGTTGGAGAAGGTTTCCAAACATGGAGGAACATGTAGCCGGCGATGATTTCGCTCACTGCTGGTTAGCGACTCCCTCTGCAATTACTGAAGCCAGCTGCTACCTCCACTCTTGCTACAGTTTAATCATTGCCCCGAGAAGCCGGATAGACAAATAAAAATTCACCACTACAGCAGGGAGAGAAAATATCCAGCGTATATTCCAGGATATTCTGAAATCTTAATCGGGCCAGGTTTCACCGTGAGGGCATGTTTGTTTGAAAAAGGTCTTTTTGCATAAATGCTACCTCAAACATGGCGCAACTGTTATTACGGCTAGTTAGCATGAAGATGGAGTAATGGGTCGGACTCTAAATGTTAAAAAAATAAATAAATGACCATAAACATGGTGTAAGTGTGATTAGTGGTTAGCAAGGGAGTGGTCTCTAAATGTTCAAAAAGTTACCATGGTGTAGTTTTCATGATAGCTAAGTCTGAGGTGATTAGCAGTTAGCAAGGGGTTGGATGCTAAACAATTAGCCTCAAACATGGTGAGATTTCTACATCTGTTAGTTAGCAGGTTAGAGCCATCTGTTGAACTCTAAATAATAAAAATTAGCCTCTAAATGTTAAAAAATTAGCCCTATAGCAGTTAGTTGAGGGTGAAGTGATTAGTGGTTCGCAATGGGTCAAACTCAAAATTTTACACAATTAGCCTCAGACATGTTGTGATTTCTGTAACAGATGAGCAATTAGCTCATTTGAGTCTGGACTAATTAGAGTCTGCACTAATGTTAAATAATTAGCCTTATAATTGGTGCAATTTTATAACAGATTGTCAAGGGTGAAATAATTAGCAATTAGCAAGAGGGTGGAATCTAAAGAATATACCATTAATATGGCTTAGCATTTAGCAAGGGGTTGAACTATAATGTTAAAAAAATTACCATAAACATTGTGTGATTTTTTTTAGGTGAAATGATGAAATGATTAGCGGTTAGCACATACATCGCTCTTGTTCAGAAAATTCCAGTGTGTGAAATTGGAGCAAAATGGCTTCCTCTCTAAAATATTTGACACACAGACCTACATAAACTGATATGAAATAAATTAGCATAAATATTAGCATGTTTGAACATTACTGTCCTGAGTATAGCAGGCATGTTGAAGAAAAAGAAACCCGCAATGCATAAATAACGTACAACAGCGCTATTCTCTGTCACAGCATTGCTAAGTGTACGATGTTCTTCATGCTCCTCGTGGTTAAATCTACAAGCTAGGTTAGCATCGCGACAAAAACATAGCAAGCTACTTACATCCTAGATGAAGGCGGCTACGTGGAGGAAGTGGATGATACCTTGTTGACCTTTCATAGAAGTTCTTGATTGGGTGAAAAATAAAAATAGAATTGTTGTTAACTTTCACAGTAATGTTATCTTGAGAAAACACATCCATAATCAGTAGGTCTCTTGATATCTGATTGCACAGCAAAGCTAACAAGCCAATTACAAGACCCACCTCATTGGCTATTCTAAATAACACAGATGAAAGACTCAGCCATTTCATTTATCATCACCATGGTAACAAACCAAATAATATCAACACAACAATCTCAATAACTTGATTAAAATATGATTTAAAAATTAGCTGAGACTCAAAATGTAAAAAAAAACCCAACATAAACATGGTGTGGTTTTTATAACAACTGAGTCTGAAGGGATTAGCAATAAGGCTATGAGATTAGCATGGTTAGCGCTATAGTATGGACTCTAAATGTTTAAAAAATGACCATAAGCATTGAGTGGTTTTCATAACAGATATTTGAGAATGAAGTGATTAGTGATTAGCAAGGGGTTGAACTTTAAATGTTAAAGAATTAGCCTTAAAGGTGGCCTGTTTTTTTAACAGCAGAGTGTAAGGTGATTAGCGATTAGTGTGAGCGATTACAATGATGGTTTGGACTTTAAAAGTTAAATGTATTATTAATATGGGGTGGTTTTTTTTTAGAACAGCTAGTCAAGCTAGGTGAACTGATTAGCACTTAGCAAGGGGTTGAACTATAAATGTTAAAGAATTAGCCTTAAACAGGGTGGTTTTCATAACAGCTAAGTGTGAGCCATTAGCATGATTAGCGCAATGATTTGGATTGTAAATCTTAATAAACATGGTGTTGTTTTTTATAACAGCTGTGAGGGAATTATTCTTTAACATTGTGTTATTCTTTAACATTCTATGTGATTAAATACATAGAATGTTAAAGATTAACATTATATATAATAAGTAAATATAATGTTAAAAATTAGCTTTAAATATGCTGTCATTCTTTGCAACTAGCTAACTGAGAAAGAACAAAAAGAACAGTTATTTATTCTGTTTATTTAAATGATTTAAAAATATGGTACAAAAAAGGGTGTGTTATGAAAAACAGCTTTAAGTAGCAATTAGCATGATTTTATGTGGATTTCTCAGTGTCTGGTAGAAACATGTGAAGTGATGAGCGATTAGCATGAGGTACAGTGGGTTAAAGATTAGCCAGCTGAGTGGGAATTGATTAGAGTGAGGCTGTTAAATGTTAAATCATTAGCCTTGTGTTGTTGTTGTGGTTGTTGTTTTTTTTATATAATAGCTAATTGTAAGTGTGAATTCAGTTCTGACGTAAACGTTAACAAATTCCTTTGTGTGAAGTGATTAGTGATTAGTGTGATGCTAACAGCAGAAATGCCAGTGGCATGTCTGTGCTACGTTGCTGGCGGTCGCCCTTTTCGCAGCCAGACACTGAACTCATCTAATACGAGGCCTTGTTTGTAATCAAATCTGTCATTAAGTATTCATCGGATCAAAAGTTCAGCAGCCGTTGTTGCTTTGTCGAGTCGAGCCCTGGGGCCCTGCTTTGGGGATGAAGCTAAATTGAAGTGCGGAGGTGCTGTTAATAAATTATTCCTGCTAGGCTACTCTGCTTACGAGGAGGAGGTCACCGCAATGACTAGCGCGTGACACCGAGCTTAGTGTCACCCATAACGTAACCTAATCACCGGCGCAACCCGGGCAGCCTGCACAGGACTGACGAGAAACTCATAATGAAGTGCTACACTAACTGTATTCATCCCTGGAACAGTACAATCAGAAAAAATCATTTAAAACGCACGTTTGGGGATTAGCTAGTTAAAAAAATGTTAAAGAATCTAATAATTAGTGTAACATAAGCAAAATCATGCCATTACTAGCATGATAAACAATAAATAAAGTCTTGCTAGCAATGTTCTAGCAAAAAAAAATTTCTTCTAGCAAAGATAAAATAAAAAGCAACAAGAACAAAGCAAAGGATGTTGCTATGTTTCAACTACTAGCAAAAAAAAAATTTCTGCTGCTAGCAAAGATAAAATGCTGACAATGTCAATAAAACGTAGCTAGCAAATTACTAGCACAAAGGAAATCATGTCAGGAAGCTAGTAGCTGAATGAAACTCCTGCTAATTTAACTAAAATGCTAGCATGCATATAAATTCTATCAAACATGAAATGCTCATGTAAATAAAATGCAACTAGCAAAGAGATGAATGTTGTTATTAAGCTCGAAGCAAAAGGAGTTGACATAATGCAGTAAATAAAATCATTCAGCTAGTCAGTAAAAATACAAATGAATCTGTGCTGCTCACAAGACACTAGTCCGCTCAGAAACTTTTAAAATGCAAATCGCTGGAGTGACAAAATTCTGCAGCATGTTAGAGTCACAAATGAAATGAAATTGTGTGGCTAGCATGTGATTAGCACACAAAAATATAAACAAAAAAGTAGCAAACCTGATTATGACCTGCTAGCACTACAGGTAAGCTGTTAGCATAATACAGCTAACATGCTAGTTACTCTCACAAGTGAAATCATGTTTGTGTGGTGCTAGCTAAATTTAATTGTATGACTAGCACCAAAAAGTTTAAAATTAATTTTACTTAATTATGCTAATGTGATATTTGAAGTAAGTGTCTTTTTTTCCTGTCATTTGCTGACAAAAGTTGTTATCTTTATAAGCGTTCAGCTATAGCTTTATTAACTGTAACTTATAGCTTTACTATAGATATATAGATAGATAGATAAATACATAAATAAATAAATTTAAAAAAATTTAAATGTAGAATAATGAAATAGAAATAAAATGAAATTATAAGTACTTTGCATTCGCAAAAATAAATCGATTTAAAAAAAGAAGTCAAAAATTTAGAATAATGAAATACAAATAAAAGAATGTACTTTGAATTAAAGGGCAATTTATAGAGATATATTTTGTATAAGAAACGTAAAAGAAATCAGAAAGATAAAGACAAAATATATGCTCTTAATAAATAAAGTATATAAAATATATAACTTTAAAATAATAAAATAAAATAAAATTATAAAAAACAAAAGCTGTCAGTTTTGGCAAAGCACTGCTAGTTAGTTAGCTACAATATTTATAATATTTAATCTTTAATAAAATCCTGCTTTAAAGAGTAAAAATGTCTTCATTTCATGGAATATTTTGTGTAAATTTTAGACTAAAACCAACAAAAAATAATTGCATAATAACAATAAATGATGAATATATATAAAACAAAACTTTAAATTAAAACTTTAAATTAAATTAAATACCAAATAAAAAATATATATATTACTAGTATCTTTGCTTTCTCTTATTTTCTCTTGCAATTTGTGTAAAAATTAAGAAAATAATAATAAAGTAAAATAAAAGAATCAGAGATGCCTGGAGTGATGGGACACAACAGTGCTAAGTAGGCAGCACAACAGGGGGTAAATATTTCATAGCGCTGTCCTAGGAAGCTGTATCCTCTGGTCATTTAGCCTCGAGCTACATGCTAACAGCTAGCTTTTGGCCCACTCAGCTAGTTCACTAATGGCTTCCTGTCCTGAAAAGTCTGAACCTGAAGCAGTGGCTACAGATGTTAAAGTCGTGTTGACAATCTTCAGTGTCAGAGCGCACTCGAGGGAACGTGTGAGAGTCCGCTGGCATGTCGAGGACGGAGTCTGGAGGTGGAGCTTATAGCATCTGTGCTCTACAACGGCGATATCAGTCCAGTACGCTGTGTTTCTATTGGCTGAGGGCAGCAACGTAGCCGAGTGCACTAACTAAGTCAATATCAGCTGCTAAACTTACGTTGCTAAACTTAGCTAACGTTTAAACTCAGCTTAGCTAACACTTTGTGGTTTTTCGTTAAAAAAAACCCCATAAGCTATGTGTTTTTTTTTCACTTCATTAACTTTGAGAAAAAAAAGAGAGACTGGTGAGGGAATGACTGTTTATAGCTGCGTAAGTGAGAACAGGAACTATCTTGTTTTGTGAACATTAAATGTAACAATAAACGGATAGAAAAGTATGTTGTTATTTAATTCATAAAAGATTGAAAAAGCATCAAACCTGTCATTTATTGGAGTGTTTTTTTCCCCTTGCTTAGTGCTATATATTTGGTTTATTATTATTATTGTTATTATTATTATTATTATTATTATTATTATTATTATTATTATTATCATTATTATTATTAGATGCTCTGTATGTACTTAAGGAAGAATTTCTCCATCTTTCCTCAGGTATTCAGTCGTTCCTCTGACATATTTATTAGCCTGTCATAATCACAAAGCCAGCTCTCCCCTGACGGCCGGAGCACTCTCCTGGTGAAAACCCCTCAGCCCTAGCATAGGCTAATTGGGACGGGGCCCCCGCAGCGCTCGATGAGGCAGAAAACGATGATTAATTAATTTACTCCTCAAACTGTGAGAGGTTTATGAGGCTCACAGCGGTCAGCGAGGCTCCCGCACAGCTCGCAGGCTTCGCTTTGACCTGTATGATCACAAATAATGCAACGTTTTTCTCAGCTGATTATTAAAAACAGTAAGAAATCCTCTATGCTCCCAGGAAAAAAAAAATCACCTAGATCAAGACAAAGTTTCCTAAAAGAGAGAGAGAGAGAGAGAGAGAGAGAGTGTTCAGTGTGATGCTCACATGCCCATTTCATAATCAATCTGGTGCTATGACGTGCTAAAGCATATACTAGCAGCGCTTTACCAAAACTGACAGCTAGCAGAACTTTAGTTAGCTAAAGTCACTTTTGGTGTTTTACCAAAACTTACTGCTAGCATAAATTTATCTAACAAACTAACAAACATCATTTTACCAAATCTGTAAACTAGCATAACTGTAACTAGTTAACTAACTAGTGACGGACTGTTTATTGTTGCCGGAGATTTCAACCATGCAAATCTCAAGTCAGTGCTCCCTAAATTCCATCAGCATGTGGACTTTGCAACAAGAGGGAAGAACGTGCTGGACCTTGTTTACACAAACATCCCCGGTGCGTACTGGGCGGAGCCCCGGCTCCACCTCGGCTACTCAGACCACATCTCTGTTATGCTAATCCCAGCATACAGACCGCTAGTCAGACGCTCCAAACCGGTTCTGAAGCAGGTGAAAACCCGGCCAGCAGGAGCCATCTCTGCTCTTCAGGACTGTTTTGAACACACTGACTGGCACATGTTCAAAGAAGCGACAACTGACGGCGACTTCACCGACTTGGAGGAATACGCGCATCAGTGACCAGCTATATCAGCAAGTGCATTGATGATGTCACCGTCTCCAACACCATCACCTCACGTTCCAACCAGAAGCCATGGATGACTGCAGAGGTGCGTGCGCTACTGAGGACCCGAGACTCTGCCTTCAGAGCAGGTGACAAGGTGGCCCTAAGAACAGCAAGGGCCAAACTGTCCCAGGCCATCAGAGAGGCAAAACGCACGCACGCTCAGAGAATCCACAACCACTTCAAGGCTAGCAGAGACACGCGGCGCATGTGGCAGGGCATCCAGACCATCACCAACTACAGGACATCATCATCTGCCTGTGACAGTGATGCCTCCCTCCCAGATGCGCTGAACGACTTCTACACTCAGTTCGAGATACAGAATGGCGTGACGGTGAGGAAGACCACCCCTTCTCCCAATGACCAGGTGCTGTGTCTAACCACGGCCGACGTGAGGAAGACTCTATACAGAGTCAACCCACGGAAGGCTGCTGGACCAGACATTCCTGGCAGGGTGCTCAGGGGATGTGCACACCACTTGGCAGATGTTTTCACGGACATCTTCAACACCTCCCTGTGCAGCACCGTTGTTCCGACATGCTTCAAGACCACCACCATCGTCCCCGTGCCAAAGAAGTCTTCAGTGTCCTGCCTCAATGACTACCGTCCCGTTGCACTTACACCCATCATCATGAAGTGCTTCGAGAGGCTCGTCATGAGGCACATCAAGACCCTGCTGCCCCCCTCACTGGACCCCCTGCAATTCACTTACCGCCCCAACCACTCAACAGATGATGCCATCACCACCACCCTCCATCTGGCCCTCACCCACCTGGACAATAAAGACACTTATGTTAGACTGCTGTTCATAGACTTCAGTTCAGCATTCAATACAATCATTCCTCAGCACATGATTGAAAAGCTGAACCTGCTGGGCCTGAACACCTCCCTCTGCAACTGGATCCTGGACTTCCTGACTGGGAGACCTCAGTCAGTCCGGATCGGAAACAGTATCTCCAACACCACCACACTGAGCACTGGGGCCCCACAGGGCTGTGTGCTCAGTCCACTGCTGTTCACTCTGCTGACTCACGACTGTGTAGCAACGCACAGCTCGAACCACATCATCAAGTTCACCGATGACACGACCGTGGTGGGTCTCATCAGCAAGAACAACGAGTCAGCATACAGAGAGGAGGTGCAGCGGCTAACGGACTGGTGCAGAGCCAACAACCTGTCCCTGAACGTGGACAAAACTAAAGAGATGGTTGTTGACTTCAGAAGAGCACAGAACGACCACTCTCCGCTGAACATCTGCGGCTCCTCCGTGGAGATCGTCAAGAGCACCAAGTTTTTTGGTGTTCACCTGGCGGAGAACCTCACCTGGTCTCTCAACACCAGCTCCATAACAAAGAAAGCCCAGCAGCACCTGTACTTTCTGCGAAGGCTGAGGAAAGAGCATCTCCCACCCTCCATCCTCACCATGTTCTACAGAGGGACTATCGAGAGCATCCTGTCCAGCTGCATCACTGCCTGGTTTGGGAATTGCACTGTCTCAGATCGCAAGACCCTGCACTGGATAGTGAGGACAGCTGAGAAGATCATCGGGGTCTCTCTTCCCTCCATCATGGACATTTACACCTCACGCTGCATCCGCAAAGCCACCAGCATTGTGGATGACCCCACACACCCCTCTCACACACTTTTTACCCTCCTGCCGTCTGGTAAACGGTACCGAAGCATTCGGGCCCTCACGACCAGACTGTGCAATAGTTTCTTCCTTCATGCCATCAGACTCCTCAGTACTTAGAAACTGGACTGAAGGAACAAACACACACACACACATACATATATATACACACACACACACACACAACTGAGCATCCTCCATCCTCTATGCAAGTTTTTGCACATGTTTTATGCTGCTGCTACTCTTATGTTTACACTATTTCAGCTATTTATATCGAACTCTGTAATATTTGCACTATTGTCACTAGGTCACTTTTAAACAGAACTGCGTACTGGTCAGCGCTGTAGTCATTGTACTGTCTTGTTCTGTCTTGTGCTGTCTGCACATGTTTGCACTTGTGCACTTTATGTATAATTTATGTAGTCCCTGTAGTTCTGTGTTGTTCTGTGTTTGTCTAATGTACCTTGGTCCTGGAGAAACGTTGTTTCGTTGCACTATGTACTTGTATATGGCTGAAATGACAGTAAACTCCACTTGACTTGACTTGAACTAGCGGTTTTCTACTAAAACTGACAGCTAGCAGAACTTTAGCTAACTTTAGCTAAATGACAGTTAGCAGAACAAAGTTACAGCTTTACCTGTGACTGTTACTATGCACTAAAACTGGAGACTCCTTCCATAAATGTTAACAAAAAGTCTACAAAGCTGTTACTATACAAACGATACCGTATTAGAGCGAGCACATTAATATAAACCTGTGATTTGCACCTGCTCTACTGTTAGAGCTGCTGTTATAGAAAATTAATCAACACCTTCTGACCAATCAGGATCCAGAAGAACCTAGAAATTCCCTCCCACTTTCATGATAAAACAAAATAAAAGATGATATAAAACTAATTATATGTGTGTATGTGTGTGTGTATATATATATATATATATATATATATATATATATATATATATATATATATATATATATATACAGTCATGTGAAAAAATTAGGACACCCCATGAAAGCCTGTAATTTTTTTTAATATAGTTAAACATATGTACATTTGATCTTCATTTTAACAATATTGGGAGATTCAAGTAATAAACTAAACAAATAAAACCAAAGAAAAGTCTTTTTAAAATGACCTGTAAAATGTAATTTTTAAAAAATCCAATTCAGACATTTAGTTTGGTTTGCTCTTAATTGTTGAAGTGAGAGGTATCGCCATGGTGAGATCCAAAGAACTCTCTGAGGCCTTTAGAAAGAAGATGATGATGCTTATGAGTCTGGTAAGAGATATAAAAAGATCTCAAAAGAGATCAGCCATTTGTAATCAGCCATTCCACTGTCCAGAAAATCATTTACAAGTGGAGAACATCTAAAACAACTGCCATCATGGCTAGGTCAGGACGTCCAAGCAAATTCACCCCAAGAACAGACTGCAAGATGCTTAAAGAAGTCTCCAAAAACCCTAAAATATCATCATGGGACCTACAGCAAGTTCTTGCTACAGTTGATGTCAAAGTGCATGAATCTACAATCAGAAAGAGACTGCACAACTTTAATTATCATGGGAGGTGTGCAAGGAGGAAACTTTTGCTGTCTAAGAAAAACATGAGGGCAAGACTGAAGTTTGCCAAAGAACACATAGACAAGGCCAAGACTTCTGGAATAATGTGCTTTGGACAGATGAGTCTAAAACTGAATTATTTGGACACCATAACAAAGGGCATGTTTGGCATAAACCAAATACAGCATTTCAGCAAAAGAACCTCATACCAGCTGTGAAACATGAAGGTGGAAGTGTTATGGTTTGGGGATGCTTTGCTGCAGCAGGACCTGGCCAGCTCACCATCACAGAATCCACTATGAATTCTACATTGTATCAGAAGGTGCTTTAGGAACATGTGAGACCATCTGTCAAAAAATTGAAGCTGAAGCGGAACTGGACCTTGCAACAGGACAATGACCCAAAACATACCAGTAAATCCACCAAGAACTGGCTGAAAAGTAAAAAATGGAGAGTTCTGGAATGGCCAAGTCAAAGCCCAGATCTAAATCCTACTGAGATCCTGTGGGGTGATTTGAAATGGACTGTGCTTGCAAGAAACCCCTCAAACATCACACCGCTGAAAGAATTCTGCACTGAGGAGTGGGGGAAACTTTCTTCCAATTGATGTCAGAAACTGGTAGATGGCTACAAGAAATGTCTCATTGAGGTTATTTCAGCCAAACGGGGAAACACTAGCTATTAGGGCATAGGGTGTCCTAACTTTTTCCTCAGTTGAAATACTCATTTTTGTTGATTTCTTTTGTTTAATAAATAAAAACAAAGTGATTTTTGTTGTTTACATGCAATTACATCACTTTCATCTACAGGTACAAATTAAAACAAGATCAGAAATTGACATGTTGACATTCCTTAATAAAGAACTGAATATTTAATGGGGTGTCCTAATTTTTTTCACATGACTATTATTTATATATTATATAATTGTATATAAAAATTGTATATAATAGTTGTTTATTATTTTTACTTACATCTTAATACTAATATAAAAAGTACATATTAATGAATAAATAAAGTTTTTAAAGTGGATAACTGGTGTAGATTATAGTCCACTTTCCCTGTAATGTGAAAAGCTGCCTAGTTAGGGTGCCTCCTAAGCACATTGAGGCTATTTTGAAGTGTCCCATGATGAGTGTTGTGTTTATGATATAATGTGATATAACTGATTATGGTGATGTTTATATTAGAGGGAGAGGAGGTCATGGAGGAACCGGGACTGTCTTCTGGAATTGGATAGAATAAAGCATCGTATACACACACAAACACACACACACACTGAAAATAGGCCACATCCTCAGTGCTGTGTAGGCTGAAACTGGCAGGCGTGCTAAGCTGACCAAAGCCTCTAAAAGCCTTAACGTTGTCACTACAAATTTCTGTGTTCCTGACAGGAAGTGACATTGCGCTCCTCCGCCAGGAGCAGGCTGGAGGATAAACAGATGCCGCAGCCCGAGGTGGAGCGGAGATTTCTTCTCTCTTCTGTCGGGAAGAATGAATGCGTGCAGAACGAGAGCCAAAGCAATAAAGAGCAACTTCGCCTGGAGTCCCCTTCACCGAAAGTGCGCACTTTCACAATATTGCCCCTCATGTCCGCGCTGTTCAGACGCATCAGCCATATTGCGTTTAAAACAGCTCGGGAAGAGGTGGGATCGCACGGGATCTCTGGGGTTTTGCTGAAATATGTTTGCTCAATAATTAAGTCTGAAGGGAAAGTGTGCTCCACGGTTCCTCCATATTTCTGATATGTTAGACTTCATTTCTCCAGAACGTTAGCGCATTTTTAAATCATCGCCATTTTGTTTAGGTAGACTTTTACCCAAAAGGATTCTGTTTTCAGGAGTTCTTTGGGAGGGAAATAGTTCCAGCATTGTAAGCCGTTCTAGAGACTGATAAAAAGAGCTTTCATAAGAATTCATTTTAACAAGTAAAGGTCATTAAGAGTTGTAACTGCATCACAAAGAAGACTGGCTAGAAAAGAGAATATCGTTCCTTAGCTAAACAACTAATTAGTAAAAAAAAAGCCTAGACTAGCATAATATGTGCTAGTTTTGTGCTACCTGTTTTATTAGCAAGGATATGCTAGTCATGCTTGACAAATTAAACCAGCTAATAATAGCAGTAGCCACCTAGCCTAAGAGCTTTTTTTGTTCTCCTTTACCCTGTTGTACAGTCCTACATAAATGGGCAACCCTTTAGAGCACTAGATTTAACCTTTTTTAAGGTAAAATTGTTGTTCTCATTCAATTCTTCCAGCATTATCTAGGGTTTTTAGAAACGTCTCAAAATTCCCTTTCCTGCAACATCAGTATCATATCATATAATGTAGAATTATAATTAGTTCTGAGTTTAGTTAATTTAAGATGAGTTTAATTAATTTGAGTTCGAGTTGAGTTAATTTCTGATAATTTGAGATTGAGTTCATTTAAGTTAGAGCTGAGTTGAGTTAATTTGAACTGAGCTGAGTTCATTCTGACTGATTCTGTCAGTCGCAATGCCAAGAAATTTGTCATCTAAAATATTTAGGGGAAAAAGCAAATAAAACATAAAGGTCTAAGTATATTTTATTTTATTATATTTAATTAAATAATAACAGATGACTGATGTTTTCTGTACAAAAGCAGATCAATTGAGGAGCACAGTTTTATATTTTGATAACTGCACTCACACTATGTAACAGATAAATGGTATAGCTTATTATCCAGGCTCGGTGTTCCCTCAGGAGACGGAGGAAGAATTGAATGTATTTAATGTACGGCTCAGGGTTCGAGGTCTAACTCGCACTTCTTCATTTTGCCCTGACAATTGACCAGCTATTGCCCTACAGGGGCCACCCATTTGAAGGGTCATGGAGCAGATTGGTCCCCTCGCCCATCAATCACACACACACACACACACACACACACACACACACACACACACACACACACACACAGCCTCTGGACTCGTTCCGCTTACGTGTGTGTGTGATGTGACAGCGAAGGGACACATGTCCCCTTGGGTTTCACGATAAGAAGCTAAATCTCTCAAAGCCTCTAACCAGACTAGCGAGGCAGTTTTTCTCCCTGTCACAATCACGGAGGGGAAAATCAGCAGCGTGTCCATACAAGACCCCGGAAAATACACCGGCAGTCAAAATCAGGGATTCGTAAATGCCATTATTTTTTGCAGAGTTTTCATGTATTTATTAGTAATATATTGGGTTTTTCTATATGGATTCTTGGATTAAAAAAAAAATTGTAAAGTTATTTTTCTTTAGATTATTCACACTAATAGAAAGTGTACAAAAGTGAATAAAATTTTTTTTTTTGTATCTGCTATATATATATATATATGTGTGTGTGTGTGTGTATGCAGAAGAAAAATTTAATAAGGAAAGAAAATAAAATATAATATCAATAAAACTGTAAAAATAAGATGGCTTGGCTTGAAGTTAAATCAAAACTTTATTCTATATTATTTTGTTCAGATTAATACATAGTATAGCAATGTTTAAAAAAAAACGGCAGTCTACATTTTTTTTAAATGTAAAGAGATTTTCAGAATCAAATATTATGCTTTTTTCCCCCCAGTTACAATTACCACATTAAAGACAGCAACAGCGTGAATACACAAAGCTGTACACAAAATACGGGATGTAACAGTACAGGTTAAAATGCTGCTTAGAGTTAGGCATTAAATTATATTCATAATTAAAAAATAAAAATAAACAGTTTAAAAAGTTTTAAATACAACTTTCTACAACTACTTTTATAAATATTTAAATAAATGATATATGTCATAAATAAAAGGCAGTTTGAATAATGCTAATGTATATAGAAATAATATAGTCATTTTTTATGATTGAGATGATCACACCATGTCATTAAAAATCAATTAAAAACACTTAGTATATTCAGAAAACAACAACAATTACAAAAAATCAGTTTGATTAGAGTCAATATCAGAGACTGAGTAAAATTTATCATTTAAACCCATAATTCTTCCAGTAATACTTAAAATATTAAATCCAAAACACAGAAAAATCCATGTGGTGTCAGGTTCATATTGCTCAGAGCCTTACTGTTTTTATACTGTTTTAGATTTTATTGCTTAACAGTGAAATAGATATTTAATTTTAAGACATAATATCATAAAAACATATCATCACACTGATATATCACCATGACTGTGATGTGTTGGAGAATCTGTGTTGCTTGGAAACCATGAAATGATTGGAGAAGATATTTCCACAATCGATAGATACTCTGAGAATTGAGTCTCCAGCCACAAACTGGCCTCCAGTCACAGCCAATAAATGTAATAAATATATTTTATACAGCAGCAGAATAACTCTTCTCACATGACACTTTAATGACGCGTGTGGAGCGAGCTTTTACTTGCCTGAGTCACCCCAGGCTCCTCATTTACCACTGTCAAAACACTGGAGAGTACAAATGAGTGGAGAACATCCAGGGGAACGTCCAGGAGGACCTCCAGGAGAACATCCAGGGGGGCATCCTGGAGAATGTCCAGGGGAATCCATATTCACTGATCAGCTTCAAACATTCTTCTTCACATCTCTTTTTTAGACTATTTTTCTCTTTATTTTGGCCTGATCTGAAACATTGTTACTTAAAAGCTAACTGCGGTTATTTCTACATGCTTGCATATCACCACAACAAGCATAAAACCAAGCCGGGGTGGTGTGAGGGAGTGGTGTTACCACCAGTTACCACCTCGAAGTTGATTATTTTCCTATAACAGCACGTCTCTAAGTGTTTTTTCCTCTTATACCACAGCAGTTTGCCAAAGAAGACAGTTTTCTCTTTATTAAAGAATGACATACGTTTTATCCATTTATAGGAACATTTAATGTTGGTGAAATAACTTAGTTCCTGTTCTCACTTATGTTACATCACCAGCCTCTCTTTTTTCTCTCTCATGAAGTTCTCCTCTCCTCTATTCGCAAAACCTATTGTTACAGATTTACCTCTAACTGTTACAAAGCTCTGACACTGGAGACTCCTTCCATAAATGTTAAATATAAACAGAAAACTTTACCATATCAACATTTTTTTTAACCGTAAACATGGAGTGCCCACCATACAAGTCCCTTTGAATGAGCTGTTACTATAGAAATGATAATGTATTAGAATGAGCGCATTAATATAAACCTGTGAAAGTTCTGCTAGGTTAAACGACAGCCACTAAGAGTGACATTGATAAATTGTAGCAGCAGCTGAGCCGCCATTAATCACGCGCCTGCAGGGGAACATTTCTGAATGACTGCAGAGTTTTCGTTAACTCTGGATTTGAGATCGAAAAGGGCCTCGCTGCTGCTTTTCTCTTCCTTTTTTTTTCCTTCAGTGAAAATTATTAATAGCATTCTTGACCACAATTCATTTTGACAAATCACTACTCGGGGTGCTGGGTGAGTTTGACGGTGTCTAACACCAGGCTTTGATAACCTCCCACCTGTAAAACTCCTGTAGGATATTTGACGGAGAGATAGCGCCACGATGATACATTTTGTACAGGCTGTGTTTTATTTATTTACCAAAATTCTCGAGGCAATAACAGAAATGCGAGACGGATTATATCTCCCCTGACCGTCAGTCAAGTGTGGACTTCGAACTGAGAAGTGAAAAATGAAAAATATGCAATTAGTCTGCTGTCAGACGAGGCTTTCTTCATGCCTTGAACACACATCACTCACTAGTGTCACTGTGGAGGAAAGAAAAGGCTTCTACGCCCTACCTAGTGCACTAGATGTTCTCTCCCTCTCTTCCTCTCCCTACTCCCTCAGATTAACAGAAAAGATTCTACAACATATGTAGCACCACAGCATGCCATGTTTAATTTAGTGATATACAGTGTCTTGCAAAAGTATACAACTGCTTGCATAAGTATTTACCCCCCAGGTTGAAACTCCAGATGAAAGATATTGTCTTAACGAGGACACAACTGACATGTAATTGGCCATCACATGTAAATTACAACAGCTCCCAGTCTCAGTCTGAAAACAAAGACTTAGAAGCATTCTAAGGAAGTTAAAGATAAGGTAATAGAATTTCATAACTTTGGAATAGGGTGTAAAATTATATAGAAGTTGGACGTCCCAGTAAGCACTGCTGGATCAAAAGTGAGGAAGTGGAAGCTGCATTACACCACCCAAGCACTACCAAGACAAGACCCTTCCTTAAAACTCAGCACAAACACAAGACAGAGGCTGGTGAGGGAAGCCGCAGTGAGGCCAACAGTCACTCTGAAGGAGTACAGTGTCTGAGAGTGGAGTGAAGGTGCATCACAACCATTTAAAGAGCTCTGCATAATTGACCTTTGCATAACCTTTGCACAAGAAGAACTATATGAAAGCACAAGAGTGACCCAGTGAAGATGTGTGTTTTTAGTGTGATGAGACCAGGAACGAGATATTATATTTGGGCAAGTTTCAAAGAACTATGTGTGGTGCAAACCTAACGTAGGCCACACCTCAATTAACACCATCCATACAGTAAAGCATGCTCTGGGGATGCTTTTCATCTGCAAAACTTAGTCTTATTGTTAAAATTAAAGGGAGAATGGATGGAGAAAAAAATAGGAGGGATATTACAAGAGAACCCGCTTCAGTCTGCAAAAAAATAAATAAATAAAGCTTGGAAGAAACTTCACCTTTCAGCAAGACAATGGTCCCAAACACACACCCAAAGCAACGCAGAACAGGATAAGTAAAAAAAGTTACCAGTCTGAAGAACCTGGAGCGAATATGTAAGGAAGAATGGGTGAAAATCACTCCCAAACAGTGTGCTGAGCTGGTAGGAACTGACCTCCATCACATTTAAACATGTTATTGCAGCAAGTGACTCTACCAAGTACTAGTCTGAAAGGGTGGAATACTTATGCAAGCAGCATTTTTCAATTTTAATTTTTTTTTTTTATTTGCTGACAGTGAGTTTTGACTCCGAAAACTGACTTTAAGTGCATTTTGATTTGCAATAAAAATACTGGAACAATCTGTAAAAGTGTTGTATGTTACCCAGATGTTATCTGATGGGGTTGAATACTTTCGCAAGTCACTGTAAGTGCACTTTGTCCACTACTGGAGCCAGTTGGTTGTCCCCTACTCCCTAAGTAAATGGAAATACACCCTATGTAATGTCCTGTCAGGGGTCATGTACAATTGTACCTATTGCTACATAGGGTCTTAAACACACACACACACACACACACACACACACACACACACACACACACACACACACAAAATCAGTCAAAAGCTGTTTCCCATAGTTCCACATCAAAGTGTGAATTTTTTTTTCAGTTTTTCTAGGAGAGAAGAAGAACTAGGCTTTCTCTGAGTGGCATCAAGCTGCTTAATGCCCCTGTGTGTGTGTGTATGTGTTATCAAACAGAGCCTGCCGATTTCCCCTTCCCTAAACTCTAAATCCGTGCCTGGCCTGGATGAGTGTGAGAGCCGGGACAGTGGATTTATCTTTAGCTTTTTCTTTCTTTCTCTGTTTTCTGGCATTATAAAGTGTTTGTGTGTGTGTTTATGTGTTACAGACATAATCAACACGCCTCTGAAATCACGAGCTTATGATATTCCAAGTGGATTTGTGTTTTATGTATGTTTCACACATACTGTTCCACAGGGCTGTTAAATTCTAGATCCTGATTGGTCAGAAGGTGTTGATTCATTTTCTATAACAGCAGCTCAGACAGTAGTGCAGCTGCAACTCCCAGGCTTATATTAATGCCCTCGTTCTAATACATTACCATTTCTATAGTAACACTATACAGTATAAATACAGGAAGTAGGAAAGTGAATCATAAATGATTTCCAGTAGGCCTGAATTTCAAGCAGCTCATATGAAGTATATCTTTGCCTCAATTAAAAAAATAAAATAAATAAAACACACTCTTCCCCTCATCCCTCTAACACGCCGCGACACCGGATGAACATTTAATTTACAACTAATCAGATTGAGTCATACACAGCCGATTGCTCCAGCCAATGGCGGCATTGTTTTAACGATGAGACTGATTCCTGCGAGGCCTGGACTCACGTCACATCACCATTAACAATTTTTCACGCTCGTCCTCTGAGACATCAGGGCTTTATTAAAATTTAATCGCAACGTATCGTCTTGGATCAAGGTCGTGTGTTGTGTAGATGAGTAGAATGTACTGTGTTGAAGCAATTAGCAAAAAAAAAAAATCCCTTAATCATAAGCACACCAGTGATTACATTTCATAAGTGTCTATGTTATAGTGCAATAGATAGTGTACAGAAGCCTGTATTTTTTGTCAGATTACCAATATTGCACTATATACTGAGTAACCCTCTTATATATAGAAACGCAAAGTTATTCTCTTGCAAATTTGCTGCAACAGATGCCAGAAAGTACATGTACACACTTGAGTTAAACCATTACTCCATTTTTTTTCCTTTCGCATATTGTCAAACGATTCACGTTTTTTTTTTTAAATGAATCCTCAAAACCGGGCGCATTTCCAAAACCCTGCTAGCAAACAGCCTGCAGAGTTGACGTGACAGCTTTTAATTAAAGTTCTCCCATCTCTGTTCTTGGCCCGCTTCGTTATGTGTGGCCGCGCCAAAAATTCCCAAAGTCAACAAGGAAATATGAGCAAATTCCCTCACAGGCCTCTTTTCATTTCATTAGCCAGTGTTTTGCTCTCATTCTGGGTGCTAGTGGGAGGAACGGTGTATCGTTTTTTACAGCCGTAATGAAACACGTGCTGGTAAGGAAGGGCATTGTGGGTATCCTGAGTGTGTGTTTGTAGTAAGCTGGTAAAACAGATGTGATAGATCAAGCCAAGCGTAGAGACGTGTGTGAACGTAAATACACGCATGTAGCGAACACGAGTGTGAACGAGAATGTTATGACGAGCTGGAATTAAGGAACCTTGATGCAAAGTCTTCGCTTTGATCGGCAGCTTGTACGCCCTTTGGATTTTTCACCCCTGACTTTTTGTGCATGGCAGACACCCCTGGGGACGGGAGCAGGCTGCAGGGCTCTTGCACACTTTCTCTGAAATCTCTGAAATCCTACACTCCGGCCATGACGCTGTGCTGCTGTTTCAGCTGTGGCACTCATTCACTTTTCAGACAGGAAGTACAGATTTGTGCTTTCTCACAGAGGGGGCAGCATGAACCAAGAGTTTAGAACCATGTTTTCTATTGTAATGCACAAAATCTCTCACTTGACTTGACTCAAGCACACAATTGTTACTTTTAACAGCAAAGATTTCCTTCTTCAGTCCTTATTTTCTATCCCTGATGATTTCTTGTGTTTAAAGGCAGTGGTCTAGACCCTACTGAAAAACCCGTCTTGGACACACGCAAGAAAAATCTCAAAGGCCTGAAAAACATGCAGGTGATTTTAAAGAAAATCAGCTTAAGCAGGTGCGTAACCCGATTCTGAATATGAGGAACTTTCCCCATGTAAATATTGATGTAAATATTGGACTAACATCACCAACTTGCACTGGGGTGGAGGTGCCAATATTTTATATCCAGTGTCGCGCCAGGATTATTGTTTTTGTATTTATATTTACATTTATTTTAGTTTTCTTTCATATTTTCAGTATGAGATTAACTAGTGACCTTTTTTCCATAATCCTTTTATCCATCTTTGCCAAGGGTGCCAATAATTATAGATATCACTCTATATAGGGAGCAGGATTCCAAAATTCTCTGCATGTTGCACTACATAGTATCTACAGTATAATCCATTATCCTTCAAAGAATGTAGAAATTTACAGCATTTATGAAAAGAGAATACAGACCTTAATCCCACAGGGTTCTCTGTTAGGACCCATAAAGTTCTACATAGACTGTGCTATTATTTCTCTCCCTAGGTAGGGTACCTACTTAGTGCTAGTGATAGACAGTAAGGTGAGCTAATGATAGCCAATTTTGACGAATGACTAGGTAATGTCATCTTTCTAGAAATTTAAACCAGTAGACAAGTTTGTTAGCAAGTATTAATTGCTAGCTAATATTAGGTAACCCAGTGTAATGCTATTTTACAGGACCTATTATTAGCTGAACAAATTTAAGCCCCACCCATACTGACACAGAATTATTGTCATACTTGTTTTTAAAAAAAAAATACTTGGTTTTTTTTAAACCAAGTTACAAGCTAAGAACTGAATTGTTACTCCATTAATGCTGAAATATTGCAGTGTATCGTGTAACCGATTAAGTACGCGGCGTTCTGTTCTGCGTTTAGCCACGGAGAGAAGGATGGAGGAGAAAGCGGATGTATAATGAAGTGGGGGAATTATGCTGAGCGTCAATCTTTCTCCACCTCGTCCTGCGCCAAGCAGCTGGCCTGAATCGCTGAGTGCCCTTAATGAAATGAAAGTCAAGCGAGCGAGGGCGAGTGATTAAATGAGAAGGGACTAATATCCCTGAGTGAGTCGGCCGAGCCACATAAGTCCTGAGAGAGAGAGAGTATCATATTCATCATCAAAGAATTAAAAAAAAGGGAAAATATTTTATTACGCTAAAATAGACACTCATACAAATAATGAAAAAATTATTACATTTTATATATAAATGTATCAAGTTTGTTCATATAATTCATCATAATTATAATTCAAATAATTCCTTTTAATTTGAGCCCTCAAATTAATTCACTTTGTGCTGAGGAGAAATGGTTTGAACAAGCAGATTAGTTTTGGTGGTAAGTCCTGAACTATAGCTAGCTGTTTAATTAAAGTGTTATGCTATTATGATTTCTTTAGATGAGTAAAAAAAAACAAAACAAAAATGTGGTCATAAATATTTTAAATAGCAAATTGAGCGTGAATGAAGTAGCAAAATCTTGCTAAACTTAACTGTAGCTACATTAAAATAAACTGTGCATGTTTCACTACAAGTTTAAAAAAAGCTTCCGTTAAGTCGCTGATCATGGTTTCAAGTCTCGATAGGCAAAACGTGAGAGTGCATTTGTTTTAAACAAATAAGCCAATAAGAACTCTGAAGAACATTCGAGGAACGGCTTGAGCTTGTCTTGAATTAATACAATTAATTTGTAAACTTGTCGTACATCATTTGTCTTGCTATGTATGAAGAACAGAGGTCCCTCCCACATCGTGTTTTGATTAATCTTGCTTACATATCTGAGACTTTCACCGAAGTAACTGGGTAAAAATATAAATTCCACATTCACTAGCTTCCCACCCAACTTCAGAACAAACACATCTGTAGAGCAAGAAAAAAGCTAAACCTCCACCATCACTCCTGAATCCTTTCTCCTTTTATCATGGTCAAATCTACAAACACAAATACAAAAGTGCACCGAAAATATTACACAGAATGTAAGACAAAGGTAACCCGAACTAATAGTGTGTGTAGAACACCCTAACTACTGTAAGGGATAAGAGTTAACAAAGCTAGCTAGCTAACAAACTAATGCTAGTTAGCATGCAGGCAGTTTATACAGTTTATACAGTTTATCCTACCAATAGTTATTTCGCAAAATGGCTAGCTAAACTAAATCTAATGGAATGTAATGATGGTTGGATTTATGGCGAGTTACAGACACAAATATGACTTTGAGCAGAAAAATAAATTTTAAGGGACTTTAGTAGCTAATCAATGGCACTAGTTTTTTTTTTTTTAATACACCTTTTAGAATGATTTAAATGTTTTAGCATGGAACAGACATACTAATGAAGGTAACTAAAGAGAGAGAGAGAGAGAGAGAGAGAAAGAGGGAGTAAAATAGTGTAGGGTTGAAAGGGAGAGAAGGAAACTCATCCCTGAGGGGATTTAGCCTTTAATTTGCAGGGTTTAGTGGTTTAACGAGACACAGAGCCACTTTGTTTAGGGCCTTAAAGTGAAGCTCACTAACTGCAGTGGTGTCGGGAAAAGCAGGCCGGCCGTCTCAGCGCTCTCGCTCTCAGGATTAACGGCGTCCTCGCTAATGTGAGCACGCGGCGACGGTGTGTCTGACAGCACCAGGGTGTGTGTGTGTGTGTGTGTGTGTCTGTGCTTGCAATGTGTTAACTGTTCAAATACATTTATAGAAAATATCACAAATACACAAGCCAAAATAATCATCACATCCTCAGACAGTTTCATGAAAATGCTACTAATAAATATTTAAATATTAATAATCATTCTGCTTTCCTTCAATTTCCTTCTTTGAATTTATTTCACACATACAGTATATTCCATTATTATGAATTATAACCTATGCAATAATAATTGTTTATTGTTTTAATAATTATTATTATTATTTTATATATTTCATAATAATTATTACTAAGCTTATTTGGATGTATATTTTTACTTTCGTGTCTGCAATACTGAAAACAATAATAAAATAATTAAAAATATATAAATATACCATCTAATATATATATTTTTTACCTGTATCAATAATAAGACACTGTCTAACTCTAACTTACCATCACATACATATACGATATTTATATAAAAGACATATATTTAAATATATTTATAAATCCTTTATGATACACACTCATTCATTATTCATGATAATTTAATTAGTGAATAAATGTTTTCTTATATATTTAATTATCTCAAAAATATTAGGTGTTATATAAGTAAATGTTTTTTTTTTAAAGAAATTCAAATACCTAACTTCATCATTTTTATTTATTATGATACTCTTATTATGATTATTCAGTTTACATATGTGTATATATATATATATATATATATATATATATATATATATATATATATATTTTTTTTTTTTTTTTTTTTTTTTTTTTTTTTTTTTTTTTTTTTTTTTTTTTTTTTTTTTTTTTTTTTTTTTTTTTTTTTTTTTTTTTTTTTTTTTTTTTTTTTTTTTTTTTTTTTCTTCTATATTTTATATTATATATATATTTTTTGTTATATGTGATATTTTCTAAGTATTATAAGTTTCTTGATGAAAGTAACTTCTCGTATCTGATGCCCTCGTTTTGATTTCAATGGAAAATTAAACAGCGATAAATTCTTACGGTAATAAACACATGTTCATGTGCACACTGAACACACTGGTATTATTATATCATCCACGCTGTAATTATCCACACGATAATTCGGCGCTGTGAAGGTCGTGTTAATCAGAAGCAGTTCTTCAGAGAAGCTCAGTTTCACAGGGAGCTGAAGTGCACATCATTACTGTTATTAGTGGACTTGAAAAATCCAGCATGTGCTTAATGAGATACGAGGAAGACGAGCCTGTTTTTCTGAAGCGCCGCAGCATTTAAACTCAGCCATTAGGTTTGTTCATCCTTTTTTTAGGGATGGCTTCATATCATAATATTATTTAAAAGCAGCCTCTTGGTCTCTGTAATTGAGAGTAATAGCTGCAGAGGGAGAAGGAGAGAATAAATAAAGCGAGTTATTCAGAAAATATCAACTCTCCTGAATTATAGCCCATCTGGCGGGAATGTGAGGTTAGTGTGAGGCTACAGCTAGCTAAACGGTGCTAAACGGAGGGAGTTTGCAGATCTTACTATTTCCATCCTTCCATGTCCAATATATTTTCACACAAGCGTCGGTTTGGCTAGCCACGGCCCGAACGTTAGCGCCGTTTCACCGCTCTGCCATTCGTCTCAGCCGGGAATAAAAATAGGACGCTAGATCAATGTCTGTTTTCTTTTTTATCCCTCTCTTGAGAAGTGAAGAGGACACATCTGGCTCCGGTTTCGGGTTTGGCGAAGTGAAGCCCATCTGACCAAAAATAACCTTCCTGCCGAGGTCATATGAGAACGCGAGTAGCGTTTCTATCAAAACACTTGAAAAGTTCTTGCTAGCGATAGCGCTTGCTTCTAAAACAGGGACAGTCCTGACATGCACTTGCTGTCCTCTTCACAGTATCAGTCACTAATTTCACTTCCTGTCACTCGTCTCTTGCTTTGCTTTGCTTTGCGTCGCACGCCTCGTAGACCGCGATCGCAAAAAACTTGCCTGTCGAATGACATCTTTTTAAAGAAGTCGTGCCTAGTTAGTGGCTGCACCTGACAAGGTGAGAAGCTTGGCTAAAACGTGTGGACGGAAATGTAAGAAGCAGCGGCTGCGCTTCAATATCGCCCTCGTCCACTTCCCCTCTCCATCTGCCCTTTGGATTAATCCCTGCTGCTATATTAGGGGCTTTCCTGATAAAGAGTTGACATCATGGTACATTCAGGAGCTAAACTTACCCAGAATGCATTGCAAAATGCTGGAGGAAGCTGTAAGGAAGAGCTAACTAGAAATGTATACCACAGAATTCTGGATTCTGATTGGTCAGATGTTGATCCATTTTCCAACAGCTGCAAATTGCGGGTTTATATCACATCTGAATATGTTACCGTTTCTATAGTAACACCTCGTTCATGGGGACTCTCCATATAAATGTAATTTAAAAAAAGCGTGTGTAATCGCTGATATGGTGACGTTGAACATTTACGGAAGGAGTCTCCAGTGTCAGCTCTTTGTAACAGTCAGAAGTAAAGCGACTACACTTGTTACGTTTTCTGACATCTTCCTAATGGAGGAGTTCCCTTTTTTTATTATTAACTCCAAGAGACTAACTAACATACGTCCTACAACATTATTTGTAACCACAAACGGATAAAAAGTACCATATGTCGTTATTTAGTAAACAAATAATTATAAGTGCTGGCAAATTGCTGTGGTGTAAGAGGAATAAAACACTTCAGGATGTGCTTCATCACGTTGATTATTTTCCTGTAAGGGCACGACATGCAGTGTTTTATTCCTTAATTAAAATTTTAATTATGTTTTGCATTGTTGTGGTTTGTTAGTTAGTTAGTACGAACATCCTGCAAATATTTGTGAATTTCCTGCCTTGTTGTTTCCTGTGGAGTTTAGTGCTACTCTGAGAAAACAGTTCATTTTTTTTCAACTATTAATTTATCTTTGAATGAACTGAGATTTGTGTTGTTTTTAATATATTTCAGGTCAACCAACTAAAAGTGCGCTAACAACAGAAAAAAGGCGGACCCCTGCTCGGCCCTGAGGGGTTCTGGGTGTTGTAGTTTCTCCTTGCAAAGAGCTCAAGGCAATGAAAGTCATGTCAAAACCCCGACTTAACTGTGTAAACTTCCGTGTAAGTAAACTCAACAGGAACTTCAAAGGAAAAAGGGATTTTTGTTCCTTTTTTTCGTTAGTAGATCGTAATCTTTCTGAGGTGAAAAGGGGAAGAGAGTGTTTGTCCGAGGCAACAGTGATACTGTGAAAGAGGAGTTCAGGGGTTGGGGGAGGGTTAATGGCACCCTGATTTCCCAGGAGGCAAAGGAAGAAGGGCAACAAGCAGCTCCTGAGTTTTAGCGCTGCGCTGTAATTTAAGCTAATGACTTAGCAGCGAGCTCGGGACTGACCCTGAACCCAAACTGAACATGTTCTTCTAAAATCACTCCTTCTTTCTCTCTCTCTTTATTTTTCTCTCCCTCTGTTTTTTTTTCTCGCCCTCTGTTTTTTTCCTCTCACTCTGTTTTTTTTCTCCCCTCAGACACCTGACTATCCGCTCAGGCCAGCTAGCTGCAGCTAAACCAGAATCTTAATTAGCGTCTGTGCTATGTTTCCCCTCAAAAAAGCTTGTTCTCAACAGAACCTTTTTCTTTTTTTAAAAAAAAACATCTCTCTCTCTCTCTTTCTCTCTCCCCAGCTAGTGCATTAGCATTCCAGCCAGGTCCTGCCGAACAGAATCTTAATTAGCGCTCATAGATTTCCTGGAAGAAAGGCTTCATATCGGCTGAACAGCTGAACATATTCTTCCAAAACTCTATCTTACCCCCCCCCCCCCCCCCCCCCCCCCCCCCCCCCCCCCCCCCCCCCCCCCCCCCCCCCCCCATCTCTCTTTTTCGCTCTCTCTCTCTCTCTCCTCTTTCAGTCACCTGACTGGACATTAGGGCCAGCTAGTGCATTAGCATTCCAGAAAGCCCTGACTAACATTACTGAAATTAGCAATCATTAGTTTTACTTTCCTTCTCTCCCTCTCTTTCTTATCCCTTTCTCTCTCCTTTCAGTCATTGATTGATGCTAAATCCAGCTAGCCATAGCTAAAACAGTATCTTAATTACTGGCTTTATATTTAACTTCAGAAAGTCTCCATAACCACAGCTAATTTTGCTATCAGTTATTTTCTGAAACATCTTTCTCTTTTTTCTTCCTTCTGCTCACCTGACATGGCGCTAAGGCCAGCTAGCTATTAGAATTCCAGAAAATACTGACTAAAACAATATCTTAATTGACAATGATTAGTTTCAGTTGCTATCATTTTTATGAAGCTCTCTCTCTCTCTTTTTCTCTCTTCTTTCAGTCGCCTGACAAAGTCCAGCTAGCAGCAGCTAAGCCAAAATCTTAATTAGCATCTACGTTGTGTTTTACCTCAAAAAGACTAACTGCTGTTATGTTTGTTTTCCTAAACTACATGTTTTTTCTCTCTCTCTTTTCTTTCAGTCACTTGACTAAGTCCAGCTAGCAACAGCTAAACCAAAATCTTAATTAGCATCTGTGTTATGTTTTCTTTCAGAAAGACTCCAAAACCACTAAAAAAAATTAGCTGTCAATTAAAGGTCCCTAACTCCAGGTCTGCTGTCAACTTTTTCTAAATCTCTCATTTCAGTCACTGACTCGATGCAAAGTCCAGCTAGCTGTGGCTAAACTGGAATCTTAATTAGCGCTTAGCTATGTTTTACCTCAGAAAGGGTGCAAGTTCACCCCTATGTTTGGTTGTTTTTTTTCCCTGAAACATCTGTGTGTCTTTTTTCCTTTTCTCTCTCCTTTCAGTCACCTAAGTGGATGCTAGGTCCAGCTAGTTCATTAGCATTCCAGAAAAAAACATGGCTAAAAAAGTATCATAAGTAGCAAAGGTTAGTTTCCTAGCAGTAAGGCTTTAGTTGGTATCAACTTTTTGTTAATCTCTCTGATTCTCTCTCTTCTTTCAGTCACCTGATTAGATGCTAAGACCAGCTAGCCACAGCTAAACCAGAATTGTACTTAGCGCCCGTGTTATGTTCACTCTCAGAAAGACTTCATAATCACCAGTTTGCTATCAGCTGAACATTTTTTTCTGAAATATCTCTCACCCTCTCTTTTATTCTCTCACTTTCTCTTTCCTTTCAGTCACCTGACTCTAGCCTCAGTCACCTAAGGCCAGCTAGCACATTAGCATTCCAGTCAGGTCCGGCTAAACAGAATCTTAATTAGCAGAAAGGCTACATCAGCTAATGGTTGATGTCTGAGGTGTTTTCTCTCCGGAAGAGAGATTAGCTTCATCCACAAAGCGTGCCTGAAAAATAATGTGCCATGCCAACAGAAGGGGAGATGAGGAAGGAAAAAAAGAGACAGGATGAGAAACAGGAAGTTGGGGCTGTAATGGAATGTGTGGACATAGAGGGTTGGGTGTATTAGCGAATCTGTTTACAGCAGTTAATGAAAACACACTCATGACTTTCCTCCTGCTGGGGGAATTATCTCTCCGTGCTGAAAGAGGGATATGAACATGTGTGACTCAAGCAGCATGAGCTCAATAACACACTAACCACACCGCACCAACACTGTACACTACACAGGGCAAATAATGATGACTTTTTACACCCTATATAGTGCACTATACATCCAGTAATGAGACTCCCCACTTCCTGTAGCATTTTCACCTGCCTCTTTTTCTGACAACAGAATCAGGTTAAAAGTGTGAAACTCACCTCTAATAAACATTTTTTAAATTCTTTACTTTTCCATTCTTTCTTCTGTTCTTTATCTCTCTAGTTCCTCTTATTTATTTCTAATCTTTCTTTCTTTCTTTCTATCTATCTTTCTTTATGTAGTGCCCTTCATGTCCAATAAGGATTAATTGGAATTAACTGAATGTATATCATTTATTTGATTAATTTCTTCCTTTTTAAACACACTACATGTGGTATAAAATATTAGAAAGCCACGCCCACAGTGAAGCCTGGTGGTGGTAACATCATATTGATCACGTTACCTTTTGTCTCCATAGTTTCTGTTTTTGTCTAACCACAAAATTTGAATAAAAGTATGAAATTCACCTCTAACCAATCTTTGTCATTCCCTTCTTTCTTTCTTCCTTTCTATCTTTCTTTCCCTATGTAATAAACCTTTATATGCAATAAGGATTCATTTAAATCAATTTCTTCCTATTTTAACATAGTACATATAGTATATAATATTGGAAACCCATCCCCACAGCGAAGCATGGTGGAGGTAACAAATTACCTGACTAATCCCATCCTTACTCAGTCACTGACTTTTGGTGGACGGTCTCCTCTAAGCAGAGTCGCAGTTGTGCCATATCCTTTCGATTTTTTTTTTTAAATAACCAAACCTTGATTGATACTTTTCCAGAACTTTGTTTCCAAAATCATTTAACTAAGAACTAAATGTTGTTAAATTCTTAACTGAATTATTTATTACAGAAAGGCAGCAAATTAGTAACATGACTTATGCTAGTTGTTTGTTTCATATTACTGTACCATTACACAGCTAGAGAGTAGCAAGATGGTGGTAGCACAATGTTGAGAGTTAACCTAGGCCTCTTGGTTGTTTCTCTGACTGATACCTTCTTTACCCTGTCATTGAATTTTTTCAGTATTTTTGTTTTGGATGTCTATATCAAAACTTTATTTGTGATCTATAAAATAAACAATGGGAAAGTACTTTTCAGTACTTAAATTAATGTACTGTAGCTAGCACTGTTGCTAGTTTCTGGACTTCCAAAGTACATCAGATTCTGCCTTCTTTCCATTTTATTGGTTGTCTCATAAATCCAATCAAAATCTTGAGAAGAATGTTTAACACCCACCAGGATGTTCAGGATATTAAACAGTTTGATGTAAATTGATATTCTGATGTATCTTTAATAATACATTCTGATATTATAGGGGCATTTGCTTGTTCGCTTGATTTTGATTGGACTGAAATGCACTAACCATCTCAACATCTTCCCTTTTGTCCTCTTTATTTAAAATAATATTTTGAGACTATCAATTACATAGATAAAGACAGATTACATAGCAAAAACAGATTTATTAAAAATTCTTCTGGGATGAAATACCACCCTCCCCCCATTCTTAATCATTAATTAAAGACATTCACTAATATTTTGTTTGCTTCTCGCTGTGCTTTCCTTGTCATCTGGCCATATGAAGGTTATTTGTTCTCAGTGTGTGATTTCTTTCCCCAAACTGCATGTCATTAATGAACTATTTCCTAAACTGGGGTAAAAGACATCCAGTTAAAAATTTCTTCTGAAATAGGACAAGAATTTAATCAATATTTTTTATGAGAGTCTACTTTTGTGCTTTTGTGCTTACTTTTGTCATTCATGCTATATATCAATAAAACATTGTAAACGCAAGAGGCAGCAGTGAAAGTGGCAAGAAATAAAAAGAAAGAGGCGTATTTATTGCCACAATAACACAATAGTAGCCTCATTAAACCATAAAAAAGATTTTATTCTACCCTATTTATTGCACTTATACTGTAAGTAGGAGACTGACCCTTTTATCTTTCTTTCTTACCTTTTTTCTTTATCGCTTCATTCCTTCACCATATGAACACCATCCGCACAGTGAAGCATGGTGGTGGTAGCATCATGTTGAGTTACCCTTGCTTCTCCATCTAATGCTCTCTTTACCTGGTCACTGACTTTTGGTGGAATCCCTCCCTTCTTTCTTGTAGCCTCATCTGTTCTTACATGCTTTCTTCATCCCTCAATTCTTTTACCCTGAGAACAACAATCCTCACAGTGAAGCATGGTGGTGGCAGCATCATGTTAATCATTGACCTTGTCCTTTTTACCTGGTCACTGACTTTTGGAGGAGTTTCTTCCTTTCTTTCTCTATTACTTCACCTTGAGAACAACCATCCCCACTGTGAAGCATGGTGGTGGTAGCATCACATTGAACGTTACTTTTGGTCTCTTGGTTACATCTCCGACAAATGCCCTCTTTACTCTGGCACTGACATTTGTTTTAGTCCCATACATTCTTTCTTTCTTTCTTTCTTTCTTTCTTTCTTTCTTTCTTTCTTTCTTTCTTAATCCCTCAGTTCCTTCACCCTGAGAACAATCATCCTCACTCTGAAGCATGGTAGTGATTACCCAGTCACTAATATGTAAAAGAGACCCTCCATTCTTTCTATCCCTCCATTCTTTATTTTACCCCATCCTTCCTTCCTTTCATTCTTTCACTCAGTATAAAATAATGACATTATTTATAATCCCCTATATTTCCAGTTAATTTGCTTCCTCAGCACTTAATAATTTTTTAATGTAGTGCATAGGATATGAATTGTTGACATCTCTACTGTAAGTAGTGCTCTTACATAGGGAGGCTGAAGTTCCACTATTGAACAATTAGTGCACAATGAAAGATTAAAAAAAGGCATTTACACTTTTTATACTGAACTATATGTCCATTAGGAATCTGTCTCCCTACTAACTGTATATGTCCCCTACACAGCATACATGAAAACATATGACTACATAGACAGAGGATGAAATGTTGGTAAATATTAAAAACTAGATAGTGTGCTTATATTATTTCATACCCTAAAGTGTGCACTTCATATATAAAATAGAGATCCACAATTTGTCCCCTATTCCCTATATAAACACTACATAAATGTAGGGAATAGGGGACAAATTGTGGATCTCAATTTTATATATTAAGTGCACTCTTTAGGGTATGAAATATTGGTATATAAAGTGAACTAATGCTAGTAGTAATGAGTAGACATTGAAGATTTAGTACACTACATAGGGTCTGAAATAAGACCCCCTACATGAGTACTCTACAGCGTGCTTATGTAGGGAGCAGGAAACGGTTTGGTATTCTATTCCATATATCAATGGCCACACCCACACTAGTGCATTCTATACACCATGTACACTTGCAGTATAGTAACAGCACTAGCGTATGAAATGCTGGTTTCTATACAGTGTGCTGATGTAGGTAATTGAGACTGGTTTGGGACACAGCCCACCTCTGACTGTAGCGTAGACGAGCTTCACCTTGATCACTGTGAGAGAAGAACATTTTCCGACACGTTTACGAGATGCCCGGCCCCGCACCCACTTTCAAACATCTCCCTCACTTTGATGTGTTTTATTAAAGCCACATGTAACTCAATTTGTTCATCTGTTTGTTTTCTCTCGCTCTCTTTCTGCAGTGAGGCGTTATTTACGGCCCGGCGTTAATGGCGGATTAAAGCTCTAAAGATAAATGGCGATGAATTGAAAGAAACCATTAACGGCAGGAGCTCGGAAACACAAACGCCCTTTAATGTGCTTTAGCTTTCTTCACCTCCAGGATCAACACACACACACACACAATTTAATTTCCTCATTGCAAGCTTTGTAAAATATTTAAATCACATTAACTGCACACATCACTTCTCTTCTTTTAGAGATTAAAGCTATAACGTCACCAAGTTGATAACTGTTGGCCACTGACATTTTCACTCAGTCTTACCTGTTTTCTTTCTTTCTTTCTTTTCTTTGTATCACAACTGCTGAGGACATGGATGGCAATACAAACACTATTTTTTTAAATAAAGTTTGAACTTTCTAATACAATGATTTCAGCTCAGCTGTTAAAAACTGATGGGCTTTATTTCATTTCCACGACCTTGGCCTTGTCCTAATTGTCTATATCCAGGAGCATATAATGTCACCTAATGAGCCATGCAGCCTGGGTTTATTTTAACCTTTCACCTTTAGGGCATAGAGGTGAGTGTCAAGTTCTTTAACACTTTCAAAGGAGGCAAAGATTTGTTGTACAGGAACAGTAATGCTCTCTCTCTCTTTCTCTCTTTTAATTAAGACCAAATGTTGACTTTTGCTTGCAGCTGGGAGTGGAGAAGTGTATATAGAAGTGAGAAGTGTACACACTCCTAGTACAGGAGGAGTGTGTAAAAGAGGAGTGTATACTGGAGGAGTGTGTATAGTAGGAGTGTGTACAGGAGGAGTGTGTATTGTAGAAGTACAGTAGGAGTGTGTAGAGGAGGAGTGTGTACAGGAGGAGTGTGTATTGTAGGAGTGTGTACAGGAGGAGTGTATTGTAGGAGTGTGTACAGGAGGAGTGTATTGTAGGAGTGTGTACAGGAGGAGTGTATTGTAGGAGTGTGTACAGGAGGAGTGTGTACAGGAGGAGTGTGTATTGTAGGAATGTGTACAGGAGGAGTGTGTATTGTAGGAGTGTGTATAGGAGGAGTGTATTGTAGGAGTGTGTATAGGAGGAGTGTATTGTAGGAGTGTGTACAGGAGGAGTGTGT
>CM040975.1:13238397-13265349 GCA_022985145.1 Pangasius djambal | reverse complement strand
GTGTGTATAGGAGGAGTGTGTACAGGAGGAGTGTGTATTGTAGGAGTGTGTACAGGAGGAGTGTGTATTGTAGGAGTGTGTATAGGAGGAGTGTGTACAGGAGGAGTGTATTGTAGGAGTGTGTACAGGAGGAGTGTGTACAGGAGGAGTGTGTACAGGAGGAGTGTATTGTAGGAGTGTGTACAGGAGGAGTGTGTATAGTCGGAGTGTGTATAGTAGGGGTGTGTATTGTAGGACTGTGTACAGGAGGGGTGTGTATATGAGGAGTGTGCACAGGAGTAGTGTGTAGAGAAGGAGTGTGTACAGGAGGAGTGTGTATAGGAGAAGTGTGTAAAAGAGGACTGTGTACATGAGGAGTGTGTACAGGAGGAGTGTGTACAGTAGGTGTGTGTATAGAAGGAGTGCGTACAGGAGGACTGTGTACAGGAGGAGTGTGTAGAGGAGGAGTGTTTACAGTAGGTGTGTGTATAGAAGGAGTGTCTACAGTAGGTGTGTGTATAGAATGAGTGTCTACAGTAGGTGTGTGTATAGTAGGAGTGTGTACAGTAGGAGTGTGTACAGGAGAAGTGTGTAAAATAGGAATGTGTACATGAGGAGTGTGTATAGGAGGAGTGTGTGTGTGTTAGCTTCATCTTCTTACGATAAAATCTAAACGTGTAAAATGTCAATAATTCACTTCTTCTAAACCTTTCCCCGTAGTGTGCACTACAAAGGGTACAAAATCACGTCTCCTACACCCTTTATAATGTACAAAGAGCAATCAGGGACAAAACTGTTGGCACCCTATACAGGGCCCCGTTCAAAAACCTCCAGGGTGAATAAGTGCACTCGTGCAGGTCTACAAGAACAAATAATGTTGTAAATGAATTAAGGAATAAAACACTCCGTGTCCTGCTGTTGTAGGAAAATAATCAACAACAGGGTGCTGTGATGAAGAGGAGTTATTGTCACCACCGCAAAGTTGATTAGTTTCTTCCAGCAGCGTGTCCTAAAGTGTTTTATTCTCTAATCAGCCTCCCTGCGATGCACCAGTGGCTGGTTTCCAAGAAACAAAAAGAATAAATGAACTAAATGACAACTTTGTAACTTAATTAAAAGTTATTTGTGTTATTATTACTTATGTTAGAAGTTTGAATAGAAATTAATTTTAATAACTACGGCAGGCTCTTTCATGTCCGGCTTACAAAACGTTTAATTGGTCTTAATTTTTGCAGTTAATTTGCATATGTTCTTGAGAACAACAACAACAAAAAAAGAATATCTTTCATGTGGATCTAGAACAAACACACACAAAGCGTGCCGCCAAAATTAGCCAGTGCACGTTAGCACGTCTCTTTTTATTTACAATGCAAGATATAAATTAGTAAAAGTCTTCTTGTTTAACAACATTTTTGTGTACACCCTCGCCTGTTTTTTTCTTTTTTAAATAAAAACTGCCAGTCATCTATTTACAAAACAAACAAACAAAACGTCGGGGGTTTTTGTGTGTCGTTGCAATACAACTTGCATAAATTATACAGGCGACTTGCCCTCATTTACAAAAATAAATATCAAATATTCCACTCTTCACCGGCGCCGTGTTGTCTTCCTGCGTTTCCGTGTGTCACATCCAGGCCCAAATGAAAAAAAGTCTTCGAAATAACGTCCCACGTTTCCCGCGTACCATCACGGTGGCAATGAAGCGAAACTTAGGGATCCTGAGAAACCGTGTCCTTATTTACGGGTTAGATAATTACTTTAATCAATAAAACGCACACGTCTTGTCCAATAACACACCTGCTGTCCATTTAGGTCCTTATTTATCAGAAATTTCATAACTGTAGGTGACACCAAATATGATCCGGTGTACGGGGAAATGATTTAACGCCAGCGTGGGAAGAGGAGGAGGAGGAGGAGGAGGAGGAGGATGGCTCGCTTGATGACGCCTACCTGCGAACCAGAAGAAAAAAAAAACTACATTCAATATACAGGTTATAATGATGCAACAGTTCGTCCTTCTAATTAGCATATTCATCATTTATGTTAATTGATATGTATAATAATAGTTATAACATTTAGCCAATAAGAGATTTGAGAAATACTATTCCCATAATTCATAATGCTTCATCATTAGCTTCATAACGTAATAATGACAAAAAGATCCCACATTATTACCGCATTATACTGAGATGATATGCTAATTAATATTAATAAGCCATAATTATAATATTGCTCCATAACAATAAGCACACACACAAAAAAAATCAATTTAAGTATTTAAATTCATGAACTGTATAATCTCTCTGTGGACACACACATCGTATTAATCATGATGCTAATTATAATATATTTAATATTCATTAGTATTCTAATTAACATCCACACAAGGCTGAAAGATGGTATATAATAACAATAATGAGGCAAACTTCTCCACAAGTTCTCCATCTGCCCAAAAGGTTAGCTTTTCATTTAATAATGAGAATGAATTCCTGAAAAGGAATTCTGGGAAAATACAGATGTCATTTTTTAATTGTTATTGATGACGTACTTGCTCGCCGTCTTTGTCTTTAGCTCGAGAGGTAAGACTGAGGTCCAAGTGTGCACACGTCACCGGCGTCTGCTGGGAAAAACAAACAAGAAATGATAATAATTTAGGGGGAAAAAAGTGTTGAATTTAGGAATGTGAATATTATTTTTTTATACAATGATGTCATAATTATAGTAGAATATCATTATGATATCATAAACCGTAAAAATGTTCCTAAGTATTGTGATGGAAATGCAGCATCATTAAATTCCTAGTTGTGAAGAGATTTGTGCATCATGATAACGTTTAAGATTTATAATTAGTTGATTATAAATTGTTGTAAGCAAATGTAAAAGTGCATATGCTAAATATTTATCATCATGTTACTTATTGTGTTAATTAACATGTTAGTTTATATGAAGAATTCTAATACTGAGCTCATGATACAGTGGATTCAAAAGTTACAGGATTGAAAGTTATTTACATAACCTAAACTGATAAGCATTATAATTATTATTATTATTACACATCAGTGGATTAACATTTAGCTCCGCCGTGAACTCTATCATTTATGCCGTGTGAAACTTCTTCTTGCTCTTTCACCTTTCTTGGCCTCCGCACTCAAGGCCCTGAAGTGCTGCTCCGTCTGGATGTGATTAGCGTGATTAGCCTTTAGCATCGTCGTCTCAGGAGCGTGTTTATGAATCGAGCCGTAGCGCAGGATCCCCTGCCCAAAGTTCCCGTAATTGGCATAATTGCCGTAAAAAGGGGAAGTGTAATAAATCGGCCTGGCCAAGATGGACGCTGAGGGAGCTGCGCCCGATTGGCTGGAGGTCCAAATCCCACCCCCTGAGGGGCAGTTCTGGCTCTGGAGAGGCTGCTTGGGGTCTGAAGTGGCGATTTCAGCCAACGACCAGAGCTTGGGCTTGGTGTTTTGGCTCTGGACGTCAGCGCAGGCCTTGTTTTTGTCGCGATGCGCGTCCAAGAGCGGCGCCTCCACCCCGGTCAGAGGCGACGAGGTCATGGGTTTGGGCGACAGACCCCCGTGACCCCCGTGAGCCGAGGTCAGGTCAATCTCAGAGCGTTTCTCTTTTGCTTCGGGAGCAGATTTGCAGGAGAAGTCGTCAATCCTGCAGAGGACTTTCTCTCCATCCGACTCGGCCGAGTGATCAGTCAGAGAGTCCACGTGTAGGCTGATGCCTGAAAAAAAACCATAACAAAGATAAAGCCGTGTCAGAATAATAAGACTTTTTGAAAATGTCAAATTTTAGCTAACCAGTGTGAATAATTTCTAATGGACAAACAGCTGGTGAAGGGAATTATATACTTTTAACATCTGGCTTATTATAATATAATATTATAATATAATATATAATTATATTATATTATATTATATTATATTGCTCTCAGTTTGATATGTTTGGTGACATATTGTCAGAAAACAACAGACCTGTATTTTTACAAGAAAAATATATTATAATATTTGATTTTAAGTGACATTTATTCACAATAAAGGAGGTAAAATGAACATAGTGTTAAAACATTAGTGTAGCATGATGTTTATGAAGCAAAACCTCCGTTACTCTGGGAACTTCGTATCATGACACACTTTTTCACAGTATGGATCTCGGATCATTATATCTCACAGCTTTAATCTGACTGTACAGCTCATCGTGTGATATTATAATCTATATTACTGGTATTATAATTTAACATCAACATGTTTATGGACGCTCCACTACACACAAACCTCCAGAAACTCTAATGATTTAATGTAAATATTAAATGTAATGCTGTCTGAATGTGTTTAATGATTTTCATTTCGGTTTTTGCAAATCACCTTTACAGTCGATAAACGATCTATAATCTATAATCTTTAATCTATCATTTCTAAATCCTTCACTTGTGCATTCTTTCTAGACTTTTGTGAACATGATGGGTGATCGTTTTCGACGCATTTATAAAGCCATTTGATCGAAATTAAAGGTGCAGTCATTGATTTTTTCCCCTTTACTTGTACAAATAACCTGAAAGATATTTGTGTTTTTGTTTTGAAATGTAAAATCATTGACTTTTTATGTTTTAGTTGTTAAATGATTATTAATGTACCCTCATCCTCGGCGGACGCGTCTCCGTTGTCCGCGTGCTTGTCGTCCTCCTCTTCCTCCTCCTCTTTCCGCTCGGCGCGCGCTCCTTCCTCCTCGTCCTCGTCCTCGCTCTTGGCCCGCGCGCCCCATGTCACTTTGTTCTCCTTCTTGAGTCTCCGTCTGGCGTTGGCGAACCACGTGGACACCTGCGTGAGCGTCATCTTGGTGATGATGGCCAGCATGATCTTCTCGCCCTTGGTGGGATACGGGTTCTTCCGGTGCTCGTTCAGCCAGGCCTTCAGCGTGCTCGTGGCGTCGCGCGTGGCGTTCTTCCGGTACGCGGGGTCGTTGAGCTGGTACGGGGGCGGCGGGAATCCCGCACTGCCGTATGGCGGGAACCCGAGCGGAGCCGCCATGGCCGAGGGAGGGGGGTCGTACGGGGAGGCCTGACACACACACACACACACACACACGGTAGAAAATCATTATGCAAATTCCATTTCTAATAATAATAATAAGAAGAAGAAGAAGAAGAAGAAGAAGAAGAAGAAGAAGAAGAACAGTGTAACTATTTATTTGTTTACATTTTAAACGTCTCTGTGAAATATAAATAAATAAATCAGAAGTGTTATCAATGTTAAAGCTTGTATTATTATTATTATTATTATTATTATTATTATTATTATTATTATTATTACATTGGAATGCATAATTAAAATGTATTAAATAAATAAAACAAATAAATGTAAACAATTTGTTTTCTAAAATAAAACGTTAAAATTATTTGTGTCTCTTTCTGTTGTTTATTAATAGGTGATTCGGGATAAAGTGAAATAAAATATCTATTGGAATTTTAATTTGTTATTATTATTGTTGTTGTTGTTGTTGTTGTTGTGCATCACTTAAGTGAAAATGGGTTTATAAATAAATAAATAAATAAACGGAAAATTTCTATGAATAGAAGTGGTATAGTACATCAATAATAATAGTAGTAGTAGTAGTAATAATGATAATAATAATAATAATAATAATAATAATAATAATAATAATGATGATAATAATAATAATAATAATAATAATAATAATAATAATAATAGTGGGTTTAATGAGTGTAGAGATTATAAAGTGATAATCGGTTCTGAATCGGTTCAGTAATGATCACATTAAAGTGAACATCATTCTACTTCCGCTTCCCATAATCACCGCTGCGGGTAGCGAGTGTGTGAGTATGTGTGTGTTTTCGGGTGAAAGTGCGTGTTTTCGAGTGAAGTGTGTGTGTGTGTGTGTGTGTGTGCGTTTGGCCCGGTCGCTGAACCGCAGCATTACATTAAATCCTATTAAGCATTATGAAGCCCTTAAAAAAAAAAAAAAAAAAAAAATCCGTGTCATTTGCGTCCTAATTCGGCTTTTATTCTCCTTTCAGCTGCGCAAATTTAACTCCACGTTATTTCCAGCCTTTTAAACCGCACGCTGCCTTTTTTTTTCCTTTTCTTTGCTTTTCTTTTTTCTTTTCTGACCTGTTCAGCAGCGCGAGCGTTTCATTTCTACACCACTTGTAAAAGATGTTTTCAGGTAATGTCGGGAAAATTAAATCCTCTCCTTAGAATTACATGTTTCGGATTTTTTTTCATCTCGTATTTTAGATTTGCAGTGAGGAGTTTTTCTTTCACACCTTGGAGTCGGTTTAACTTTAACACAACCATAATGCACAAATCCTCTCTCTCTCTCTCTCTCTCTCTCTCTCTCTCTCTCTCTCTCGTTCTTTATTAACAGCAATAACTTTGAGTTATTGAGTAAAATATCTGCGATTCCTCTCTATAACACGGATTACAGCTTATACAGAATATTAAACAGTATAATAAATAATCACAATAAAACACTTTTCACCCATAATTACTTCTAGATTCTTATTCTTTTTCATTCATAAAAAAGTCTTATAGTAAACAAAATTCAAAAAGCAAATCCGTTTATGCAAATCAGCTTTATGCGAATTGTTTCATATTTTCTATCGAATAAATAAAGAGATCTTTGTGCATCAGAGCTGAATCTGTTTTTGCATTGATTCTTGTTCAGGGCTTTACGGTGTAACTCGCCCTCATTAAGCTGTTTAGTGTAAAACTGCAGACAGTTTAAAATGATTTCTAATTGTATTATTATTCTTTGGTTATATTACGTTTTGACGCAACACCTGCAGCGTGCACGATTCTCATTAGTGTATTTATTTATTTATTTTTAAAAAGCCGCCTTTTTCTTTTTCCTCTTCATACAGAGCAAGAAAAACAAACCAACGAGCAAACACTACACACGTGTTAACTGTGTTAATGAGTTCTACGGGTCAGTTTTTCCTCCGTAAGTTTGAATCCCAGTGAGACTTAGGAATAAATTAGGAATAAGTAAATAACAGTAAATAATGCACCAGAGGCTTATTCAGCGCAGCAAAACCCTCTAAAGACACATGAAGAAGTGAGAAATGAAGAGCTCGCGAGCGGAAAAGGGCTGATTTTTCAGCAAATCTCAAATAATTGTCGTGCAGTAAATCAGGCATGCCATTCTCCCATTCGCCTAAAGAAAGAAAATCGCTTAAAACCTGTGTTTGTGTCATCATCATCATCGTTATTATTATTAGCATCATTAATAATAATAATGACAATAGTTCTGACAGGATGCAGGATTCTCTGTGCATCTCTATCAGGGAAAAGGAGCTCGCGCACGTGATTTCAGCCTGATAATTCTCATACTTAACTACAACTAAACGATTCAGCTTAGCGCGTGCATTTCGTTCCGTCAGGGAGGAAATAAGCTGTAAAAACCATGACGATAGATAAAACGATGTGTCACGGATGCATTAAAAAACACAACAAAAATAAATAGGTGCACGCGCTCACAAGAGAATATATTATTACGCTATATATTTACAAAATAACAATAATATTAGTAATATATATATAAATATGTGAGAGTGATCTTATCGCGCTCTGAGGACTTCCCAAAAATAACTGACGAATATAATGATAACGATAATGAAATGTCACGTGACACAACAATCATCTTATAAACCTGTAAACTATCATTTCATAGCGCGTCCATTTTAGGAAACACGCTCGCGCTAAAGTCTCATAATAACAACAACAACAACAAAAAATGCAAATATGCAACAACAAAAAATCCCTATAAATATATAGCTATATAGACAGATGTATCGATAAGCACGGACGCTTTATATGTGGGATATTAATAATAATTCTGAAACTCTGTTAGAGCTGAGACACTAAACACAACAAGGTTCCTGGAACTAATATGAACATCAATGAACCTTCATTTAAATCATTTAAATAAGAAAAGGTCCCTAGAGAGAACCCGCATTTCACTCTCTCTCTCTCTCTCTCTCTCTCTCTCTCTCTCTCTGTCTGTCTCTCTCTCTGTGTGTGTGTGTGTGTGTGTGTGTGTTAGCCTGTAAATACGATATAAATGCATTAGAGCCTGTTTATACACACTACGCACGCGCACCTTTTCACTCAGGAAGAGCTCTTATTTTAAAAAACAAAAACAAAACAACAACAACAGCAGCAACACAGTACAGCATGCACGTGACGCGCACAATAATTTTTTTTTTCCCCACCCAGTTACAATTTCCCGCAAATAAAGGTGTTACAGGTTTCTGTAAAATTTGATCGGGTGACACGTGCATAGCTTTTTTATGTTGCACATTTTAAACGAAACAAACAAACAAACAAACAAACAGACAATACACATGCACATGTAAATGCACATGCAAATATGCACAATATGATGTTGACATAATGATGAACAACAACAACAACAACAACAACAAAACAATTAAGTTGAACAATCATGTCGCGAGCGCGTCCATCACTTCACAACACGCACGAGCTGCCGGTAAATAAAAATAAAAGTAAAAAGCAGCATGCGCGGTGAGAACCGGATGTAGATTGTGAAAGTGTTTACCATGTAGGAGGGGAAGCCGGTGGCCGGGTCGGTGTGGTAGCTCAGCGCGCTCGCGAAGCCGCCCGTGGCGGAGGCGGTGAAGGCGGCGGACGCGGGATACGGAGTGAACGCAGAACCCGTGGACGAGGAGGATGACGAGGAGGAAGACGACGAGGAGGAAGACGAGCAGCGCGCGGCCAGCTCGAGCTCTTCACTCCTGAGCGGGTAGAGAGCCAGAGAGCCCGGGCCGGGCTGGTACAGGTAACCCTGAGGATACGACATCGCGCCGGAAAACAAAAACAACTCCAATATATATACTATAATAAAAATAAAAACAAAAACACATACGCCGCGCACGAGACGCGGCGCTAATGCATGAGGGTGAAGTGTCCAAAAAACACACTGCGCTTAATGCATGTGTAACATTAAAAAAAACATGGACAAGGGCGGAAAAAGAGAAAAAGATGTGTCGCGCGACTGTTTCTTGTTTTTGTTTCTTCCCCTAAAGCATGAAGAAGTCCGATGTTTCTTTACACAATAATTTAAAAAAAAAAATCAGAAGGATTCAAGTCTTCTGGTGATGCATGCGATGGTGAAGGTGAGATCTTCCTAAAAAATGAAAAATGAAAAAAAGAAGAAGAAGAAGAGAAAATGCACAAGTTGAAGTCGCTGCTTCTAATGCATCTAACAGATCCGGTGTGTTTTCTTCCAAAAAAAAAAAAAGGACATAAAAAATTAAAGACAGAATGACAAAAAAATGGACTACTACTGCTTCTTCTTTTTCTTCACAATTGCATCCAGTTTTTTGTCCAAAAAAAAGAGAGAAAAAAGGAGCCCGGACCTGAAAACGCAAACGAGTCGCGCGATATCTCTCTTCTTCTTTTTTTGCTTCTGCTTCTTTTTCGAAAATGATTTTCTTTCCCACAAAAAAAAAACAAACAAAAAAAAAAAAACAAGAAGTGCAGGAATAGAAATACCTGGCGCGCACCTCGCTACTTCTTCCGCTAAGATGGAGACTAATTAAAGCTGATATAATGTCGCATAAATAGAAATAAAACGCGAACACACGCAGAAAGAGAGAGAGAGACAGAGAGCTTCAGCGCCGCGTGCGTGCGCGAGAGCTGCATGGGTGTTTGCGCATGTACGTGTGTGCGTGCGTGTGTGTGTGTGCGTGCGTGTGCGTGCGTGCGTGTGTGTGTGTGTGTGTGTAGAGGGCTGTGAGGAGTGCAGCACGAACAGCAGCAGCAGCAGAGTTTCTCGGCGCATTTGGAGGCTGTCACTCAGTGCGCGCGGATCTGAATATCCCATCTCCGCCCCTCGCGCTGGGAAACACACACACACACACACACACGCAGAGTGACGCTCGCTCCCGCACGGGTGTGTCTTTAATACAGCGTGCACGCGGCGCGCGATAAATTAAAAAAAAAAAAGTATTTTAAATAGAATCACTGCATTAATTATAATCTGCGTCTCGTGCACGGAAATAGTGCGTCTCCCTGTCTCGCGCACAGAGTTCCCACAATGCACCGCGACCCTGAACTCCGGTAGATGAATGAATGAAGAAAAAAGTAATGTGTTATATCAACACTCAGTGTGTGCAGTAAAGAGTGTGTGTGTGTGTGTCTGTGTGTGTGTTAATGACACAAATTAACACTGTTACATTCTAACACAGCACACACACAAAGAGTTTCCTGTGTGATTGTGTGATCAAAACACACTAACACACATTTGTGAATTCTCATTTTAAGATTAGTTTGTTAGCGTACATCAGTGTGTTAATGTGTGTGTGTGTGTGTGTGTGTGTGTGAGCGTGAGTCAGTGTGTTTCTCAATCTTTGCTGCTTTGCGTCTCACGTATTAACACACACGCCAACACACTCCAACACACATTAAGACACATTAACACACACCAACACACACTCAAACACACCAACATACATTAGTACACCCCAAAACATTAAGACACACATCAACACACACTAATGTACATTAACACTAACAAACACACATTCTCACACACCAACACACACTAACACACACATTCGTACACACTAACACGCACACTAACACACACTAAAATGTGTTCATTTCACACTGTTGTGAATGAACAGAAAGCATTATAATAGCGCAGTGTCACAGCAGGTGTTTATTTAGCAAAACAATTAACGCACTGTTTAACACGTACAGTCTGAGACCTCCTGAAAAATACTTCTATTTGGCATCTTTTTCTAATTTAATGCAATTATTTATTAAAAGTTATCAACATAACAACTTGTCTGTAATGTGGAATGTTAGAAATATTTAGTGCTAAATGCTGAATATTGTATTTTCATGATATTGAACATTTTCTTTCTTTGTTTTTTTTTTTTTTGAAAATTCTAAAACTTTATTTATTTCCAGTTTTAATTTTAGAAAATCCCATTAAAAAAAAGTATTAAACTAACATCTACATATTTAAGTGAAATCTGTGTGTTCATTTTTATGGTATTTTTAAGCAGTAGGTTTTTAGCCTTGTGAAGTGTGTGTGTGTGTGTGTGTGTGTGTGTGTGTGTGTGTGTGGTTATTGGAGCTAACACGTCTCTTTTAGCAGTAATAAGATTAGGATAAGGCCACAACAGCAGCCCAGCCAGCTCCACTCAGCTGAATAAGGCCGTGTGTATGTGTGTGTATGTGTGTGTAGCAGCAGTGCACGGGTCAGCCGGTGGGAGGTGTGAATCGCCTTCTCAATGTCACGTGTGTGTGTGTGTGTGTAGGGGATCAGTGGAGGGGTGTGTTAATGTTTCCCAGTCCTGCTTCTTTAGCTCTTGTATTTGTGTGTGTGTGTGTGAGTGTGTGTGTGTATATCAGTGTGTGTTTCCCAATCTCTCTGCCTTTATGTCTTATACTGAACATTTTAGCATATAACACACACTAAAACACACTAACACAAACTAACACACCCTTTGTGGGGATAAAAACATGTGTTACTGTGTGCTAGTGTATGAGAATGTGTGTTTGTGTGTTAGTATGTGAGAATGTGTGTTTGTTTGAGTGTCTGTTTGTGTGTGAGAATGTGTCTTAGTGTGTGTTAGTGTGTGAGAATGTGTATGTGTGTGTGAGTGAGACAGAGAGAGAGAGTAAAGAAACTCTGAAATGTTCGACTACTAATGCACGGGTGTGAAGCAGTGGTCTAACACACATACCAACACACACACACACACACACACACACACACACACACACACACACACACACACACACACACTCATGCCATAGTCAGTAAGGCAAACTGTGTAATAATCTATAATAAAGTATTCAGTGTGTGTGTGTGGAAAGTATTTATTTCGATTCTGTTGAGTAAATCATAAAAACAAAAACATATTAATATTAATCACATTTATGCTCATGATGTCATCGCGTCAGAATCAATAATTTTAATTCTCCTAAATTTTATGCCTTTTACAGTCTCAAAGATTTGCGCTATTATGCTAAAATGGATGAATAATTTAATCACAGGTGGATTTACACCTAATGCCAAGGCTGTATATGTGAATATGCTAATGAGCCATGAATATTAATAAGGCCTTTAAAATGAAGTGTCCTGATGTGGCATGAAATTTAGAATGAAATTTAAGAAACTGGTATCAGGATGAAATCCAAATCAGAAGCGAGTGAATTAGTCCAATTATCCCGGCTCATGTTCATACAGCGTTTTTAGCTGTTAGTTAAATGAGATATAAATATTTAAATGAGTATTTAAATGATTTCCTGAGCGATGCTTTAACAGTAAATACACCTGTGTGAACAAGCAGAAAAGATATTATTAGTATTATTAGTATTATTCTTCTTGTTGAGGAATTGAAATTTACTTCTCTCTCTTTCTCTCTCTCTCTGTGTGTGTGTGTGTGTGTGTGTGTGTGTGTGTGTGTGTGTGTGTGATGATGATGATTCAGACCTCCGCAGGGAGAAATTTGTAAAGTGGATTGATTTGTCAGTGGCTTATTTACCGAAAAGAACAGAAGTGTGTGAATGAAACAGCAGGGGGCAGTAGGAGCCAAGAGGGGGGGCAGGTTTCACACACACACACACACACACACACACACACACACACACACCTTCAAAATTACAGTTAAAAAAAAACAACTGAATCTGTTTCTAGTGGTTTAAGTGTAATAAGTATGAAAGTACAGAATATGTTAGAACCCTTATAGGTTCTATGCAGAACCCTATAATAGAGAGTTTTCTATCAGAAAGGATTCCAAGTAGAACCCTTAATTATCCAATAAGCCCTTGAAGAACCCTTTTTCTCCGAGAGCACCAAGCGTGACACGTTCCAGGTGATGGGGGAAAAAAAACACACAACAAAGGCAAATAATTCAAGGGTTCTTTAAGGGTTCATTGGAGTCTATGTAGAACCCTACAGTGCAGTGTATCCCTATCAGAGAACCCTTTCACGAGGTGAAGAACCCTTAAATATCCAAAGAGAACCCTTTTTTCTTATAGTGTATCACGTACTAAGAGCTAAGTGTTAACTCCTGAAAGGTCATAGATGTTAAGAAAGAAACAACGAGCAGTAATTTGGTGTTGTGCACATTTACCCCTTACACTTAATCCACACACCCTCTTAGCAAAAATAAGGTTCTTCAAGGGTTCTTCGGATTCAACAGCGTGATGCTCTATCTGAAAGGGTTCCTGATGGGTAGAACCGCGTAAGGAAGCTTAAAGAACCCTCGAGGAACTCATTTTTCTGAGAGCTTACCAAGAACAAAAAGATAAATGTTAAACTCCTGATGTTAATTCAGTTCCATCTGTGGAATTTTATAAAAGCAAAACGTTATTAACTGACTGTATTTCCAAAAACCCTTAGCAGTTCTTCAGTTGTCCCTACTGTAGAACCCTTAAAGGTACTAGATAGAACCCTAAAACAGAGACCCATTAATCGAGAACCCCTGAGTGTGTGTGTGTGTGTGTGTGTGTATTGTGGGTAAGTGTGTGGTATAAACAACTCATTATTTTATTTTTATGTAGAACCTGTTTAACATGTAGCTTCTTGGTACGCTTCTTACAAATAAAAAGGGTTCTTTAAGTGTTCGTTGGATAATTACGAGTTCTTAGCCTCTTAAAATTGTTCCATGTGGAAGCCTTTGTGATAGAAAAAATATTTGTAAAGTTCTATGTTTGTAAATGTGGAATTAATTAATTTTGCCAACGATTACAATTTATTAAAGAACGACATGTCGTACTTTTTATCCATTTATAGTAACATTTAATGCTTTGGAACACGTTAGTTCCTTTTATCACTTATGTTACTGCAGCTATAAACATTTGCTCCCTCAGCAACCTCTTTCTTTTCAGCATAACGTCTATTTATTTATTTATTTTTTTAACGAGTGTTTACGAGTCCCTGTGTGTGAGCTGTTACTATAGAAATGGTAACATATTAGAACGAGCGTGTTAAGATAAACCTTTGATATAAACTATAAGCAGCTGCGCTACTGTTAATCAATACCTCCTGACACGCCGCTGCTAGATTTGGTGTTTCTTTCCAAACTTAACTGAAAAGTTCTCTCCGTCTCGCTCAATAAACATCCGTCGAACGGAACGCTGCAGGTGCAGTTTTTTTTTCCCAGATCATAAAAAGGCAATACAATCACGCACATTTCCCAACAGTGTGTTCACTCATTAGCCTTTTAGACCATTGATCAAAGTTTACTGACAAATTCTGTGATTATATGGGTCCTTATGCTCAATAAAGCTGATTAAATAGGGGCCAAGAGCTCACACACACACAAATACACACATGCACACGCACACACACACGCACACACATGGCTCCTTATAGAGTCAGATTTATGACGCACGCCATTGAGTCTGATAGAAGGCAAGAAACAAATATTGATTTTTCATATTTTTCCCCCAAACTTGTTTACTCTGGGTCCTCCGGTGGCCCTGTGTGTGTATGTGTGTGTGTGTGTGTGTTTAAGGGGAAAGGGATTATTACCCCTCACTCCTGATGAGACAAATTGCTCGGCGTGACTCCGGTGGCCGACGGCTACGCTTTGATGTCACGTCGCTTCATTTGCCCTTCCGACTAAATGATTATTGATTTTAGATTTCTGAAGCTCTCGAAAATGTGAAAATCGGGACGAGGCCCTCCGGAGGGCGGGGATTTGTTTTATTAACTTATTTCTCGCAGGCATAATTCTCTTTGGCCGACTGCATGATGTGTGTGTGTGTGTTGAAGTGAAAGGGGGTTCACAACCGCTGCTAAATACTGTTGTTTTTTTTTTTTTTTCAAAAAAAGAAAGAAAGAAAGAAAGAAAGAAAGAAAGAAAGAAAAACCATTTATAAAATCGCAGAACGTTCCTGAAATTGATGAGGGCTGTGTTCCAAATGCAAATGTTTCCTAAATTAAAAAAAAAAATTGTTCTACAAAGATACTGTAACATAAAATGATAAAGAAAAAAAAGGTGCTAGTAAAAAAAATATAATTCATAACTTCACACTACTACAGGTTAATCACTAGCTAGCTACAAGCCTACATGCTAGGTGACTAATTAGCAGCAAACATACGAGATATGTATCTATTGCTAATTAGCTAATTAGCACTCAGGCTCACAGTGTAACGTTAGCTACGCAATCTTTAACATGTTACAGGTAATGTCGTAGATAACATGCTAGAAAAAATATTCTCAAGTTTTTTCAAACCTTCAAAACAGAATGAGGTCTTTTAAAGTTATTTAGATCAGATGGTGTAGGTCTTCTTCATTTCAAACCTTAAAAATATGTCTTCCTCAAAACAAGAGAGAAAAACAATTCGCTAGAAAACATAAAGGCGTAAATTTGCGCTACTGAAGCCTATTCTGTAGCTAGATTTGTGCTAATCAGCTAAGTAGCAGAGCGCACGGTTATGAGAGAGGACACATGAACGCTAAAAACAAATGACCTCTAGATGTTACATCGTTAAATTAAACTCAAGTTGACACGTTAAAGCTGAAAACTAGCAAGTGTTAGATGTAAATTTGTTCTTTTGCAGCCTATTTAGTAGCTAGCTAGCTTCTTGATGATCAGCTAATCAGCAAACACATGCACTAGTAAATTAGCAGCTGACTTTCAATTTTAAGATGAAACCTAGCAAAAATTTGCTAGAAAAGACTCTGAATAAAATCAAGGTGACACTTCCAGTCAAGAATAAACTTTGTCTATTTGTGAGAATTTTATGTTTAAAAAAAAAATAGCAAAGACATGCTAGCAAAACTAGCAGAGATCAGACTTTGTAGGTCATGCTGCAATTTAAATCTTAAAAATACAATGTCTTTCTGAAAACAAATGAAAAAGAGTCACTACTTTTAATAGCTAGCAAAGAGCAATAGCTAGCTCAAAACTAGCAAATGCTAGACTTGGAAGCTAATTGTAAATACCAAACCTTCAACAAACAAAACACTGTGATGTCCTTAAAACGAGTAAATTAAGTGAAAGCGAGAGTTCTGTTCACATTTTGTGATTATCTCTTATCCAGTTTTAAGATGAAATCTAGCAAAATCATGCTAGCAGAAGTAAAGAAATTTAGGCTTTGCATTACCTTCAAAATGTGATAACTTCCTTCCAAAGGAAGAAATTCCATTAAAACCTCACCTATACGTGGGACAAAACCTAGCAAAGGCATCCTAGCATAGCTGACAGTGGCTGGTATTTGTCAGTCATGCAAAATCCTAAACTTTAAAAACACTTTGACTTCCTCAAAATTATTTAGATTCTGTTCAAATATCTATGAGACGACTTTCAGATAAAGGTGCACTAGCATAACTAGCAAAGGCTAGTATTCGTAAGTCATGCTAACTGAAACCTTCAGAACACATAAACATCTTCAAAATGGGTAAATTAAATTTATAGTTAGGGGAAATTATATAGTTCATTAAAGCCCCACTTTTGTGTGGGAAAAAAAAAACTAGCAAAGATGCACTAGCATAACTAGTAATGGCTAGTATTTGAAGTCTGTTGTAAAGTTTGTAAGTATTATTAAGCTACATCTTAAATCTTCATTAATAATAGAAGGGATTTATTTATTTAATCGCACCATCTGTTGCACCCAGATGAGGATGGGTTCCCTTTTGAGCCTGGTTCCTCTCAAGGTTTCTTCCTCATGTTGTCTCAGGGAGTTTTTCCTTGCCACCGTCGCCACCGGCTTGCTCATTAGGGATAAATTCACAGTGATAAATTCAAATATTTAGAATATATTTTTTGTTAATCCATTTATTTCTGTAAAGCTGCTTTGTGACAATGTCCATTGTTAATAGCGCTATACAAATAAAACTGAATTTGAATTTGAATTTGAATTAAAAAAAAAAGCTAGCAAAACTAGCAGTGGTCAGACTTTGTATATCATAATGAATTTTACATCTTCAAGAAATAATGAATTCTTCAAAAGGAGTACATTTTATCAAGGTTTTAAACGCTAACCCTTTACATGGTACAAAAACTAGCAAAGATGTACTAGCATAACTAGCCAAGGCTAGTATTTGTAAATTTTAAACCTTCAAACTGCATCAAAATTTCTGTTCGATTCAAAAATTAAAAATTCAGACCTTCAAAACAAAACAACATCCTCAAACAGAGTGAATTCACTCACTGAAGCCACGTTTCCCTTAAAACTTCTCCTTTCTGTGGTACAAAAACTAGCAACGGTGTGCTAGCATAGCTAGCAAAGGCTAGTATTTGCATGCTAAATGTAAATCCTTTAAAAAACAACCTCCTCATTATTCTTTCGAAAAAAGTGGATGTTTCTGTTTGAGCCTCATATTTCTATGTCTGTGAGAAAGTTTCAGAAAGACTCGCAAAAACATGCTAGCGGAAACTAGCGGAGGTCAGACGTTGTAGGTCGTTGGGAATTGAAATGCAATGACACTCCTCAAAAAAAAAAAAAAAGAGTGGATTGAATCATTACAAATTCCAGACACTTCGGCGTCCAACCTGTGTTCTGTCTCTTTTTATCGGCTCGGCTCGGCGCGCGAGGGCCTTCGGGAGAGAATATAAGGTTGCGAAAATGCCCTGTATTAGTTTACATGTTCTTTGAACACGGCAAACATTTGCTTTGAACTTTAGCTTTGAATCCCAAAATGTAGTGAGGAATGCCGTAGAGGATACACTCGTGTGTATGTGTGTGTGTGTGGGTGTGTGTGTCTGTAGGCGTCTTAGCAGTTTTCACTTCTATCCCTTCAGCAGATCTACAAAAAAAACAAAACAAAAAGAGAGAGTGTGAGAGAGAGAGAGAGAACAAAATCCACAATGGAAAATCAAATTCAGCCCAAATCTTCCCTTTAACATCGTCGTAAGGTTTCCGTATTTTGGAAATGATGCTACCATGGTAACGTAACCATCATCTTCTTCCTCACTCAAAATCATTTGCGCCAAGTTCTGACTCAGATCAACATCAGTAATGTCATTTAAGACAAAACACTGGAACGTCATGGATCTAAATCTGAATCAAATGAATGTGAATCTAATGTGAATCAAATCAAACAATGTGAATCTAAATGTGAATCAAATGATTATGAATCTAAATGTGAATCAAATGAATGTAAATCTAAATGTGAATCAAACCAGTGTGAATTTAAGTGTGACTCAAATGAATGTGAATATAAAACTGAATCAAATCAAACAATGTGAATCGAAATGTGAATCAAACAAATCAACCCTCATCCAGATCGATTCATTGAAACCCGTAGATCAAATGAGTCGCATGACAAAAGTGTGTCGTATCACTACAGTATTTCGCTTGCGATCGGTTTGGGACTGCAGATAAACACAACACACTTTTCCAAGTTTGTCAGCGTGCTAATTTGCAGATTTTCCGAGATCCCGGTGCAGTGCAGAGATACTGCCGTGTGGTTCGAGGCGATCTGATGCGTTTTCTGAGGGAAAGAGAATGTCTTTTGGTTCTTTGGGTTCTCAGTAACGAGCCCTGCGGAAAAAAAGGAGTGCCAGTGTGTGTAATCAGCAGGCGTCCATGTGCTTGGCAGCCGAGGGGGTTTCCAATCGGTCCCTCTGGGCAAGTGTGTGTGTGTGTGAGAGAGAGTAAAGCGAGGAAAGGAACTCAAAGGCTGTGTTTTTGCATCGAGTAGAGTCACCAGCACACTGTTCCAATTTCGCTAAACACACCGCAGATAGCTATGCATGTTTCAGTGCAGTGTATTTGAGGAAAAAATTAGGTTTTGGTTATATCTTTTGGAAAAAAAAAATACTATTTTCTTTTCCAGATATTCTGCAGCTGCTTCCTTTCTCATTAGCATGAAATATTACCAAATTTTTTTTTTTACGTTACTTGTGTATCTTTAGACGGCCATTTGCGCATGACACAGTGTCACAAATGTGTGTAATGCAGTTTAATAGACTTTTTCACCATTCTCCGCTATATATATATATATATATATATATGGAGCAAGCCGAGCTCCTGCGCTAATCATTTCCACCTGCACTTTACCTTAGAAGACGCTAAAATGTTTGGCTTGGACGTCTCATCCACGCTGCCCCCGAAGGAAAGGATTAAAAAAAAAGAGCAGAGTGACGATGGAGAATAATTATTGTCAAATATTTACCAGGATTCACGGCTTCGCTAGGTTTGCTGACATACTGCGTTTTAATGATTTAAAATGATCCGCTAGCGTCGGCCTCGGCGTGCTTAATCAATTAAAAACATGAGCACGATTTGACACTGAGGTAAAACTGAGGTCTATGAAAACCATATGACCTGCCTGCTAAGTAGCATGGTTCAAACAAGGACTAGCAAACAGCGCTAGCGTGTAGCAGAAAGCCAAAGCTGTGAATTGTTCCCACGTCAGCTGAACGATGAAGTCGACTTAAGTAGGCGAAAACAGCTGTCAGTTATCACTGATCAGACACTAGCTCAGCGCTAATCAACCCCCTTACATGCTAAACCTGGGGCTTACGCTAAACCTTGCTAATCCAAGCAGCTGGGTTTTTTGCTCTGACACACCTGAGCTCATTCATTAAACGCCTCACTTAGGACTTGATGGACTAAACCAGGTGTTCCTGAGACGACAGTGCTTACTGTTAGCAATCCGGTCTTAGCATGAGATAAACAAAACGCGCATTAAGACAAAGTCTTAATAAGCTAGCGAGCAGACGCTAAGCTCAGGAAAGTCAGACATTTTTTCTCTAGTACACCACTGCTGACATTCAAGCCCAATTTCATGTCCTTTCTTCAAGTCTTTGTTGTTGTTAGCATCACATGAATGTCTAGCACAAATGAATCAAATGAATCATTCCGCATCTACACACTAAAAGAATCAAATCATAAAGATAAATCCAATTTTTTTTTCATCTACACACTAAACAAATCAAATAATATTCATAAGCATAAATGAACCAAATGATTTTTCTCCATATACAAACCAAAGAATAAAACTGCAAGCAGAAATGAATCAAATTTTGTAAGAGAATCACTTCACAAGCACAAAAGAATCAAATGAGTTTTTGCCCCATCTACTCACTAAGAAAATCAACTCACAAACCCAAATGACTCAAATTATTTTTTTCAACTACACTCTAAAAAATTCAACTTCAAATGGAATTTAAAAAGTCATCCATATATTAACTGAATTGAATGACTTTTCCAATCTACCCACCAGCACAAATGAAGTCACCAGCACAAATGAATCAGTTTTGTTCATCTATACACTAAAAGAATCAAATTGCAGAAAGAATTGATCAAATGATTTAATTGAATGAGTTCACAAGCACAAATAAATTAAATGATTCTTTATCATCTACACACATAAAGAATTCAAGCGCAATTGTGTCAAATGATTTCTTTTTGTTTACATACTAAATGAATCACAGCACAAACACAAATTAGTCAAATGACTTAAAAGAATCAAATTGCAAGCACAGATCAGTGAAAAGTCTTTTTACCCCCAACTATACACTAAAAGAATCATTTCACAATCACAAATGATTCAAATGATCTTTCCCCATTTCCACATTAAAAGAATCAAATCGCAAGCACAAGTGATTCAGATCCGTGTCATGTAAGCTGCTTTTGTTATTCATCCTCCTCTTGGAGGCACGACTACAAAGGACAAAGTACACAAGGACAAATGAAACCACAAATTATAGGAATCATGTATGCGCTGGACGGATCTCCTCGGTGCAGACGGTCATGAGTGACGAGCCAAATGAGTCACCTGAAATCAAAGGAGTCACAATGAGAGCCAATTTGAAATCGCTACCCCTCCTTTCAGCCCGCCCCATAACCGAGGGGTCAAGGGCGGATCGAGTTCCCCTAGAAAGAGCCCGTCGACAGCTAGTGTCAGTCGACTTTGTAGGCATTGTGCGAGAGCTGATAGGGTTACTAGCGGCTAATCCATGCTGACCTCGAACGAGGATGCTTTTGTACAATCCGGACAAGTGAAAAAAGCTACAGCGATCCCGACACATCGGCGTGTTTCGGCTGAGTTATCAGGTTGCGTGTCTGGGACTGGAAATAAACAGGGTTTGAGCGCGAGCAAGGTGACATTTAAAGTGGCTCGGGAAAAGGTGCGTTTGTAGCGCGGGGTTCAAAAGGTCAGCCGATGGAGTGGGGAGCGTTTCGCCGACTTGAAGGAAAATCTTGTTGTGATGAAATGTTAGGGCGGCAGACGTGAAAATGCCACGAGTGTTGGTACGCGGTTTTGTCGCATTCGGAACAAACTTTGAAGCTGAGAAAGCTGTGGCATATCGCCGAAGACGCAGAGACGGCCAAGAACCAATCAAAGCCTCACGTTTTACTGAATCAAAATGGAAATGCGTAGCTTCGGGTTTCTGGTCCTGATAAACTGTTTTCCCTTTAACTGATGAAATGTGTCGTTTCCTCAGTCACATCCTCAAAGGAGACAACTGAAGCTTTAATACTGCTGATTCACCTCACAGCCACGCTGGCATTTCCTTCATCACAGCCTCCATCTTCCTGGCTTATGTAAATATAGATGATGAATATTAAAAAAAAGATTAACATGAGCATAAGACATCATCACATTTGAAGAGATGCATGGAAATAAACACAGTGTGTCCTCTTTTTTCTGAGGTTTGGAAAAAGATAAGACGTGATAATATGTTGTTTGACATGCATACATTTTAACTTGTACCTGAAAGTGTGTTTATTAAACTGCTTGTAAAGTAGTTAAATCACATTAATGGCATCTTAAAACTATGTCTTTTAAATCACATTCTAAAACATGGAAAGTTAGTCACACCTGTGCTGACCCCATGACATTAGAACACCATACTGGTCCTGGAAACTGGCCCTGGGAATATACAGCTTGGGAATGCAGAGCCTCTGGAATATATGGAGTTTAGGAATATAGTGCTCTGGGAATATAGGGAATGTAAGGAATTGTAGGACCCTTACAAGAAATGTAGGAATGTAAGACCCTTGAGATATAGGATCCTGGTAACCTAAGGTCTCATGAATATCCCTGAGAATATAGGATATGTAGGAAATTAGGGCTCATAGACTGCAGGGCTGTAGGAATATATGCCTTTTATAGGACCCTGGGAATACATGGTCCTGGGTATATTCAGCTGAGAAAGCATAGGGCCCTGCGAATCAAGATCTCTGCGAATATAGGGTTCTGGGATTATATGGGGTTTAGGAAGAGATGGGCTCTGGAATATATGGCCCCAAGGAATATAGGAATCATGGAACAAAGGACCCTGACAATATAGCATTCTGGGATTTTGTAACTGTTGAGGCCCCTAGGAATATCTTGGGACTATCTCTTGAAATATAGGCCCTCGGAATGTAATAGCAAAGGAATATATGCCCCATATAGAACACCAGGAATGTCAGGCTCTGGGATTACAGGGCCCTGGGAATATAGAGCTCTGGGAAAAGAGGGTGCTGGGATTATAGGATCCCTAGGAAGACACAGAGGGAATAAGGGATGTTGGGAATACAGGGCTATGAGAAATAAAGGATCATACATCTGAGGAAGCATCTAAGGAGGGCCCTGGTAACAGAACTCTTAGAGTAAGGAATATAGGGTCCTACGATTTTAGTGACTCAGAAATCTGAGGCAATTTGAGATATAGGGCTGTGTTAACAAATGGTCCCAGGTACAGTATATACCTGGAAATATAGGTCTTATAGGTATGTGGAGTACTCAGAATATAGAACACCAGGAATAGAGCCCTTGGAATGTAGGACACTTTGAGATATAAGGCTCTCACATATGAAACCTTAGAGCATGGAGCACTGGGAATATAAGGCTGTGATAGTCCTCTTTTTCTTTGGGTGACTTTGGCGGGATGAAACGTTAAAAAGATTGTCAGTACAATGTAAAAGCCTCTTAATAATATTTACATTAATTAATGTATGTCAGTGTTATTATTATTATTATTATAATCATTATTAATTTCACCTTGAAACAGCAAAACAACTATAATGACTGCAAAAGCTTTGATACGCTTTAAATTTGACCTTTTTTGGTGTCAGTCCAACCAACGGATAAAGACTAAAGATGGCAGTCAAGTGGCAGTCGAACCCTCGGCCACTACAAAGTGCCCTTTGAATGGAGAGTGGGATTGTGGAGGCCGGGCCTTGCTGGCAGGACTTTACACACATTCCGCTTCTTGCTCTCGGGCACAAATTGGCAGGAAGCTCAAGGTCTTTGGCAGGATCTTTGTCGTTGATATGTGCTGCAGGAGCCAAAATCCATGCACACAGAGTATTTTATTATTTTTTTTCCCCCCACACATTGTACACATCTTCTGGTCACTTGCAGAGAACCGTAGCAGCATTATTCAGGGCGTGTAAGCTGTAATTATACTGCGTACCCTTTTCCTCCTCAGTTATCCCTGTGCACGGTGAGGTTAGCCACTCGTAGTGCTCAATATTACACTGTTAATTCAGTGTTTGTCCTCATAGACGACAAGCCTTGCCGATGCTAAATGTCAAGAGCAAGCACTCATTGATCCGCGATCCAGGTCTGGATAGAGGCCATTTACACACTCTGAGGCATTTACGGGTCACGCCGCGAGGCACGGGGAGTGATAAATTCCACTCAGTGGCAGTACATTGAGGTATCGACTCCTCGTGTGGAAATAAATGTCGCTTGTTTTTGTTAGAAACAGTTGTACATTTGTAAATTTTGTGTTGATGCGTGTTAAAAATAAACAAAGCCTATGCCACCTGGCTAAAAATGTGTTGTTTCAGTTGTAAATACGTAAATAAACAATGAAATAAAACTAACTTCGACAGAGCTAAAGTGTCCTACTCATACACAGTTATATGATAGCGCTGCTGAAATCTGGATTCTGATTGGTCGGAAATTGTTGATTAATCATCTGGCAGTAGTATAGCTCCAAATCACAGGTTCATATTAATGCGCTTGTTTGATACATTATCATTTCTATAGTAACAGCTCATTCACAGGGACCTAAAAACATTTTAAAAAATGTCTATAATTGTGACATTTTCAGAAGTGTTTCTTTAACATTTATGGAAGAAGTCTCCAGTGTCAGAGGTAAAGCTTTAATGCTTTTTTTCATCTACAAGAGATATTTCATTTGGACCACACAGAGTGTGTGTAAATATCTGCCAGATTTGTTGCGTTTATTCTTAACGTGAGTGTGAATAATTTATTGGTCAGCAGTGTTCATTCTGGAAAGTGGGATGTGTGTGTGTGTGTGTGTGTGTGTGTGTGTGGGGAAATAGGGTGTTGGCTGCTGTCCATGCACAGTGTGAGGAACACATGTCGCTCACACATGTCGCTCTTTTTTTGCAGTAATAAAATGGTTCATGGTGTACATTAGCTGTTATGATCATTCTCGAAAAAAAAGTTTCCAAATGTGTGTTTGTGTTTTGCTATTACACACTGCAGACTTAACAAACAACAGCAACCAGATACACAACTTGCCTTCAAACAAGTGATATTGCTTTAAGACCTGTTCTATAAGCGTGTGTGTGTGTGTGTGTGTGTGTGTGTGTTGATTAACATCCAGCAATCAAGTCATAATAGTAATGTAATGCTGCTTTCTTATCTGCCGTGTGTGTGTGCGCGTGCGCACGTACGAGTCAGAGGTCAACTGAGTTTTCAGCAGTGTATTATTTGATAGCGTGACCTCACAGGAAAGCAGGTGGAGCGAGAACCTCATCGCTCTGATCACATGACCTTGTCTGTTGCCATGGCAGCACGCTTTGACCTCTGGGGAAGATATGATCAGGTGATGACAGTACAGCGGGTTTGTGATCTGCTCCGGGATTATCGTGTCCTGATGTGAATGTTTACACTCTGCGAAAAGAAAAGAAAGAAAATGTTTTAAATAATAATGAATATAACACTGAGCAGCAATGTGTAGGGGCCCAAGCACTTGTTATAGAGTATTTTTAGCTTCACAATTGTAACGCAAGCAAATAACAACAAAAAAGAACAAATATTATTTGAAGCTAAAAGAGGAGAATGCAGACTTGCTAAACACATCAACATGCATGCACCTGTATGAGATAAATAAATGAATAAATTAATTAAGAAGAAGAAGAAGAAGAAGAACTGACAGTTCACAAGTGGCAAACACTTTACGAAAGTAACAATTAATTTTTTATGCCTGCTTAGAGATATTTCTCTTGGACATTATAAACACATTATCAAACATTTGTGCTTTACAAAATGACAACAACAGTAACAGCAATAATAATAATAATAATAACAATAATAGCTTTGCTGTAACTGATAACACAAGGAGGTGTCACAAAAGTACTACAAGCAAATAAAAGCTTTAAAAGAAAAGAAAAAAACAAATAAACCATAAAAAGGATATAATCTTTATAAGTCATAATCATAAAAAAAAAATAAAATAAAAATAATAGAAGAAAAAACGGTGATCTTGGACTTATTAACACATACTCAAACATAGACTTTATTAAAGTCAGCTAAATGAACTAATGCAGTTCTAGAAAAGAAAACACAAGGCACCAATCAGACAAACAAAACAAACTTAAAAATAGCTCTTTTTTTATTTTCTTTCTTTAGCACTCATAAACATATCCTATTAGTGCTTTGTAAAAAAAAAAAAGAAAAAAAAAAGACATTATTCTTTTACATTATGGCAGAAAGCAGCAATCACTGGGGTCCAAGCACTCTTTTGCTAAAACAAGTTAATCAAAATTTTATTTAAAAAAATATATTCAAAAGCAAGAACAAATCTGACAGATAAAAATGAGCATGGACGAATTTATCTGTTTATTTAAGGACCACTATGTTTGGGAAAAAAAACCCCAAAATGAACAAGAACAAAGATGGTGACTTTGGACTTGCTAACACTGTAAGTCATGGATGTGGCTTTGTTGGAGATGCAGGTGTCGTGATTTGAGCGCTTACACACTGCAAAAATGTGACTTTGGCTTGCTCTGAAAGCATGTCTGTGTGTGTGTGTGTGTGTGTGTGTGTGTGTGTGTGTGTGTGTGTGTGTGTGTGTGTTGTCGTGTCTGGGCCCAAACAGATGCCAACATGGCGGCCGGAGCCCAGCTGGCAGCTTCATTTAGGAAAAAGCCCCTGGATCTCTGCTGAACAATCCTCTTAACGAACCCAGAGGCCTGTTTTATTTTACTTTTTTTATCAGCTGCAGCAGAAGTGAAATAATTCGGCTTTCCTCTCATCGTTTAGGCGAGTCGATTCATTTCGGACCTCGTTTCGGCTTTTGAAAAATAAGATGGCGCCTCACGGCTATCGTCTGCGAGTTTTGTTTTGTGCTCGTGAATTATCCAAAACTGCGCTAGTCACTCGCTAGCGTCTAGAAAGACGGCAGAGCTAGTCGTGTGCGCCCAATAAAAAAAAAAAAAGCTCTACGTATTCGTACCTGTACATATTTTCATTTTAATGTTTAATTTGTTCTTTTTAAGCACATAATTTTATAAATGAGCTTGTGTAGTAAAGAGTGAAGTGACTTATGAAGAAAATACTGAAGTGTGTTTTAATGCTAATATTGCCGAACACTGAATCTATTACCACCCTGACGTTGATTATTTTCTTTTAACAGCATGTCCCGAAATGTTTTATTTCTCTAACAGCACAGAAATTTGACAACGATTACAATTTTTTATTTATTAAAGAATGACTACGTTTGTACTTTTTATCCGTTTATAGTTACATTTAGGAACCAACACTTCGGGACATTCTGTTGTAGGAAAAGTTTCAGTTTCGGGGTTGTAACAGTAACTCCGTAGTTGATTATTTTCCTCTAAATGCACCACACACACACACACACACACACACACACACACACGCACACGCACACGGTACATATCACATAACTGCCTCTGACACCTATTTCCTTCACCCAGCAGATAATCACGTCTCTTTCTCCTCAGGAAACTCAGCACTGGGACATTTTCTCTCGTTCTAAGTCATAAACAGGAGCCGTGCCTTGCCCCGAGCTCTTT
>CM040975.1:13197467-13229649 GCA_022985145.1 Pangasius djambal | reverse complement strand
TTATTTATTTTTTTTTTTTTTTTTTTTTTAAAGTTCTGTACATTACGTAACAAAAATGCCACATAACATTATGAATTTACACAAAAAAAAATTCTCGGTTTTATGAAGTTCAGAGACGTCTTTATTTGCTATTTTAAGCCTCTGTCTTTAACAACGAAGCAGAAAGTGTCTCAGACTCTTTCTTTCTCTCTCTCTTTTCTGACCTCCGGCTGACCTCATCAGATGAAATGAACTTGTTCAGTGAGCTGAGGAAGACAAAGTGCTGCTCACGAGTCCTCCCTCTTGGAAATAAAAGGAATCATTTCTGATACGTCATACACTGCATTATTTCCGCTTTATATTTGTGGTTTTATTTTGTTGAATAAACTGACAACAATGAGCAGTTTGTCTTATTAGCTACCGAATGCAATACATCCGTGTTTCAAAGGAACATGGTGGCCTGGTAAATGTTAGCATGTAGAATCTGTGTCCTTAACACTAGCATCAACATGTAGTTAGTAGTAGTCTTAGCAGTAGTCTTAGTAGATCGTCGGCCATTTTAAATAAAATGTAGCATGTAAATTTTGTTATAACAACAGGAACTTCAGAAATGACAATTTTATTAACATCATATTTTTTATTTTTTCGTATACTATATTTTTGAATAAACTGTAACATTAGCTATATTTTCTTGTCAATTGTTATTTCTTAAAATTAATTGTAGTAAAAAAAACTAACATCACTAACTCATATTTAACACTAGTGAGTAAATTTAATAAGTTACAACGTTCGACTGTGACCTCTAAAAATAAAATAAATCCTTATAAAGCTTATAAATACTTGCTTTAAAAAAAACACAAAATATGTGATGTTTTAGGGGTTGTATTTTATTATTATTATTATTATTATTATTATTATTATTATTATTATTATTATTATTATTATTTAAAATTTATGTTCTTTTTTATATCTCCAACTGCTGATGTGCTTCTTGCGTAAACTTGTAAAATTTAATGTAATTTTAAAATGTAAAATTCATTTTAAAAAACAATATAAATAAATGAATAAATAAATAAAGGGTCTACTTTTAGACAAAATTAAGCACGAATCTGAAAACTAGCCACATTGATCAGCACGTGACTGTGGTGTTTAATGTTCGAAGCTCACACATTTTCTTGATTTAAAACATTTCAAACAAATATAGAAAAATGCTAGAATCTAATTATAAAATATAGATATTTAAAAAGCTAGCAAGGAATTTGATAGCTACATCATGATATACTAGAACAAGGCGAATTTGCTGTCTTTCTATAATGAACATTTTAACTTGAAAATGTATTTTATAAACACTATATATCAAAATTACTGTTTATTTATTTATTTTACATGAAAAGTATTGTAGCTAACAGTGCGGCAAGTTTTAGGACTCAACCTTTCAGTCAAAAAAAAAATTAAATAAATAAAAAATAACGGGCTGTGGAAAAATCACCAACACAACAAACACATCCTGGTGTTCAAACAGCACTCGGCACAAAGAGCTGAAGTTTCACAGATAAACAGAAATGACGGATGCTTTATTGTCTAAAGGTGTGTGTGTTTGCCGTGAGCTAAACCGGAGGGGGACTCAGAGTATGAAACACCTCGCACCTGGAAGAAGTACTTATTGGCTTGAAACACACACACACACACACACACACACACACACACACACACCCACACACACATTCGTTAAGCGTCCATCTGACAGCAGCGTGTAAACAGTGCTGGTGGCGCCATGGCTAAAAATAAAGGAAGTGTAATACGTCTCTCTGACAACACACACTTAAAAATTTGTTACGGTCTATACAAGCTGCAAAACAAAAAAATAAAAGCAGAAGGGGAAAGTCATATTAAAAGTGAAAAGCTCATACGTCAACCACATGGTGTAGCTTTTTAGATAACGCTTTTAGCAATGCCTGTGATGAAAGCTGTGTCCCTAACTCTAGGATTTGCGACAAGTTAGCGCTAGTAGAACATCAGCCATTTCCCAAAAAAAATAAAAAATAAAAAACAGTCTTAATAGTCCTATTTGGTTGGAGTATTTCCCACATTACCCACCATACACAATCAAAGTGTTTAAAATTGGGAGAACACTGTTGCTAGATAACTGAGAATATACACACTGAGCATAAGCTAGCTAACATCTAATGATAACGAGCTGGCTAACATGGTTTAGCTAGCTAACATCATGCCATTATAGGTCTTTTATACAAACTATTTAAAATACAGTGATGGTAGAAATGAAAGAACCATCAGAAATGTGAAAATTTAACTCAAATATGTTGTTAAAATGTAAAATTATCCTTGCTGAAAAAAACAATAGAAACCATCACAGAAATTCTAATGGTTTCCACTACAAATACCATTACAAACCATCAACTAACTATTAAAACCATTACCATTACCATTATTGGTCCTTAATGATATCCACTAGACATAAGATGCCACCAATAGAAGGCAACAAATTACAAGTAGAGACCCACCGGGAATAGTACCATTACCATTAGTTTCCATTAAAACCAACACAATTCCCATTATAACCATTACAAATTCTATGAGGGTTTCTATTGTTTTTTTCAGCAGGGATGATTTGGTCAACTAGCATGTAGCCATTAAATGTCATACAGACAGTATAAAGGCCTAGTAACATGAAAATTTGATATACCCTTCAGGAATATCAACATTTCCCTGGTAAAATGCTAAAAAGATAAATGCTACGAAAAACCTATATGACAAAAATTATGATTTAGCTAGCTAGCAAGCAGCAATTAAATCTCTTATACAGACAGTGTGAAGACAAAGTGACAGTGAAAACAAGACAGAACTGTAGGGAACATCAACATTTACCTCAGATGTGATGGTAAAATACTAAAAAAAATTAGAATAGACAGTATAATAGTAAGTACAATTTTGATTTGGCTAACTAGCATGTAGCCAATAAATCTCTTATACAGACAGTGTAAAGATACAGTGACCATGAAAACAAGACAGAACTATGTGGAATGTCAACATTTACCTCAGATGTGATGGTAAAATGGTAAGAAAATGCTAAGGACAGACTATACGACTAAAATTATGATTCAGCTAGCTAGTGTATAGCTGTTTAATCTCTTATACAGACAGTATGAAGGCACAGTGACACTGAGAATGAGACAAAACTATCAGGAACGTCAACATTTACCTCAGATGTGATGAAAAAATACTAATAAAAAGCTCAGCAGGACAAAAATTACATGGTAATTACACTTAGCATTATTTAATTAGGTGCCACCGTATTGAAAAACATCAACACTGCATAACAGCATCCCTTTGTTTATGTCGTAGTTAGCTACTAAATCATGTTTGCCATGACTGATAGAGTGTGGATTCGTTTTCCGGTGTTGTTTGATGTATTTTTTTATGTTGGTATTTTAAAACCTTATCGATCATGTTGGGATTTTATAAATGTTACCACTAGCTGATTACGTGTTAGAATACTGGCGTGTGAAATTGAGTAAGCTAGCTAGCAAAGAGTGTAGATACTTAAATCACTGTAACTTTAATATAATTTTAAATGAATTCAGCAGCGCCAACCACAGATGTAGCGTTAAATTTGGGGTACAGTTGCTTCGGCGCACAACAGAGATACGATAATGTTTACAATCCAACTTTACACATTATCATCATGGTATAGTACGGTATTGTGCAGAGTTTTGTGTGATGGCTGTAAACCTGGGCCCATATGTGGGATGCTGGGGGTTACTGAACCCTCTTTATGAGTTGGCTCGCACACACGCACACACGCACACACACACACATATCCTGAGGCAGGGATGAGGAAGGAGACGAGACGCACCTGCTGTTCTTAAAGCCAGATGAGTGGAAGTCCTATTTCCCTAAAGGAAAGGTAATACACCTGACAGGCTCACACACACACACACACGTTTCTCTGACTGAATCCATCATTCCATTATGACAAGAATAAAGATTGTGATGTTTTTTGGATCAGATATTAGAGGGAAAAAAAGATTGGAATTGGATTTGAGAAAGTTTTTTTTTTTTTTTGTCTTTGGACCTGGAAATGTTTACATATAAAAAGACTTGGCTATAGTTTTTTGTTAGGATAAACTTTTGTATTTTATATAATGTATCTTATTTCATTATATAATAAGAGATCCTTGTGTGAAAGAGTTTAACTGAATTTTTAAAAAAATCTAAGATTTGTTTTTAGCTATGTAGCTAGTTTTGCTGTATTTTAAACATAAGGAGATTCAGTTAAAAAAATTTATTTAAAGCTTAATAGTTTTTAAAAAAAATATATCAATATCAGCAGATATTCAAGGTTTCACTATCGGTATCTGGAAGAGCGGTATTGTGCCATCTTTCATTAACACTTCGGAAAATAGCGTGAATATCTTTCACACAAGCTGCTGCTGCTGCTTGGACGATATTGAAGCAGATTAGCGCTTGAGAAAAACGAACCAAACAGGAAATTATTATGCTAAGTAGTATCTTTTCATCCTCTGCTTTTCATTACCAAAACAAAGCCACATAATGTGTTATTAAGAGACACAGTGCATTCATGGGTTCTTTGTAATTCGCCGTTTGACGGTTACACTTACAGCAATTACAATGTTTAATTTACGGATTTAGCTCTGTATGTGGCGCAAAGCGCGGGTGGCTAAAGTTTAGTCGAGCGTGAACGTCTGTGTGTGTGAGAGAGAGTGTTGATGTGACTCCTCTTGAAGTCTCTGGGGGACCGAGGATGCGGAGTGTTGATCGTTGCGTCTCGCTGATAAGCTAAAATGTTTCCAGAGCGTAAAGAATCGTGCAGTGCGCAAGAGGGATAAGGCGTAATCTAGCGCCACATGCCGAACTGCTTGCTAATATTTGCATTGGAAATCAGGTGGAAGTTATGCTAAGCTCGCCATTATAGCCTCCTCTGTGTCTGTGTGTGTGAAAAGGTTCCTTCATTTAAATATGGCCTCTTCTCCATGCAGGAAAGGCGAATAATAGCTAGTTAAGATTAAAAAATCACAATATATATTAGTGTCTATTGCTAATATCAAAGAATAAACGTCTGCACATGTTGTAACTGCTAATGTTTAGAAGAAAGATTTCTTTTCATATCATAAAAAGGAAAGCTAAATGCTAACTGCTATCACTGAAATGAAAGTGCCATGGCTTCTAAAGGGCTTCGTATAGGATTATATTAATAATAATGATGTCATAACGAGATCGCCCTGGTGGCATCCATAATCATCGCCAGACACACTGGTGCATATTTCACTCGGGAATCTAAAGCTGGGCGATGGTTTGTGCTGTGCTAGATCTGTGATCCCAAATATTAAACATCACCATAAATTATTTCAGATAATACGCATACGCATTTGATATTTGAAATAATGTGAAAACATTAAAACTTAAAAAGCACTGACACTGGAGACTCCTTCCATAAATGTTATGAAAACTCGACGATTTTTTTTTTTTAATGTGAATCCCTGTGAACGAGCTGTTACTATAGAAACGATACCATATTTGAATCTGTGCACTACTGCCAGAGCTGCAGTTACAGAAAATGAATTAACACCTTCTGACCAATCGGAATTCAGAGCCCAACAGCATTGTGGTGAAATAGTCATAGTTATTATTGTCCTCACCGGGGAATTCAACCATGGGGAAATCTGTGACAGTCCTGGAATGCAGGAATACTGTACAGAATATCGCACTAATGCACAAAACAGAAAACGGGAGATAATTTTGGCACTCAGCCCTGCTACATGCTCTCTCGCCCTCTCGCTTTTTATTTAAGGAGGTGGAACCGAAAAGTGATTGAAGTCTGCTTTCTACAGCGGAATTTCTTGAAACCGCGTGAAATTGTGCGGCTAATCGGCTAAATCTCTCAACACAAAGAGATAATTGCTCCCCAAATTAGCGTACCTGAGACCCGTTGCGTTCGGTCATGCCTAGTTTCGTGCGTAGTGATAATGGTGATATTAGGGCTTAATTAAGATCGGGCCAGAGTTGCTGAAGGTCGGCCATTAGCACCAGGATCATTGAAATGCTAATTATGAGCAGATTAGAAAGTTACGCTCCTTTACAGGGGGTTATTAGATAATTACTCACGGTGTAATAATGATTATAGGCCATTCTGTGTATGTGTGTGTGCATGCAATACAGAGAGCTAGAGGAAGTCTTCAGCTAGAGTTAGTAAAATGAAACAGTCTCTACATACAATGTTTGATAAGCCAGTATTTCCCCATGTTGCCTCGCTCTTAAGTTTCCTTAACTTGAAAATAATATTCTTAAACTTATAAATCATTACTAAAATTGTATTAATAAAATTTATTAAATCAGGGATTGAAATTTGTATCAGTGTGAAAACAAAAACGCATAATAATTACCGGTGTTTTGAGGTGTGACCCCTGGTAAGCCCATGACCTCAACCATGACCTTAGAAATCCTTTTAAAATGTCCTTTTATGTATCATACTGAGATAAAATTGAACGGAAGTATCACTAGGCCTTGGAAATATTGAACTCTTAAGAACATATGGCCCAGGGAATATGGGGTTCTGAGAATGTATGACCAAGACTGGGAATAAGGATTTGACATAGGGCTTTGGGAATATCAGGCCATGCAAATATAGGGAAACTGGGAGTATATAGTCTAGGGAATATAGAAGTCTTGAAATGGGACTGGGAATATAGGGTCTTGGAAATGTGTAGCCCTTGGGAATTTAGAGGCCTGGGACTATAATGGCCTGGGAATGTTAACCACTGAGAAGATAGAGGCCTGGTAATGTGTAGCCATTGGTAAGATAGAGTCCTGGGATTGTGTATCCATCAGGAAGATAGAGGCATGGGAATGTGTAGCCTCTGGGAACATAGAGGCCTGGGATTGTGTAGCTATTGGGAAGAGAGAGGCCTGGAAATATAGAGTCTTGGGAATGTGTAGCCATCAAGAAGATAGAGGCCTGGTAATGTGTAGCCATTGGGAAGATAGAGTTCTGGGATTGTGTATCCATCAGGAAGATAGAGGCATGGGAATGTGTAGCCACTGGGAAGATAGAGGCCTGGGATTGTGTAGCGATTGGGAAGAGTGAGGCCTGGAAATACAGAGTCTTGGGAATGTGTAGCGATTGGGAAGATAGAGGCCTGGAAATACAGGGTCTTGGGAATGTGTAGCCATTGGGAAGATAGAGGCCTGGGAATGTGTAGCCATTGGCAAGACAGAGACCTGGAAATACAGGGTCTTGGGAATGTGTAGCCATTGGGAAGATAGAGGCCTGGAAATACAGGATCTTGGGAATGTGTAGCCCTTGGGAACATAGAGATCTGGAAATAGGGTCCTGAGAATGTGTATTGCTTAGGAAACATACAGTCCTGGGAATATAGCAAATTAGTAACGTGTAACCTTGGGAAGATAGAGATCTGCCCCGGGACTGTAGAGGATGTCCCAAAACTCTCCATACATAGGGGAAATGAACACTTTCCCCTAATGTCTTCCAACATTTTTTTTCATACTTAGTTTATATATATATATATATATATATATATATATATATATATATATATATATATATATATATATATAATGTATTGAAATCATTCTCATGGCTGGATCGTGAAGCTGTCGCAAGGTTGCGATGGACTTTAACTGGAAACGTGGCAAGCACATCGCACACAACACTGCTGCTAAAGTGGGAGTCAAAGTTAGGAGAGATGACTCCGTGTGTGTTTACAAAAAAATGTCAGTCAAGTAGATATAGATAATATGTTTTGTCAATAAAGTTACATTTTGCTTAAAAGTGTTAATTTCCCCTACGTATGGAGACTTTTGGGACACCCTGTAGTGTCCCAGGGATGTGTATCACTTGCGAAAATGTGGATCTGGAAATGTGTACTCATTGGAAACATAGGGGACTTGGATTGTAGGGTTCTGGGTATGTGTATCCCTTGGGAAAATAGAAATCTGGAAATATATAGTCCTTGGGATCATACAGACCTGGGAATATAGTGTTCTAGCAATGTGTATCCCTTGGGAAAATACAAACCAGGGAATGTACAGGGCTGGGAACATAGAGGACTGGGAATACAGGGTCCTAGTAATGTATATCCCTTGGGAAGATAGAGATCTGTGTATCTGTAGCCCTTGGAACATACAGACCTAGCAATATAAGGTCTTGAAATCATATGCCTTTGGGAACTCATGGCTCTGTAAATGTAGTGTCCTAGGAACACAGAGGCTTATTAGGGCTTGAGGAAAATAGGGTTCTGGAAGGATATGTCCTGGGAAATATAGGGCCTTGGTAATATGCAGTCAAGTGATCATATGGCTACATGAACACAGATCCCTGAGACCATATCCGTAGGAATATTTTGCCCCAGCAGTATAGGGTCCTGGGGTTACTGGGTCTCTGGGAATATATAGCCATGGGAATATATAAAGCCTTGAGATCATGGCTTTCTAGGGACTTAGGGCATTGGGAATATTAGCCCCTGGGAATACAAGGTCCAGAAAACGTAAGGCCTTTGCTAACTTTACCAAAATTGGAAGAAACATAATTACAGCCAAATAAACTCGGTACAGCGGGATAATGCAGCCAGAAAACAGTTCACATGTTATCTGCTGTAGGTGAAAATAGCAGAAAACACTATGTCATATTGTTCCAATCATTAATCTGTTCATTCAAAATTCTGTGAAGAGGAAAAAGGTGTGGAGCAGACTGTGCTAAATTTGGCATTATCCCCATCGTTAGGCTCTCAAAAGGAGCAGGGGGATCCATGCATCAGCGTTCTTTAATCATCTTCAATCGGCTGCTCTTCCTCCGAGCTCTCCAGCTGAGAGAGAGACAGCGTGACCCTCCAGTTCCCACTGGAGAGCTCCGGCCACTGCGCCACTGCAAACATTATTGCACCGTCATTAGCATAATGATTTCCCCCATCTCGTCTTCCCTCCCTCCTCATCATTCCCCACCATCCCATGCTGCGGGTTGTTACCCCGAAAAGCTCCCTGAGGTCCTTGAGGGTTTTAAGCTTGTTAATAATCATTATGGATGTGCAGCCGAGTGGGTGAAGAGAATAATTAACTCACCTGAGGCACTCATGACTATTCTGTTAGGACGTTTTCACTTCGTCCATCAGGGACTCATTAGAGACGATTAATAAACGCCAGGACAAAAATGTCCCGGTTGCGTGTAAACCTCTGATGCGGGGTCCAAAAACTCATCAGTTAGCAAAGTAGGAATGACAATAATCAATGTAACTAAATAAGAGTGCTAGTGGTTTAGCACTGCTGATCACTGATACATTGTTGATTAGCATGTTATTTAGTTCTTAGTCTTCCTTCCTTCCTTTGCTAAGAAAGTTGTGATGCTAATGGCTAATCTCTGTGTCATGCTAGCCATAATTTCAGCCACCACTGATGGCCAGCATGCATCCCAAATGAAATATATTATTGAGTATTGTAACTAGCATACTTTTTATATTGTTCAAACAGAATAGCAAATGAGTCAGCATAAAAACAAATGTTATCATTGTTTGATTACAATGTAATGCTAATGTGTGCATCATGCTAGCTGTAAAACTGATAAATTGCATTTAGCAATTGCAAGCTAGATTCGTCTAGCTTAATATTCTTTCATTCCTTTTGTAAGTTCTGGTTGACCATCATTTCTGGGCTGGAAAACTGCAAATGGACACTTTAAAAGAAGAAAATATCTTGATCCATTGTGTGGCAATATTGCCACGCACAATATATTAAGGTGTTTTTGAAACTATGTACTTATAACAGGTCTAGAAACACTTTTTAAAATGACCAACAGCACCTTTAATAAACAGACCACATTCCTGGCTTAGAAGTTGTTATTTTATAAATAAGGGAAGTACTGTTTACTGTTAGCAGCACCTAACAGCACCGTGATAGATATGTCTTTAGGTATGATTTAAAAAAAATCTTGCTACATTTTTGGTTTGCCGCATTTAAGTGTTGAAATGTGGAACAAACCCACTTCTGAGAAAGAACAAAATGCTCCAGCTTGCACAGCGATCTTTTCCCATCGAGGATTTGTTCACATCATACACAGACTAATGCCGAGATGAAACGCACGCGTTCCTTGATGGACGTCCAAGTCTAATCTCCAGCTCTACTTGGAGCTACACACGGGCTTTACGTCTCCGGCAAACAGTCATTAAAAAGTCCTGCGGTGTATTTAAGGCTAAAGGTGGATTAGCGTCTCGATGTGATCTTGAAAAGTACACTCATGTCACTACAGGAACAGACAAAGTGGAAAATGTGGGAGGTACGCCGAACGCGTTTCATCTCTGCTCACGCCTGAAGCTGGTAATTATTTACCTAAACAAAGCTGTGCAACCTTTCTCTCTCTCTTTTTTTTTAAAACATAGACAGAAATGCTACGGCTAATCTAATGTCATGCTAGCGGTATTCAGAATCTTGGTGTTGACACAAAAATGTCCCTTTTTAATTAAAAAAAAGCCAATGTGGCACAACTGAGCAGCTGTGTTCTGGTTAGGATGAAACTACTTTCTGGGCCAGAAAAATGCAGACAGACACTTTAATTGAAGAAACTACTGTAGCTAGTTTTTTCAGAAAATTTCACACCATACTGGATCATGCGAAATTTTTATTTGATAATAAAATTTAATTTAATTACTAAACTTTATTTTTTTAAATATAAAAAAGGAGCAGAACTGAGAAGCTGTGTTTTGGTTGAATGTAATTTCTGGGCCAGAAAATTGCATACAGATGCTTTAAATGAATAAAATACATACTATTATCTATTGCACTGCAATACTGCAAATCACTGTTTTTTAAATGTATCTCTGAAACTCTGTCATTATTAGGTCTAGAAACACTTTTTAAAATTATGAACTGCACCTTTAATAACAGACCACGTTTCATCCATTTGTAAATGTATGCTATGTTCATTTATTTATCGCAAAAAAAAAAAAACGTTTTGGGCCAACTACACTTTTTTTTTAATTTTTATTCTTGTCTAATGTCTGTGTTTTGAATTGTGGTGTTGAGCTAGCTAGTATCTGTAGCTAATGTTTAGCTACTTCAGTGATGTTTCTTTTCTAATAATAGCAAACTATGAAGCTAGTTAGCTATACATTTATGTTTAACTACTTCACTGATGACGAGACAACAAGTTAGCATTTTCCTGTGAGAAACAATAATGATGCTGAGCTAGTTAAGATCCGGATAATTTCTCAGTCATGTTAGCGGTAATTTCAGCCAAATTTCAGTGCTATAGAAATTATTCAAAATTAGTTTTTAGATTTTCTTTATTTAATTATTTCTTTGGGACTCACTGGAACAGGTAATGATTTTGAGTGGTTTGATTAGCATATAATGTTATAAGTAAACATGCTAGTTTGAAATGCTAGCTGTAATTACAGATCTGTTCTTAGTTTAGAATGAAATAAAATACTTTAACGTTTTTTTTTTCTTTCCCTATCTAAGCTACGAGTTAGTATGGCAAAGCTTTCAGAAAATAAACAAATAGCATATGTTGATTAGCATGCAATACTGGAGGCGCTTTGTCTTTTTTTCTTTTTCTTTTGCTAGTTCTGGTGCTACGGCTAATCTCTGTTGCCCAGCATTCATTCAGAAGTAAGTGAATTAGTGAGCATTAGCGCTTGAGCATCATTTTCTTTTGCTGCTTTAGACAGGCAGTGATTTAGCATATTGGGACGTAGCTGTCAGGAAATAAACAAATAGAATTTGTTGATTAGCATGTAGTGCTCCGGGGCGATGTCGTCTCCCTCCTGATCCCTCTCTCTTTCTCTCTCTCTCTTTTTTGACTTCATCTTTCACTCTGCCAGAATGTCTTATTGCTTATTTTTTTGCACTTAATTGCAAACAGGGAGGTCAATTAATTTCACTCTCTCTCTATCTTTTTCCCAGCACAGCCAAATAAAAACGTGGTTTGTCGTTCCCTCTTTGTCTTTTTTTGTATTCAAATTCCATGTCACTTCAAATGGATTAATTGAGCGCCTTTGTTGTTAATCTCTGCGGCGCAGAGAGAAGGGAGAGCGAGACTCGTCTATCTCTCTCTCTCTCTCCAACGACACAAGACAAGCCTCTGAAATTGCTCATTAGCAGGAGAAGACGCTTTCTGTAGCCTTTGTGTAGCAACCAACAGATCTCGTTCTCCAAATAAAGTAGCTTTAACACATCAGAAAGTCCACAGCTACTCAGATAAGGCTTATATTTTTACCATTAATTTTTTTCATTCTGTTTATTTCAGGGAAGCAGCTGAACAAATAGGATGAATTCACGCACAATGAAATCGCAAATGAATCTTCCATTGAACATAAAAAACAGCAAAAGTCGTGAAAGAAAGAAACAGCAGAAACGTCTTTGCTTGTCATCGTTTGGCATGCTGGAGGAGATGATATTTCTTGGACATCTGTTCCTGTAAGCGAATGCCCGTCAGTGCCAATGTCCCAGTGGACGAAAAGTGAAAGATTTGCATTGAGCCGGTTAATGGAAATTACGCGAGGGGTCTCACGGGGGCTGCTATTGAGAAACCTGGCCCGAGACTGAGCTTCTTATGATAAATAAATGAACATAGCATACATTTACAGATGCCAGAAATGTGGTCTGTTATTAAAGGTGCAGTTTGTAATTTTAAAAAGTGTTCCTGAACCTGTAACAATTATATTTTTTGGAAGATACAATTAAAAATATGATTTACAATATTTCCACATAATTGGTAGTTTCTTAATTTAAAGCGTCTGTCTGCAGTTTTCTGGTCCAGAAAACTTCAGGCTCAACCAGAACACAGATGCTCAGTTTTTAGGCACACAGAGGCCATGTCTTGTTGACTGGGATTGACAAAAGCCCCGCCTCCTTCACAGTAACTGAAAGCCATAAGAACATGCCTTCTGAACTTGGACAAACAGGCAAAGAGGTCACGCCCATATCAGTAAAACTGGGGGCACCAGTCACACCTTCACTGGGACTGAGACACAGGCCATGCCTCCTTCACTGGGACTAATGGACACAGGCCACACCTTCTTCACTGGGACTGATGGACAAGGCCATGTCTCCTTCACTGGGATTAAGGCAGAGGCCATGTCTCCTTCACTGGGACTGATGGACACAACACACTACTCCTTAACTTGAACTAAAAGGCAAAGAGGCCACACCCAATTGAGTTAGACTGGTGGACACAGGCCATGTCTCCTTCACTGGGACTGATGGACACAACACACTACTCCTTAACTTGAACTAAAAGGCAAAGAGGCCACACCCAATTCAGTTAGACTGGTGGACACAGGCCATGCCTCCTTCACTGGGACTGATGGACACAACACACTACTCCTTAACTTGAACTAAAAGGCAAAGAGGCCACACCCAATTCAGTTAGACTGGTGGACACAGGCCATGCCTCCTTCACTGGGATTGATGGGCACAGGCCACACCTTCTTCACTGGGACTGATGGAAAAGGCCACGCCTCCTTCACTGGGATTGATGGACACAGGCCACACTTTCTTTACTGGGACTGAGACACAGGCCATGCCTCCTTCACTGGGACTGATGGACACAAGATGCAACTCCTTAACTTGAACTGAAAGCCAAAGAGGCCACACCCAATTCAGTTAGACTGGTGGACACAGGTTACGCCTCCTTCACTGGGATGGATGGACACAGGTCAAACCTCCTTCACTGGGACTGAGAGAGAGAAGCCACGCCTTCTTCATTGAGATTGATGGACACAAACCACTCCTTAGCTGAGGTACATAGGCCATGCCTCCTTGGGACTAAGCTACAGAAGCCATGCCTCTTTCAGTAGGATTTAAAGAAGCCATGCCCCACAAGCATCCTGAGTAAACACAGACCATCAGAAGTCATTACATGATTGTACTCACAGTTAGCTTACTTTCACCAGCTAGCAGTGAAGAATATGAACAGTTATACAAATTAAAATCCTCTCAGAAAGCCTGTCAGGTAATGTCAGCTCGTGTTTGTTAGCTGGCTAGCGTTAGCAGTTAAGATTAATTAAATAGTCATATAAATTAAAATCCTCTCCTCTCCTGTCAGGTTCCTCTCCTGTCTCCTCTCCAACTTGGCTAATATTAGCAATATCTGTGAAATTACAAGCAATATTGGATTGAAATATATGAGAAATGTTGAAAATTGGAATATTTTGAAACTTAAAATAGCTTTTGCTGTAGAAAAAGGGGTTGTGGAAAGCCTGGCTGTAAGGAAGGTGTCTTCAGATGGCTAGCGCCGGCTTCTCAAGTCTGTGTGAACCTTACGCCAGGATCGGGTTACTGTTTTAAACAATTACAGATGGCAGAGGTGCAAGTGATGGCAATATCGAGGTGTCTGGAGGAATCTTGACAGGCTTCACAGAGCAATGATTAATTACTGCCGGGCTTCTCTGGGCATTTCAATTTCCTTTGGCTTTCAGTGCCGGGCTGCAGGTGATAGCAATACAGTAGCTCCTGTTACGCCACGGTGAAGAGAAAGAGCCCCCACCACTCTCTCTCTCCTTTTTTTTCTCTTTCTCTCTATTCTGTGGCTAATCAGAACAGAAGAGGTCAGCCAAACACGGCCTAGCATGATATGTCTACGTAGCACCTCCACCTGCCGCCAATGCTAACACTAACCAGTGCTCGGACTTGAGATTATCTCATCCAGGGGAAAAAAAGGAATTACCATCCTCTTCTTCTTCTCGAATGCTACGTTCACAATTTATTATTTGAAAGATTTTTTATCGGGAAGTTTGCTATCCGAGCTATCCCGCTTTCATTAATCACGCCGGGCTTCCAGATAGTAGCTGCTCCCTGGCGCTGATGCAAATATGGAGTCTGTTTATCATCAGTCAAAAGGGATAATAAAGTTTTTTTTTGTTTTTAGATTTACAGCTAGGAAGATAACTTCACCACGTTTTGGAGTGCTAAGAAAATGTTTATCAGCGTGACTGCTTTTTATTAAAAGTGTAGAAGAAGAACTAGCTGGCACTTGACGTGCGGTTGACGTGAGGATCTGGGAAGCATCGGAACGTGTCAACTTATCTGTGTAAATAAAGGTTTTTAATAATGAGAAAAATGTAATTATATAAACCAAACTGTTCGTACACAAAGTTTTACTAATATTTAGTTTCATATTTTTTTATTCATAATTTAATTATTATTCACATTATAGTGATTTATAGTAAATTATAGAGATTCTTTTTAATGTATTAATTGTAAATATTTTAAAAAATATATATTTTTTATTTTATTACTTACAAATTAATATATTAGTTAATCTTGTTAAATTCATATTTAATTATTATTCACATTAAATTATTATTTTTTATATTACATTATATAAAATATAAATTGTAAATATTAAAAAAAAAATTACTTAATGCTTTGAAAATAATATTAAATTTCATATTTTTATATTCATTTAATTATTATTCACATTATAGTGATTTACAGTAATTTATAGAGATTTTTTATAGTGTATTGTCAATATTCTTAAAAATCTGTAACTTATTTTAATACTTTCAAATTACTATATTATTTAATCTTGTTAAATTCATATTTAATTATTACTCATCAAATTATTTTTATGTTATATAAAATATTTATAGTAAATTTTATAGTGTATTAATTGTAAATATTAATTTTTCTTTTAATTTAATGCTTTCAAATTAATATAAGTATATACAAAATGTTTTTTTACATGTTCAAGAGAAGATTTTCCACTCAAGGCTCATTCTCGTCATATTCAAGACTGAATGTTCTGAGAGTTGAAACTGAGGTATGCTGATATTTCTCAATATGCCGGAACTGATGGTTAGCATTGGATGCTAAGTGTATTTCCTGTTTCATTTCACTCAGACATTATTTTCTGCAACACATCTGAGGTAAATGTTGATATTCTCCATTATTTTGTCTCGTTTACTCTGTCGCTGTGTTTTTACTTTGTACTTTAAGATGTATCAGCTACGACACAGCTAGTTATGTTGATAGTCTTCAGCTAACATGTGCTTGGAATCCATGTTTCCCAGTTGCCTAGCAACAGTTTTCTCCTGACTTTACCCCCTTGAACACTCAGAAATATTTTTAAATTAAATTATTCCCAAAAAACCCAAACTTCAAGAGTCACTAAAGCAGATGATGTTATAACTTTAGTAATCAATAAAATAGCTAGCTAACGGCCTGCTATGTACTTAGCAATTACCATCTGAGATAGCTGCTAAAACAGAAAATGTCATCATTTCAGTAAAACAGCTAGCTAACAGTAGCTAATCATCTTATTAAGGTAAACTTAGCAATTACTATATGAAACAGTCACTAGAACATACAATGCCATAATTTAGGTAAAATTGCTAGCTCGCAGCTTGCTAGCTAATCAGTTTATTAGCAGTTACCATCTGAGGTAGTTGCTAGAATAGAAAATGTCATAATTTAGGTGAAACAGCTAGCTAATCAGTTTATTAGCAATTACCGTCTGATACAGGCGCTAGGAAAGAAAATGTCATCATTTCAGAAACAAACATACAAACAAAAAAACACTAGTCTCACACCCTGCTAGCTAACATTACCATTTTAAATAGTTGCTAGAACAGAAAATGTCATTAAATGTCAAAAAATATTTAGCTAACAGTTAAATATTTACCTAAATATTTAGTGATTTTATTAGCATCTGCTAAAGGGCGCTACATGAATGAGCCATCCTAAATCCTGACAGTTGTTACCTAGGTTAAAAAAAACCTAGCTAATGTTGCAGTCAAGTTTATAGCACAATAGAAATATTATACACAAAATAACGTAGCGTGTGTTGTAGAATTTTCTTTGTGAACTTTGTTGATCTTATTCTACACACTCTCACCGTATTCATTTCATCCTTTGTGCTCCAGCGGAATTGAATCATATGCTTTATTGCTCCAGTCTGGCTAATTGGCGGTTGGACGTCCACCACGCAGTGGAGATGAGCAGCAGATGACGGAGGGTGTGAATATCCGCTGACCCGTGAGGAATTGGCAGCCATATTGGAGATCATCTTAAGGAGATAATCCGGTTTAGGTGCTCCCTCGCTGGGCCACCACACACGGCCTCCTCCAATTAACGCCTTATGCCAAAACTGCGAAGTATGTACAGAAGTATGATCATTTCATTTAACAAGTGTCCATTGTTCTTCAACATTACAATAAAGATTTCAGCTTAGCATCAGTCGCTCCTGGTATCTAATCTAAAACTGTTTTTATCAGATAAGATCATACAAACTAATAACTGCTGATGTCTGAAATCGAATCCTTCAGCGTATGAAAAACCAGAAAAAAACAAAACAAAAACAACGCAGACAACAATTTCGCTCACATTTGATGCCATTTTCGGTAAAATTATTGTTTTCCACTTATGTTCTCTCATATAATTCATTTTACACTTGATTCTTTTATTCTTGTGTGATTTTTTTCCCCCCTACATGATTCATTTTACACATGATTCATTTTACACCTGATTCTTTTATTCTCACGTGCATTTTCCCATGATTCATTTTACAAATGATTCATTTTTCTCATGATTCATTTTACAAATTATTCATTTTTCCCATAATTCATTTTACACATGATTCTTTTTTTGCATGTGTGTTTTCCCATGATTCATTTTAGACATGATTCATTTCACACCTGATTCTTTTATTCTCATGTGATTTTTTTTCCCCCATGATTCATTTCACGCTTGATTCTTTGATTCCCACATATTTTCCCATGATTCATTTTACATGATTAATTTTTCCCATGATTCATTTTACACTTGATTCTTTTATTCTCACATGTGCATTTTCCTTGGATTCATTTTTCCTGATTCATTCATTGTCACGTGATTTGTTTTCTCAATTAATTTATATTTACCTGATTTCTCGCAATATTTGTTTATTTCCATGTGATTTTTAATGATTCTTTTATCTGCACACGTTTTTTTCATGATTCGTTTGTTTCTACATGGGATTTTTTTTTCTTCACAGGATTAAATTTTCATGGGTTTTTTTAATTTTCATACTTCATACAGTTCATTTTTCTCATTTGATTTTGTTCACAATTCCTTTTTTTCCACATGATTCCTTTTTCACATTCCTTTTTCATTTATTCTCATTTGTAATGTTTTTTTTTTTTACCCACGATGCATTTTCACGTTATTTATTTATTGTCACCTGTGATTTTTACAATTCTTTTATTTGCATGTGTTTTTTTCACGATTCACTTGATGTGACACATTTTTTCATATGAAAAGACCCTGAATGTTCATATTTTAATTTTGATCATGAATGTTATGCAATTTGCTCAAGTTGTTATACTGCATATAAATATCGCAAATCAGTGAGTCTGAGAAAGAAACAATGAGGCTCTTTGAAAATTTATTGGAATAAGTATGGAATAAGTGTGGAAGGTATCAGAATAAGCACGTATCGCAAATCATATCTTGAGAAGGACATGGAGAAACTTTACTGGAAATTACGGCAAACTCTACGCTCTTGTCTACGACGTCTTTGTTCTGAGTGTTATTTATTTATTTATTATTTATTATTAGTACATTGTGCATTAGCAAAATATTGAAAAAAAGACATTAAAAGCATAATAAGAGTAGCAAAATTAGCTACATTTGTTTTTTGTTTTTTTTTATTTACATTTGAAGTTTAGGCCACACCCCCCTACCCTAGCCTGTTTATATCTTATTTATACTACAGTGCTTTTGGATTCTGGATTCTGATTGGTCATAAAATGTTGACTAATTTTCTATAAGAGCAGCTCGTTCTAGTACGTTATTGTTGCTATAGTTACTCAGGGCCTATATTTTGATGAGTGCACTGTAAATAAAACTTACAAAGAAACAAAGAACAAAGAAAACTGCGTGTAATCATCAATATGGTGAAGTTTTCTGTAAGAAGATGTTTACGTCACATTTATGGAAGGAGTCTCCTGCGTCAGTGCTTCGTGACAGTCTGAAGTAAACCTGTAACTTTTCCGACGTCTTCGACGTTGTGTCTTTAGCTGAAGACACAACAAGCTAAACTGCATCACGCTAAACTGGAGGCTATAGGCTTCCATTACTTGTTACTTGCTACATTAGCATCATAGCTCCAGTCAAGAACCTGAACAGTATGTGCAAACGGTCGGTTTTTTTGTTTGTTTGTTTGTTTTTTCCTTTTTCAACACTCATGCATCCCTCTGAGAAGGTGAGATGCTGAGGTGATCCGAACGATCGGAGAGGATTATTAAAATAAACCGTGCGAGAGAGAGAGAGATAGAGAGAAAGGGCCAATGTGAAAAAGGCGATATATATTTCCAACGCCGTAATGCGACATGACAGGTTTATAAAACTTGCCACTTGCGGTTGAAGGGCTGGAAATTGACTCGGGCGGTGGTAAGCGATAACATATTCGACTTTAAACAATGCCCATAATGACGGGATTATTGCGTTACTGAGATGGAAATAAAACTTTAATTCCCCGGGCGCAGGACGATCTGCATGCTTCAGTGTGCACACGCTCCGATGGGGATTTCGTCTCGCTTTCCCATGGCCTCCTTACCATTAACAAACCCTCTCTCTCTCTCTCTCTCCCTCTCTCTCGCTTACGTTTCGCAGAAGGTAATGAGAAGCTAATGAAGCTTGACTTGAATTTTTTCTGCGAGCCGCTCCGCTCACGGTCCCAGAGGGACAGATGGAGACGTTTGGTCTCTATAGAGGCCGCGCTGACGGATGGATGGAGTCAGACTCCTTTTCACCACGTGTGGAGGGAATAAGGACACTGAGGAAACGAAAGAAGGAGAACTCAAATAAAACAGTCTGCTCCTGATTAGTTTCAGGCTGGTAGCTGTTTCACAGATCCCCTCCATATGTTGAAGTACAGTAAAAGACCATGGACGAAACTTGTCTTACAGTAAACAAGCTAACTAGCATTGTCGTAACCCACAAACTAGCATCGTAGTAAACACAATATCTAATTTAAAGGCTAACACTCCAAACAGCATTACAGAAAATTAGCTGACACAAAAACTAGCATTACTACTAAACAGCCTAATCCATAAACTAGCATTATAGCAAACACAATATCTCATAAACAGGCTAACCCTCCAACTAGCATTACAATAACTGGCTAATACCATAAATAGCATTACCAGTAAAGATCCTAACCCATAAACTAGCATTATAGCAAATGCAATATCTCAAACAGGCTAACCCTCCAAATAGTGTCATAGTAAACTAGCTAACACCATAACTAGCACTACTAGTAAACAGCACGACCCACAAACTAGCATTATAGTAAACATGACATCTCATAAAAAGGCTAATGCACAAAAACTAGCATTATAAATACTAGTAAATTAACTAACACCAAAACTAGCATTACTAGTAAACAGCCTAACCCACAAACTAGCATTATATCAAACACAATATCTCATAAACAGGCTAACCCTCCAAGTAGCAATATAGCAAACTAGTTAACACCATAACTAGATCCTAAGATCCTAACCCACAAAACTAGCATTATATTGACCACAATATCTCATAAACAAGATAATCCTCCAACTGTCATTTTAGTAAATTAGCTTAAACCAAAACTAGCATTACTAGTAACAAACCCAACCCACAAACTAGCATAATAGTATTTCTTAAACAGGCTAACCCTCCAATAGCATAATAGTAAGCTACTCAAAATTGTAACTAGCACTACTAGTACACAGCTTAACCACAAACTAGCATTATATTAAATAGTAAATCGGAGAACTAGCGTTAGAGTAAACAGGCTAACCTGTTAATTTGCACTACAGGAAACAGGTTAACACACTAAGACTAAAACATACCCCCAGATTAAATGAATCATTTTTAGCCTAAGTAGCTGGGCTCATTTTTTATTATTTTTTTAATTGCATTTTTTAATTTTAGCAGCTAAAGTTGCGTTTTCTGCAATTGTCCTCACCGAGATGAGCGTCTGCTTCAGTGCAGATGACAAAACGGAGCTTTCAGCCATGTTTAATTTAGTCACGCTAGCTTGTTAATAATCTTGACTTCTGAGACTATAGCTGAGGATGATTTCATTTTTTAAATTTTTTTTTAGCAGTTATTAACTCACAGGTATTAACATTGGATCGGATCGTTAGCGTAATTTAAGCTGAGAAAAGGTTTTTCTTCCCAGACGAGGGACCTCTGGCTTTTCATTGCTGGGCTCGTCAAGAACCGATCATCTTTTTGTGAATGTGTGTGTGTGTGTGTGTGTGTGCTAAGCTGAAATTAATTTGCGCACAAACCCGTCTTTCTTCCCAGATCAATTTTGAAACATGGTCATAATTACGCGGCCGGCACGAACCCGAGACGAGGCACTGGAATGATATTTTAATCCTTCAGGTACATTTTTCTCCTGACCCTCCCCTGATGTTCTGAGGTAAAAAAAAAAAAAAAAAAGTAAAATTTCCATATCGCTACTTCTTCTCGTGATTCCCTCAACTTTAAATTTGTCTTCCTGCCTTTATTTACATAGTTACTTTAACTATTAGCAAGTATCTGCTAAAGACATGCATCGCTAGCAATGATGACATGCTAGTGATCGACAGGTCATACAACATCCGCCCTCGAAAAACCAAACGTTTGTTTCCCACAATTTCTCACCATCAATTAGTGTTTGAACAAAACTAGTTTTGTTAGTGTTAGCTATGTCATCTGGATAATCTGCTAATTAGCTGGCAAAATCAGGGCAAAGTGAAACAATGAGTTCTTGAAATTGAAAGGAGAAAATTAAGGTTAGGTTTCTGTAATCTTGGCTGGTTTAGTCTACAAATTAGTTTTATTATTTTTATTAAGCTAATATTGCTCATATTTCGCTAATATCGTTGATTTTGTGTTATGTTAAGAATTTTTATAAGACTGCTTACTGATGTCATCCATTTTGATTTGATTGCTTAGACTAATTTGTTACTTTAACTATTAGCAAGCAGCCTGCAAACCTAGCTAGTTACATTTAGCCACTGATTTTAGCAACACTGTGATCTGCTTAACATCTGCTTTGTAAAGAACATAAACTCAACATGGATTAGCATTTGAACAAAAACAGTCTTGTTAGCATTAACAAGGTCCATTAATCCATTGACTTTAAAAATGATTATGCTATGATTTTGACATTGCTAGCTACTTGTTCTCGTATAAACTTTTTAAGACTTTTTTTTGTAAAACTTGTAAAACTCACCTGTGGTTATTGTTTAGAATTTGAAAATATTAGCCTACCTCAGCCTCTGAGCGTAGATGCTAGGTCTTGGTTTAACAGATTTCTTGTTACGTTAGCATTTCTAATAAGGCATTTTGTCTTCCAACAGAAAAAAGAGCTGATTTAAAAACAATAGCAACAAGCGCAAAAGTTCTTCAGTCTCAGATCTCTGCTGGTCCTCAAAAGGAACATCTACGTCTCGGAAGATTTGCGTTTCGTTTTTTTAGCGATCTCGCGCGCAGCGATGTTGCCATTAGGAATCTCGTGTACACTTTTTGTTGCTCGTAATTTTTCATGATACATTATTCACTTTGTGTGCATTTTGTTCCGCCAGTTCTCCCTGTCTGACTGCCGTGAATAATCACATCTGAATATGCAAATGCTGTAAATAATTAACGTCTCTGTGTTTATTTTTGTCCCGCGCCGAGTGCCTGGAATGATTTGTTTGAATTTTGTACCAATTTTGTTTTTGTTCATCAGCACTGTTTTTTTTCCCTTCTTAACACAGAATTAAATTCTGCTTTCTGATTTTATTTGTCAGTCGAGACACTGTGTGTTACCCACAATGCACTGCGACATTGTTTGCGTTACAAATGCAAACAATTTCTAAGTTTAACTTTATAGTCTTCATGATAAAATTGTTTATTAAAGCACATCAATCAATAATTATAATAATTAATTATCTATCTTGTAGAATTATTTACATTTTCTTACCCATAAATCCATGCGTGCTAACAACAAACAAATAAATAAGAGCAAATATTGAGAAAATTTGGACAGTTGTTAAGTAATCAACTCCCTAGCTAGCTAGTGAAGCACACTGATTTATTAGCTAGTTAACCTTACTGCATATTAGCAAATAAGCAACTCTTCAGGTTGCTAATTTAGCTAAATGGTTATTAGCATATGAACAACTCCCTAGCTTGCTTGTTAAGCTAACTGATTGCTAGCAAACAAACAACTCTCTAGCTACAAGGTTAAGCTAACTCATTATTAGCTAATTATGATAAACGGTTATTATATTTTGATCAATCTGTAACAATGATCAATTTTACCTGGATTTTAAAAACACTCTCATATGTTAATTACTAATTAGCTGATTAGCTATAGGCTGTAATACACTATTTAGCCTGTTAGCTGAGTTTGGGCTTGTGACATCACTGCGAGCTGGTACAGTTATGAGGCATGAAAAAGAGCTGTTTCTACCGAAGTGTTTTCATGTAGCTACAGTTACTTTTCGAGTTTGTGGTAATCGTAGTCATTCCAATGAGATGAAAATTTATAGTTAATATGAATAAGGTTTTTTTTTTTTTTTTAGAGTTAATTTATGACGTTGCTTGTTTTAATGACTTCCAATAGCGATTCTTCCAAATGCTAGCATTCAGGACACGCCCCTTTATCTCGTCTCAGACAACAGGGTTCAGAGGTCACCTTGTCACCTTTCTGACCCACCCAGGAAATGCAAATGTTTCCAAAGCTGAGGTCAATTTATGGATTATCACTTGAAGAAAAAAAAAAAAGTCTGCCCAATGACTGACACACGCCAGGGCAGGAATTAGCCGCTAACATGAGGAGTGATGTTCCTGCCTGAACCATAAAAAGCAAAAGCAGCAGACAGAGAGAGAGAGAGAGAGAGAAAGAGAGAGAGAGAGAGAAGGAGAAGGAAAAAAGGAGGAAAAGAGCAACGTGCTTAATCTTTCCTCTTATCTCGCCACCGGTGCGACTTCTTCCAGGCAATTCTCCATTCAGCCTATTGATTTTTATCACCTCGGCTAAACCCTCGGTGACAGATTATTTTTCAAAGAGCCGAGCTACACTTTTCCCCACAACAGCAACCTACATTTTCCTCCAAATGAATGATAAATAGCGAAATCAACTTAGCACCTATTACCGAGCTTCGAATTCAGTCTTCACGTGTGGAGAGGAACAGCTCAATTTGTTTATCCGACGTTTCAAAAGAAAGTACGATCTGTAACGTGGCATCTCTGTAAACTGAAACAAGATGTCAAAAACCTGAAGAATATTACAGTGCTAAGACACGTTTTATCGTTTTAGCTCGTTATTTAGCAACGAATCATCTACTCAAGAGTTGCATAGCTAAGGCAGTGTGTGTGTATATATATAATGTTTAATTAGCCCATATCTGGCCCAGATCCGGCTCAGATCCGGCCCAGATCCAGCAAAATCTTCCTGGACATTTAACCACCTAAAAAAAAAAAACAAATTTCGGTTTTAACAGAGGAGGCACCAATCACTCGTCTACGATTCGTTCATCAACGTCACACAGATATTTATGCGTCGTTCCTGTGGTCATGTGATCGGTGCGATTTCACCCTGATGCCGCTGCCAGGATGAAATGATGGCTGTGTGGAAATAGAGCGATTGTACGGATGATCTTTATTAGCCTCTTACACACACACACACACACACACACACATACACACAGCTTTATGAGCCGTCCTCAGCCCATTGAAATAGAAATGCAATTATTAATAAAAACCCTTAACGCTCAGTCATGCAGATCTTATGGCCTCCCGCTCTGTGTGTGTGTGATTCAAAGTGATGATGATGATGGTGATGTAATATTGCAATACTGCATTGTAGAACAACGTACATTACAGCGCCCGCTGCATGAGCGCGCACGCTAATGCACTTCTGTGCACATTTTATTTTTAATAAAAAATCTCCATCCCGAGTTCAGAACATGATCCTGCTCCGCCGTATGAGATTATCCACCGCGACACCATAATCATAAATCCCAGCTCCATCCCGCCACATTCCGATCTCCAGCACGCGCTAGCGAGAACCGCTTTCGCCCCATCAGCTAGCAAGCGCTAACCCAGTTTCACTCGGCTAACGCTTACTGTTCAGTGGTTCTGTACGTTATTTATGTTACTCACTGTGAGAACCTCGGTATCATGTTTGCTTTGTTTTTTTTAATACTTTAGCATTTACATACATTTGCATACTCTCTCATACATGTGTAATTTCATTTAGCACAACATAGATGTTAGCATTTCCGTTTGAAATATTCTGTTTATTTCATCGATGATTAATGAATGTAGCATCTGCTTCTTGCATTTTCTCTTTGTTTCATTTATTATAAGCAAAGTTAGCGTTCATGTTTGACATATCTTTATTTCATTCCTCATTAGCAAAATTTGTGTTTACGCCTGGCAAATTCTCGTAATTTCATTCATTATTAGCAAAATTTAGCATTTACATGTGGCGTATTCTCCTAATTTCGCTAGCTATTAGCATAGTTAGCATTTACATGCGGCATATCCTCTTAATTTCATTCATTATTAGCAGAATTAGGTGCTACTTGCGATGTATCCCAATAATCTCAATTATTATTAGCAAAGTTAGCGTTTACAAGTGGAATATTCTCTTTATTTCATTCAGTATTAGCAACATTTAGCATTTACACGCAGCATATTCTCCTAATTTCACTATCAGAGTAGTTGGCGTTTACACACGGCGTATTCTCTTAATTTCATTCCGTTATTAGCGTAGTTAGCATTTATACGCAGCGTATTCTTTTAATTTCATTTGTTGTTAGCATTTATGATTGACATTCTTGCTTTTTAAATAAAAGATTAGCATTTCTCTATGTGATTGATTACTGATTATCAAAGTTTCTGAAACTCTGAAACAAATCCGCTGATTAGCAAAGATAAAAGGTCGCAGTGATGTTTTCTGAGATCGGAATAAGGTAGAAATGTTTAATGGTTTAGCCGCAGAATATTTTCAGACACTGAACTGAATTATTTTAGTGGGAATGCTATATACAGCTCCTGCTGTTTTCTCCGCGCAGGATGTTATGGGAGCGATGGCGTACACCGGCCGCGTTCTGGCCGAGAAGCCGCGGCCTGCAGCATGAGCAGTCGTGTTCCGGAGAATTCTCCTTAAACGGATTTGAGGAGAGGAGAGGAGAGGAGCGCCGCTCGGGGCCAAAAGAGGGATTTGGACTATCTATCAATTTGCAAGAAGCCACCTCTACACGAGCCAGCAAAAAAAAAAAAAAAAAAAAAAAAACATGATCTGCTTACACTTCACACTCAGGATCTAATTTCTATCTCTCCATGAGCTCTTTCTTCCAGCACATCATTCTCTCCATCGGCGAGAGAGTGCAACAGTGACGGGGGAGAAAATAAAACTGCCCACTCGTCCTCCTGGGTAGAAATTTAGAAAAGCCGCTCCCTCATCTTTATCGTTCAGATTTCGGATTTTTTTTCTTTCTTTTTTTTTTTTTTTTTTTTTAAAGAGCTAAATGTTGAAAGCGCTGCAGGATGGTCACGGTTTAAACCTACTAGGAGAAGGAGGAGGAGGAAGAGGAGGAGGAGAAAAAAAAAGAAAAAGAAAAAAAAAAGTTAAGCTTCCACGTTGGCTAGCTGAGATACCGGCCATAAGCTGACAAGTAATTAAAGCGGCATATCTATAACAACTGTCATCTCTTATTTCTGCTCAGGCTGGACTCCAAGCAAAGGCGAGGAAAAAAAAACAAGGTGGAGGAAGAGAGAGAAAATTCACATTCCTGAGTGTCTCCAAAAAATTCCTTGTGCAATTCACATAAAAAAAGTGAAATAAGGTCTACATTAATAAATACATCCATAAATAAACAAAGAATATATTTAATGAATAAAGCACATTTCATTTTTTTTAAAATCAAAATCTCAAAATATTTTAGATAAAAGATTTCTTTTAAAAAAAAGTAGGCAAGGAATAAAGTAATAAATGAAAAACTAATAATATATATATATATATATATATATATATATATATATATATATATATATATATATATATATATATATATGAAAAAAATATTATATAATTTATAAGAATGGAAGAAAAAAAAGAAAAGAGAAAGAAGGACAGAAGAAAAATAAATCAAAAATCTAAGTTAAAAAATAAAAAATATAAAAATTTAAAGCAAAACCAAGAATAAAGCAATGAACAATACAAAGGATAGAGAAAAGAAAGTTTAAAATTAAAAAATTTAAATCAAAATAATGAATAAAGCAGTAAACAATATGTATAAGAATAAAAAAAAATTAAAGAATTTTAAAGTTAAATACTAAAAGAAAAAAAAGTGCACATATAACGAATGATTTTTCTTTGATTCATTTATTTATTTATTTGTTTGTTTATTTTATTTTTATTTTTTTTACTTGTTTCAGATGAATTTTCACAGCTAACGTTCTGGGAACTTTTTGGTTCTCGTTTGGTTTTCCAGGAAAGTTTTCTTTGCGGAAATATATCTATACGGAAATCATTTTCCGTTGCGCACGATGTTTTTAGAGAACATAAATAATTTAATCAATAATTCAGTAATTAATTACTCAGTTATTAACAGTGTTGATAAATGTGTTGGTGCCCACAAACCATGCTAACATGGGCGCTAAGAAACGAAACCTAGCATACATCGTGAAGACTGATGACCGGACTTTAAGCTTGTTCTTACCTGTTGATTTTCAGTATGTGTTACCAAAGTTAGCTTAATTTCCATGAAAAGCTTCTGATTTAAACCACTGTTAGTGAAATATAACTATAACTAATTAATGAATAGCAACAAATTATACATAAACATAAAAAAGGACAGTGCTAACATCCTAAATGTAACAAGCTAAGGTATATAAGCTGAGGTATGAGAAGTAAATAATTCATACTCCGTTGATTTCAATACCATTTACGTGTTAAATGTTTCTTTCATTTCACTCCTTATTAGCAACGTTAGCATTAGTAATGTGACATATTCCATTTGTTTGAATATCTTTGCACAATATATTACCTTATTTGTAGCAAAGTTAGCATGTGTAAGTTTATTAACATGTATAAAAATTTAGCACATATAATATTTTCAAGACTATTTTTTTTGAGTTAGCATTTCTACGTCTGCATTTTATATCTAAAAAATATTCCGTTGATTTTATTGATTATTAGCAAATTCTGAATTTTCTATATTTATAAGCAATGTTTAATATTTAATATTTCTGTGCACGATACTGACTTGATTTTTGCTCCTGAAACATGTAACATGGTTCGATTTGAGTTGACATTCGCAAATACGATCTCATATTCCCTACTAACATCCCCTAAAAGACTTCCCTTGAAGAAAGACTTGAGGAAAAGAGGAAGAACATGAGCGGATAAGCCGTAAGTGACACCGACGTGCCGTGACGACGAGCCGACTTCAGAGAGTGCGAACAGAAATCCACAGCGCTGTACGTAAAAGACAGTTAATTAGAAAAGAGACGACGCCGAGGGGACGGAAGAGCCGCAGCATGAATAACAACCAGGCCTTGAGGGCTTTCACCTGCTCACCCGCAGGCCAAACACACACACACACACACACACACACATGTACATAACAGCTTACAGAATTATAAAGGTTTCTTATGAAGAAAGAGAGAAGAAAAACGAGTGAAGGTTTTCTGAAAATGACTCCACCACCAATAAATGTTCCTCTTTTTTTTAGCGTTTTATAATAATTTAGCTGAAATCTAGCTGTATTTTAAATTTTCAGATTTATTAGGGTATTTACGGTAGACCTGCTACTCCAGGAGTTACGGTAAATTTATGGTAAGTTACACTACTGTTAGCTTGGCACTATATATAAATTTCACTTTCATCTGAATGTAATGTGCATGTTTGTTAGGATATTTATGGAAAAGGTCACTTTACCGATTGTAATGTGCACATTTATTAGGGTATTTATGGTAAATTTCACTTTCATCTCATTCGTTAGGGTATTTACAGGATGTAACTCCAGCAGTTACAGTAATGGTAAAGTACACTACCATTAGACTGATATTATCTAAATTTCATTTTTGTCTAATAGTAATTTGCACATTTGGTAGGGTATTTATTGTTGTTGTACTTCTCCAGAAGTTAGTATAAAGTTATGGTAAAGTACCTTGGCATTAATTATAAATATCACATTATTCTAATTGTAATTTGCACATTCATTAGGAAATTCATAGTAAGTGTGCTACTCCAGAAGTTATGGTAACTTAATAAGGAACGCTACTGTTGGTTTGGAACTAATTAAAAAAAAAAATTACACTTAATACACTAAATTTACTATGGTAAATTTATGGTAAGATACACTACCGATATCTTGGCATTATATATATAAATCACAATATTCTAGTTTAATTGTATTCTAATTGGAGTTTGCATTTTTGTTAGGGTATTTAAGGTGGCTGTGCTACTCCAGAAGTTACAGTAACTATATGGTAAGGTACACTACTATTACCTTGGCATTATATATAAATTTCATTTGTGTCTAATGGTAATTTGCATGTTTTTATCATATTTATGGTAGTTGTACTACTCCAGGGTTTTTTGTAGATTTATATGTTACAGTAGCATTAGCTTGGCATTATCTATAAACTTCATGTTTGTCTAATTGTAATTAATACATTTGCTAGGGCATTTATGGTAGGTGTGCTACTCTAGGAGTTACAGCAAACTTATGGAAAGGTACACAGCTGTTAGCATGGAACTCACTTAATCTAATTGTAATTAACATATTTGTTAGCATATTTACAATTACAGTATTGCACCATTTACTAAATTTTACTTTAGTCTAACCGTAATTTGCACATTTGTTAGGATATTTAAGGTAGGTGTGCTATTCCTGAAGATATGTTACTTTATGGTAAGGTACACTACTCTTAATTCGACACTAACTTTAACTATTTACTTTGTCGTAATTGTAATTTGTCAGGTGTGCTACTACAAGTGTTATGGTAAACATATGGTAAGACACACTACCATTAGCTAGGCATTTACATGAATATTAAAATTCCCACAGCCATCCTAGCGAAAATTACTCTCTAAAATTCCTTGGACAAATAGAGACATGTCTTCGATGTTATTACGCTAATCATGTGACCTTGATCCGATTCAAAATGACCTGAACAAGAAAAGTATATCATCTCAAACAGCAACCAGAACCAAACCAGACCCAAACCAAAACAAAAGAACCGTCAGTAATCAGAATCCATGTTTCCGTTTCTGTGACAAAGCTGTCAGCTCACTCCAAAATTAATAAACGCTGTGCGAAGAAAAGCGATCGCTCCCTCCGAACACCTTCAGTGGGACAAGAAATGATCGTTTCTAATAATTCATAGGAGCCATCCCGGCTCATTTAGGCGCTCTGAGGGGCCGAGGGAAGGAGACAAAGAGCTCATTATTCACGCTTTAAAACAATTTGCAATTCAAAGGCAGTGATGACCTTGTGACCCGTTTCTGGGGTCAGGACCCTGACCAAGACTGTCGAGACCCAATTAAGAGAAATTTGAAAACAATCCAACAGCTTCTACAGCGCAGGCCTAAGACATCACACCACGGGGGTCTGTCTCTGTGTGTGTATGAGTGTGTGTGTGTGTGTGTGTGTGTGTGTGTGTGTGTATGTGAGCAAACAGAGGTGTGCACACATTCGGCAAATTTAAACCAAAAATTCATCAGCTCTCTATGAATTAGCACTCTGTTCAACAAGATGAGATCTGAGCTACTCCAGGAGTTACGGTAAGATTACACTAAAGTACACTACCGTTAGCTTTAGACTAACTGTAAATCTAATTGAAAAGTTAGACTAACTTTAATCTAATTGTCATTTCTAGCTAGCTTTCTGTGGTAGATTTATTTAGCTACAACTTTCTGTGGTAAAGTTAGCTAGCTTGAAATAACTTTTATGTGGTAATTTTAACTAGATAGCATTAACTATGTAGTAAATTTAGCCAGCTAGCAAATACTTTCTGTGGTAGACTTAATTAGCTACAACTTTCTAAAGTTAGCTAGCTAGAAATAACATATCTGTGGTAATTTTAGCTAGATAGTATTACATTTCTGTAATAACTTTAGCTAGCTTGAAATACATTTTCTGTGGTAACTTTAGCTAGATAGCATTAACATTCTGTAGTATCTTTACCATTCATTTGGTAACTTTAACAAGATAGTATTAATTTTTTTGTAGCAACTTTAGCTAGCTAGCAAATACTTTCTGTGGTTGATTTAACTAGCTACAGCTTTCCATGGTGTTCTTAGCCAGATTGACGTAACCTGCTGTGGTAACATTAACAAGCTAGCAGTAATTTTTCTGTGGTAATTTTAACTAGATAGTATTAAATTTCTGTAATAACTTTAGCTAGTGTGAAATAACTTTTGGGTGGTAATTTTAACTAGCTAGCAAATGCTTTCTGTGGTAGATTTATCTAGCTACAACTTTCTATGGTAAAGTTAGCTAGCTAGAAATAAATTTTCTGTGGTAAATTTAGATAGATAGCAATAACATTCTGTAGTATCTTTAGCTAGCTAGAAATAACTTTCCTTTGGTAACTTTAACGAGATAGTATTAACGTTTTTGTAGCAATTTTAGCTAGCTACAAATAACTTTTCTGTTTAACGCGATAACATTAGCTTTCTGATCTTTACCTAGCTAACTGTAACATTTCTGTGGTAACTTTAAGTAGACAGTATTAACATTCTTTAGTAACTTTAGCTAGCTGAGTTCTCAGCATCTCTGACCCATTTTACTTTTTAATATGTTACTACAACTGTATTAATGTTTAATAAAAGTTTCATTTCAACAAGTTGAACAATTGTTAGCTAGTTAATTGGTTAATTGTGTTACAGATAACATAGCTAACTTTGGCTTGCATTTATAATTAATTTGCCACTGGCAGCAAAATAAGGACTTGTTAGCTTAACTTCTGTGTGTTCGAGTGTTTTCTAAAAGTTGCTGATGTACCGCGAACTAGCTGTGAACTCTAGTCTGAGATATTTAAACATTTCCCACAGTGGAAACTTCGAGCTTCTGTGGCCACGCCCCAACTCGAAACCAGTCTGTGAAAAATCGCTAATTGCTAGTTGTTGTCGTAGCTGTGCTTACTTTGTGCTCTTCAATCTGCAGCATGTGGCATTTCGCCGGAGTAGTGATTT